>JAQFVV010000121.1:2952720-3552720 GCA_028023455.1 Epiperipatus broadwayi
ATATATATATATATATATATATATATATATATATATATATATATATATATATATATATATATATATATATATATATTGGGGATCATCTATCTTTTTCTCATGTATGTGGTTATGTCTATTGGTTGTTTGAGATGGAGTGGAGAATGAATAGACTGAAAATCCCTAAATTCAAATACCTCTATTTACGTAATTTTTTCAATAAATTATCATTTTTAATAAGTTTCTTCCATTTTTATAATGATAATCTTTCTGTTCCAACTTTAATATTTTCCATTCTTTTACTTTACATATTTACAACAGATTTTCTTTTAAATATTTATATTTTACTTTTGAATAAAGTTACAAATATATAAAAATTTATGAATTTTTTTCTACAGTCCATGATTTTTCATACCTGCACTCCAATATGTAATATATAGGAGTTTGAACTCAGACATTCACACGACCCTTGACTATCCATGCTATCTCATACTGCTGACATACTTGATCACACACATGTTGAAAAGATAAATAATCACCAATATAAGCATTTTATGCTAAATCAGCAATCATCAGTTGGTCCAGATTATCTTCTCCACACATATATACAATCAATGCTCAGCTTATATTAAGATAGCCAATCTTCACACTTTAATAGATGAGCTTCAATTCACTCTAACCCACAAGTCTTCAGCCATTCCTTTCTTTGAAAATCTAATGATGGAATGCTCAAAATGGCACCAATGTGAGCTTTGAACATTCCATCATCAGATTTTCAATGAAATGGATGGCTGAAAAGTTGTGGGGTGGAGTGGACTGACACCTGTCCATGAAGGTATGAAGATTGGCTATCTTAATATAAGCAGAGCATTGATTGTATATATGTGTGGAGATGATAATCTGGACCAACTGACAAGTGCTGGTTTCGCATGAAATACATTTATTGGTGATTATTTATCTTTTCAACATGTGTGTGTGTGTCAGCAGTATGAGATAGTGTGGATAGTTGAGGGTCATGTGAAAGTCTTAGTTCAAACCCCCTATATATTAAATATGTAAAAAGTGTGTTTCTTAAGTGTAATTCAAAAAAAAAAAAAAGAGGAAAAAAACAAATAAAGCAACAAATAAGATTTCTACTTTTACATAATATGCTTGGATAACGGTTTTAACAGCTAACTAAATGTGCAGATATTTATCAACATTAAACTACTTTATAACTTGATTTAGTTTCACTCGAATTTATTTTTATTCTAAATCTTCCCTAACGTTTTTAACATTTTATTATGCTTATTCTTATTATTTGTAAGCTGTTTTGCATCATTATCTAATTTAAATATCTTTATTTATGTGATTAAAGTAATATGTTGTGGAATGGAAAGTTATTACACATAAAAAAGAGAAAAAAAGCAGTTGAATTATTTACATTATGTGGTCGTGTTTAATATTCATAAATACAATAATATTTAATTAATGTTTAAAGTATATATCTGGATTAAAATATGATATTTTCTAGTTATTAACAAGGATGATGTCATGGTTGCGAATGCAGGATGTTTGGCACCTTTAAATTAAGTTATAATAATTTGATATTGATAAATCCTTAGCAAGGTTGATAAAAACATGGGAACTTGTGATCTGGGTCAACAGATGGTTCTGGTTTGGCATGAAGTACACTTTGAAGGTCATTAATTTTTTTCAGATAAATTTATTCATGTGATTAAAGTATATTATAAACATGAAAAAACATTGATATGATGTTACAAATGAAGAAAAGGGGAATGGAACTGAATTAATTATTACATAAGGTTGTGTTTAATAATAATATGGATTAATCTTTAATTAGTGCATCAAATAATCACATGATCACTATCTCATACTAGCACATAATTGTTATTAAACAATTCAAAACAAAGCAAAACTCTCCATACAGTAGTGCCATCTTGTGCCAACAAGAGCAATCAATGCTCTATGGAGAGTTTTGCTTTGTTTTGAATTGCATCAAATAATACAATAATTTATTTTCTAATAAAAGATTACTGATAATCATTAAGATATTTTTTTTGGGAGGATAATATCATAATTATGAATGCAGGATGTTTGATATTTTTAGAATAAATTGTAATAATATAATAATCCAATCAATCTTAATATTAATTCCATCAATCTTTATTAAAACAGTTCTGTTTAAAACTCATTTAAACATGTATTAATAAAACAGAACCTTTACTACATATTTGTCTCACATCCTGTTGATATCCATTTCTCTTGAAGAAGTTAATTACTTTTTGCAACATTTTCTGATTTTTATGTGAACTATTAAAATAACATATTTATTCTGACTGTTTATTGGCCATATTCTTGACAAATGTCACTTCCATTGCAAAAGCATAAAGAATTAATTAACCAAAAATGTTAATATAATGCTTGATAAATATTGTAAAATGTTTAAAATGAAATGACAGACACATATATCTATATATAAAAAATCCATATGAATGTTTCTCTGTAAGGCTGTCACATGTCAAATTCATAACCAATTAAAAAAACATTTTATTATGAAGCATATTTTATGCAAAGAAAGTAATTCAACCATTAACAACCTGTAATTTTTTGCAGTTGTCCATAATGCTGTAAAATTTACATATCAAATATGTATATTTAAAAATTTAAATTTAGCTTTAATAATATGTTGCTGGGTGTATTTCTAAAGTGTATCAAATAGGCCAAGTTGTTCCAAACATTTTTTTTTTCAATTTTTCAATTGTGAATTTCTACATATATTTATATAATATTAAAATATTTTCTTTAATTTACATTAAATCTTATTTTATTAAAGTAACCAATAAAAAAAAACTATTACAATAATGATAGCAATTTAGGCTGGGTAGGTCGGCTACATTTCTGAAAAAAAAATTGTTGCAGTAATCAACTAAAAAAAAATATTATAAAAACAATCACTTTTATCTAGGCTCGGTATAGCCTTGCATAAATATAAATTTCCCAATAGTTAGTATTATATAATACATTGAGGTTAATTTATTAAGTAAATCAAATATTTTCAATCCTAAGTGCAAGTTAAAACTTTTTTTTTATATATTTACATTTTTAATTATCATTATTTAATTTGATATTGACAAGCTGTAAAGTGAAACATTTTGCAAATGTCAATTAAAACAATATAAAGGATTTAAAATATGGCTTTAATAAAATAGTATGATTGATTTAAAATCTTCACGATTTTTCTCCAGAATACTTAAAATTAGCCTTTATATATAAAATTGAGGTAAAAAGAAGAGATGGTCCCATTTTTTCTCTAAAAAAAATTTATTTTGTGCTTTGGTTTGAGAGTATTTCATTTATTTAAAAGGCTAGTGATGGAGTATTAACCTCAATATATTTTATACATATTAAATAAATTTTCATAGGTTTACAGACTTGATGTTAGATATTTAAAGTTATTTCTCCATGAATTTTTATAAATTATACAATGAAGCAAGTTATCAATTAAAACAGATATTACAAGCTGAAATGACAGCATCTAGTTTGCAATGCTTATTTTTACTTGGTTCTTTGCTTCATTATGTCATAGCTGAAATTAATTTCTTCTAACATTTAAATTTATGAACTTGTGAAAATATCTTATTTAAAATCCATTCCACTTTATGGAAGAGTCTTATGTGGTTTTGAAATTATTGGGAAGTTTTTGACATTCTAATTTTCACATATATAAAGCAGTAGTGTCTGAGTTATAATTTTTATATAAGCTTGAATAATAAGTTAAATATTAATTCAATTTTAGTTTAAAGTATTTTAGACAAATAAAATTTCTAAATGGTATAATATAACCTTACAATGCATGTTTTTAATAGGTATTATGTTTTATTACATTATAGTTGAAACTTATTTATAAAAATATAAAGTTAAATTTCTAACATATATATATCACTGTGTAACATATAGGAATAAATAGTACTTGTGAGTTTTCCTGTAAACCAAGATGGCAGCTCATATTTTTGATAAATATACAATTTTGAGGGCATACAATCTATCAAGCATGTATTAGTTGTTAAATTAAAACAAAATTAATAAATCGATTGTTAAATTAAAAAAAGGAATAAATTCTAATAAATTTCAATAAGCTTTATTTTCATTTTTTTTATATATATAACATAACGTGGGAGGCGACACTTTTAATATTGTCATACTTTGGTTCAATTCTGTGTGTTTCTTTTTATCAGCAATTTTTTTGGTAAATTGTCATAATGCTAAAAAAATTTTTTTTATTTTCTCATGTGTCATAGCATCAGCCGGGAAGTGAACCCATTAACCCAGGACAACTGCTTGTAAAGCAGCTGTTGCTGTCCTCTCGACCACCAATGTTTGACAATGATTTGGAACTTTTCTGTTACAGAACATGATGCATACTTTAAACCGATGCACTAGCCATTACTCAAATCTTGAGAAGAATAATTCCATTCTTGACACCATGTACTACTAAATCCCCAATTAGCAAAATATTGTTTTCCATACATATGACTGGTACATATCCAAATAGAACACAAAATTTACAAACAATATATACAGATTAATCGATTTATAATTAACTGAAACCCACAAGAAAACGCTAATTTCAATATAAAAAATAGATTTTAAATATCAATATAAACAAATATTTAAAATTTAGATTAAACTTATAATTCTGACAAAATGGAAGGTAAGATCAAATCTACGTGAAATTTGCACCCCCCCCCGCGCCATTTTTTTGTTCTTTAAAGACTGAATAACAAACAACAACATTCTTTTAAAATGATTTTGGAGCTACCTTCTTGAATTTTTTCGTTTTCATATATGCAGAATAAAACACAAAAAAACTTCCTATAGTAAACTGTTAATAAATTCATTCTTTTAAAGCAAATTAATGATTTTGTCTTTGCATATATATATATGACACACATGAGCTCAACGTAAAAAAATATGTATCGAGAAAATATTAAAATTATAATTAGCAGAAGTTAAATATTCTTCTATGTAATTATTACATTGCAATATTTACCAGAATAACTTTTAAAATGTTCTTTTTACAAAGATCAGTTCAAAAACTCTTGTTAGCCCTTAGTTTGATTAATGAATATTCAAGGATTTTTTTATAAAGCAGGCATGTTAATATTCAGCAAAAATATTATAGTAATGATGAATAGTCGATAGGTATTCTTTCAGGCATGAAAAGCTAGTCCAAATCTTTTGGCTTCTTTAGTCTTCTATGACTTGGTATAAAGATTCATTCAGAGGGTAGGGTGTCTTAGCTTATTTATTTTCTCATATCAGCTAATATTAGCTGAAAGCAATTCTGATATTAATAGAAAAATCTCACTCATTTAAACTAAAATAGCTTTTGAAATAAATTCTAGTTTAAACAATTTTTAAGCCTTCTGAAAAACCCATGTTTTTCTTTTCATGTAATTCATTTGATTTTAATTTTTAAGCCTTCTGAAAAACCCATGTTTTTCTCTAAGTACTTTTCATATATCCTGTAATTCATTTGATTTTAAATGCATTAATTAATTCATTTTATAATCTACCTAGTGTATGAATACATATCTCTTTGCACATTCGTTTGGTTAAAAAAAAGTTTTATTAAAAAATACATGTAAAAAATATTTTGAAATAGTTTGTTTTCTATTTGAGTTAAAACAATTTAAGTACATCATTTAACTAAATAATTAATACAAAATTTAAATATAAACAAACAATTTTTTTTCTTTATTATTTGGTCCTGCCAAAACCTAAGAAATTCTTCTTAACTACTATTTTTTTTATTTTAAAATTATACACACACTTGATCAAAATGTCATTACACACACACATTTATATATAACTAAATAGCTGTCGTTTTAATATAATTACATGTATTTTTCTCACAGCTTCTTCTTTCTCAACTCATAAGAATAATTTGAGAAAGAAGCTCTGAGGAAAGTACTTGTTATTGTACTGAAATGTCAGCAGCTATCATCACTTATCTATGATAATCATCATCATCATCATCAACCATTATCAATCCACGGTAGGATGAAGGTCTTTCCAAGTTTAATCCATCTTTTCCGATCTTTAGCTTCTCTTCTCCACATCACCCCTGCACACTTTCTTATTTCATCCATCCATCTCACATGTGGTCTCTTTCTAGGTCTTTTACAATCTCTTGGAATCCAGTTTAAAATTTCAACTGTCCATCTATTATCATCTCTTCTAGCAATATGTCCAGACCAACTCCACTTCAATCTTTTAATTTTTTCATTGAGGTCAGTAACACCTGTTTGTTCTCTTACCCATACATTGCGTTTTTGATCTCTTCTTGTTACTCCCAACATGCATCTCTCCATACTTCTTTGAGTGGTCTGAAGTCTCTGTATTGCTCTTCTATTAAGTGTCCAAGTCTCAGATCCATAAGTAAGAACTGGTAAAACACATTTGTTAAAAACCTTCCTTTTCAAACACATAGGCATATTAATAATATATATATATATAAGGTACTAAATCACTCTCACCCAAGCTATGAATTAAATGCACCCTAAATATTAAACCATGGATCAATAACAAAATGACACATTTTGTTTGAAATAATTTTTCAATTGACCCAGACACTATATCTTTTCAAATATTTTTTATGTTCCATCCATATGTATCTAATGTATATTATATCAATTTACTTTATAAGCAATACATATTTTGCACATACTCTTTAATAATTATTATTTTTAATAAATACAAAGTGATTATTAATCCCTCATTATCATGCCAAAAATTATTTTAAATCAAATACAAATTTTAATTTTTATTAAGGACTAACTGTATATATTTTTATTATTAATTCTTTATTATTGATAGTGAATTTAAACCAGTGTGATGTTGCTTATTCAATTTTTTTCAATTTGAAATTATTATGGAGTGATGTTATTTTAATAATAATCACTTGTTCAATCTGGCTTTCAACCATTTATTTAAATTTTAATCTTTTTGTATATAGATAGCAAGTCTAATCAAGAAGCATTAACATTTTAATTTATTCAGATATGCATAGTACAATAGAAAATGATTATGTTATGCTTGTTAAGAAGCTATGGTTTAATGTAAGATGAAAACTTACATTTAAAATATATAAATAACTATATGTAAATAGCACAAACTGTTTAAATAAGATTGCTTGTCAAAATGCATTAATTTGCAATAGCTACAACATAATTTTGTAACATAAAGACTGCAAGCAGTATCACATACTGCTTCTCAGAAAAGTATTTGTTTTATATAATTACCATTGAAATATTTAAATTTTTAAAATTATAAATAATATTGCCAATAAGTATTAAAATATTTGTATAAAATTAAAAAAAAATATAACTATAAAAATCACAAAAATGGAAAATAAAATTATATCCATTTAGAATACTTTCTAATTGTGAACAATTGTTTTTTTCTTACAATCAGTTATTATAATAAAATAAATTGGTTTTTAAGCATTAGTTATAATAATTATTATAAAATAGCAATAATTTAAAATGTCAATGAAAATTTACTTCTGTTTAAACCATTATACTACACAAGATAAATTCAATTTAATTTGATTTAGAAAAGTACAGAGATGGGTACCTGTTCAAGTAAAAATATATATGAAATTAAACCATTTGAAAATTTATACCAGCATCACATACCAGTTGTAACTGTTAAGAGTTAAGATGTATGTTTGAATAACACAGAGGCTAAACTCTCCATACAGTAGCATCACTAATGCAAGCCATAGTAATCAATGGATGCAAAAAGGTTTGTGAATAAAATTCTTATCTAGTGCCTACTCATCCAATATCCCCAGACTAGTTTCCAGCTGGGGCTTTATCAGTGAGAAGGATTGGATCTGAGAGCACTGCACCTAGTTCTTAGTATCTAATGCAACCCCCAGCAGCCATCTTTTACCTTATTAACTAATTGTAAAGCTTTGAGTCCAAAATGAAAATGCAATAAAAGTTTTCAATTCATGCCCATTAGCTTGTATAGTTGTATAGATCTGAACTCAGCTCAGCATCCATACTTTTTGGTATTTTGGCTCTTCAATAACCACAATCACCATAATCCTATTGGACAGGATTGGTTTTAAACCACTAATCATCACATGATCACCATTTCTTATGCTTACACAAGCTGTTTCACACAGAGGTTAAACTCTCCATACAGTAGTACCATCAGTGCAAGCCAGAGTAATTGATGGATGCAAGAATGTTTGTGCATAAAATTCTTATCTAATGCCTACTCTTCCAATATCCCCAGACTAGTTTCCAGCTTGTGACTTTCATCAGTGCACAAACCTTGAATTCTTTGATTACTCTGGCTTGCCCTGGAGAGTTTAACCTTTGTGTAAAACAGCTTGTGTAAGCATATGAAATGGTGATAATGTGATCTTTAATGGTTTAAAAAGCAATCCTACCCAATAGGATTATGGTGAATGTGGTTATTAAAGAACCAAAGATACCAAAAAGTATGGATGCTGAAGTGGATTCAGTTTTATACAACTTTACAAGGATTACCTTACAATCATCAACTGCTGCAAAAAGCAAGGTTTTTTTTCGACATCTTGATTTAGATTTATTTGCTATATTACAAATGAAGTTCCATTATGAAAGAAGGATTGTCTGTGTAGCTTATATTTGGATAATGTTAACATTTTCTACTGGTAAACAAATTAAAATTATTAAACAACTTATAAATCTTTATTAAATATTTTTTATTTAAAATAATTTTTTTACATAAATATTATGCTAATATTAATTATTTTAAATTGCCAATTCTTAAATATTGAATCAATCACTATGTGTGCAAATAATTTTTTAAATGTTTTAAATATAATGTCAACAAATAATACAGATGTAATAAATGATAGTTTATTTCATTTTATAGACATTACATTTTTTTTTCCATGGGTCAAAGCATCGGCTGGGAAGTGAACCCGGGATAACTGCTTATAAGGCAGCTGTGCTGACCACTCAGCCACCAACGCTTGACATAGACATCACATTTTAATACAGACTATGAAATATAATAAACTATGTTATTTAATGATATTTATAATTTTAAATAATGATTGTTTAAATAGTAATAAATATTTATTATATATATATGGGATTTGACTGATTCTGTATGTATTGGCAACAGAGATATTATTTGATAGTTTCAGTTATAAATTCCTATGACTTCATTTTGTAATGATTTCACTTTTGTAGTGAATACTTTCTTAAGCATGGGTAATGTCTAGATCTTTATAAATAATACTGCAATGATGAAGAATTAATATTTAAATATTTTATATATGAAATTTTCAGAATGGTTATTTTTATGCCATTAACTAGAATATTGTAGTACATAATTAAGCTTATATATAACAAGCATTTCACCCATTGCTTAATTTTATAGCCCTCAGTATATAGGTTATTAACAAGGCAAAACTCTCTCCATACAGTAGTGCCACCCTGTGCCAACCAGAGTAATCAATGGACGCCATTGATTACTCTGGTTGGCACAGGGTGGCACTACTGTATGGAGAGAGTTTTGATTACTCTGGTTGGCACAGGGTGGCAATACTGTATGGAGAGAGTTTTGCCTTGTTTATAAACAATTATGTGCTAGTATGAGAAGGTGATCATGTGATGTATAGGTTATTGTGATACTAGGTGTTGAGATAAGGACAGCTTGGTTTGTTTTGGCAATGTCTCAGATTGTTGATCATACATGTGTTTGTTGGTTTTAATGTATTCATTTAGATATTGGCAACTATTAAAATGACATTATTCTTATTTTATTTTTTAAATAAATTATTTTGTTTAATAATAAATTACTTTGTTTCTTTTATTATTGATTATATATAAAATACTGAAATGCCAAATTAATAGGTGTCCAAATGTAACTCATTCAGGGTAAACCTGTCTTTTATGATTTATTATTAGTTGGAATAATTTTATTCTGTAATTCATAACTTCTCAATATTTGTTTGTAATTGTGACTTTACAAGTAAACTTGGCATCTTTCTTTGGTATTTTCTTATATTAACAATTGGTTATTGGAAAGAAGTCTAGATTTATTATCTAGTGGCACTTTCTAGTAAAGTTACATTACGATATATATAGCAAGCATCACATGATCACATCTCCAATACTAGCACATAATTGTTTATAAACAAAGCAAAGCAAAACTCCATATAGTAGTGCCACCTGTGCTAAACAGAGTAATCAATGGATGCACAAGCCTTCTGGCATCCATTGATTACTCTGTTTAGCACAGGTGGCACTACTATATGGAGTTTTGCTTTGCTTTGTTTACGATATATATAGGTAGACTATTATTAATCTTCAAAATTGATGATTCCAGACTTCTTATCATGAATTTTTTAGATTTCAATAATAAATCATTTTTCTCGACATTATGAACTCAAATTCTGATAAAAATTTCATCAAATATTGATACTATAGATAGTTTGTACATAGTGGAATATTTTTTATAAACTGTACACATTTATTTTATTAATAGCAATATGCTTTTGTTTATTTAAGTCACCATAAAACATCTATATAACAGTAATTAAAATAATAAATGAAACAATACTTTTATAATTTTATCCGGATAATAGAAATTTTTGAATTACTGACGTTTAGATTAATGGTAGTTTGTTTGAATACATATTAAAATTAAAAAAAAAAAAGAGAATTATTATAAAGAAATTATTAGAGGAGATTTGAACCCAGACTTTCAAACTTCCTTCAGATATTCATTTCATCTTACACAACTGATTCAACAGGAAATACATATATTGAAGATCATTTATCTTTTTCATATGCGTGTGATCATGTGTATCGGTTGTATAAGATGGAGTCAATGACTGAAGGGAATTTGAAGGTTCAAATTCCCTCTAATTACATCTAGCTTAAGTATGCATACTATATTTGTATTTAAATATTATAAAGAAATTAGTAAAAATATCATGAGAAAATAAGCTTAGAAAATTATTAAAACTATAGATAAAAAAAAGAGTAAATATTATATTCTTTAATAATTATTAATAAAGCAAGTCATATATAACGTGACATTACTTTTATAAGCTTGTAGTTACAAAAATGCAATACAGAGAGCGTACCAATAGCTCAAACAAGCTCTCAATTAATAAATGCGGTATGAGAAAATATTTAAAATCTCTATCCAGAACACTCTCATCTCCAGACCAACTGGTTTCGAGCTTATGGCTTAAATATACGTTTGAAATAAGTGCTAGGTTTTGTGTTTATATTTTAGATTTAGTGTCCGAATATTTTAGCTCTCCACAGACATTGCCATATGTTCGAAACCAGTTGGTCTAGAGATGAAAATGTTCTGAATAGAGATTTTAAATATTTTCTCATACCGCACTTATTAATTAAGAGCTTGTTTGAGCTATTGGTACGCTCTCTGTATTGAATATTATTCTTTAGTATTTTAAGATTCTTACTAAATATCGATTCAACATAAGGAGAATAAGCACCTATAATAACTAAAATTGAAACTGGTGTTTTAAAAACTTGAGTACTTTCAGATAAAAATAATAAACAACAAATTTAATAATTATTTATTTATATAAAAATCAATAAATAATCTGATAAAAAAAAATCTTCCAGATAAAGTGTTTCAAAAATATAAGGTGTAATAGAATAAAACTCTGCCATTATTATAAATAATATTAAAATACTGCAATAGAGAATAAAAATAAAATATAATTAAATAAGTCAAGTATGGTTTCGATCCGTAAGTATCAATATAAGGTGGGCAAATAAATTACACATCCACCCAAATATGGTTTTACTTTCTTTAAATTTTGAGTCATCCGTCATGTGTCTTGAACACCAATTGTATTGTTTGTGTTTTTATGTTATGTTTCATCATGTATTTGCAGCTGTGACTTATTTATTTTCTTGCCTATATGTTGATACTTGTATATAATTCTTTATTAATAAAATTTATTTTATACAAAAAAAGAGAACATAATATTACTGCTAATTAATAATGTTGCATGTATACATTTAAATATATAAGTATATGCCATTTAAAGAAGAGAAAAAGATCATAATTGGTTTAACATTCTAAGTGTTTTAATCACACGACGACATTGTAAATCAATACAGTAATAATATTTTGTTACAATAATAATAATTGAGCAAGATTATTGATGATGATAATAATAATAATAATAATAATAACAACAACAACAACAATAATAATAGTTATATAATTTCTTACCAATCATCCGGGTCGCAGTCTCTAAAACCTTTTGCAAATGGATTACTAGCAATCTTTAATTGTGTTATCTAAAAATATATATATACAATTTATTATTTTTTTTGTAATAATAGTAAGTAATTATGTTTTTATTATTTATACTAATGAGGCTACTCAGATAATTATACTTATATGAAGAATCTCATGATATAACGATAGCTGACCCAAATGAACAAATATTGGTAATTGTTTATTTAGCTCTTTTTAGTTAGACAGGAAACAATAACAGAAAAATAGTCAATCGATCATCAAAATTGTCCTCATTATTTATGTAGGAAAAATTATTAGAGACATTTTTCCTGCAATAGGCTGTTTAAAGACGGATTTACATTTTTATATTTACCATATATATAAAACTAAATAAGCAACATTTTATATAAATATATCTGATGATTATATCTTAAGAAAGTATTTGGTCAGTAATCAAGACTACCAACTCAAAGTTATATTACAAATATATAAAGGAATTTTAAAAAGACTTTTCAGCAGATTCATTTCAGAATTAAAGTCAATTCTATAAAGTATTTAATTCTAACAGATTAGTTTTAAAACTATTGATTAGAGCTCTTATTATCAAATCCTAAATATATACTATTGAATAACTGTATAACTAGGACACCTATAAAAATTTCCATTTATTTATTTTTTAACCAATTAGTGTTTGATAAATTTCTATGTGCTGCATATATTAATGCAATGTCTTCTAGTATCAAATTCATTCATGCTACAGATGAAAAATGAATCTTCCTTCATTTGTCATCCACAATCTTATATGGATAATAGATTAGACATTGATAACTATTAAAAAGAATATTAATGAAGTCAGGCAAAATGATATCGCAGTTTACATATTTATCAATATTGAATAATACTAACTTGATGCATTGGATATCGGATGGTTTGTTAAAGTGTGAAGAAAATAATTCTGCCATGTGAATTTACAAATAATCCAATCCCAATAAATCTGAGTGAACATCTCAATTGATTTGGTACTTACATAATAGCTACCACTGTCTAATTTACTACTCATATAGGATTTTGGATGGCAGATGATGAAGATGAATTTATTTTGACATTAGATGTTATTGCAATAATATAGCCAGTGCTCATGAATTTACTGTATAAAATATTTTATTTATGAAACAGTGTATGCCAGTTTTATATAGTGCATGTGAAAAGAGTAATTTCCTTCTACACTATTTCCTTTGAGAATAAATTACTATGTTATTAATTATTACATATATACCAACCAATAAGGTTCAGTACCTCAAAAAGTTAAAAATAAGAAACTTTCTTTTCCCTGTGATATGTATTCTGAACCTAAAAACAAGTAATATGCCAATATAAAAACCAGGCTTGCAATAAGATCCAATTCTTCATTCAAACATAATTAATAAATGGTAGTTTATTTAAGCTATAAGCATAGATGGATTACTTTTTAAAACATTTATTGATGAGAGAGTACATGCCAGTTTTATATAGGTCATGAATAAAGAGTAGTTTTTTTCAACATTATTTCATATATGTATAATTCACTGTTATTAATTATTTAGTGGGAATTTTAATGTTTTATATTTATATTCAGAATTTTTACAAACAAGGTATACTCTTGTTACTTCAAATATACGGATGTAGATACTGGAAAAACTATGCTTACAGATCACCAAATGCATTTCATTAAAAACAAATGTCAATAATTAGGCTTAACTCCACACACACACACCTAAATGTCACATATTACTGTTTTGCATTTATTAATGTCATTATTTTTCACTACATACTTTTTTTTGATGGAAATTATAAAACTAATAAATTACAAATTGTTTACATTTTGATTTACAATTGTGAGACTTATTCCACTCACAACTTTGACACCATCTACTCCAGATAAATACAGCAATAATTATTACTAATCAATTATTAAACTAGATATTATACCTAAAGATATAAATTTTAAATCTCAGTTAAAGATTAATATATCTGCTTTTTTTTTTTGAAAAAAAAACTAAACTTGCACATTTGGAATTTCATTTCTCTTTTTCCATGTGTAATATCTTTGATAGATATGTTTAATAATTTCAACATCACATGTTATTGTAACATACCAAGATGCATTTCATGCTGAACAAGCATTCATCAGTTGACCCAGGTTATCATCTTTTACATATATCTGTATTATATGTTCAGTAATTATCAATATTTATTTTTTAATAAAACATATGCTCATAGAATTTCATTTTTTTTTGCCATGTGTAATATCTTTTTATGGTTGTATTTCATAATATCAACTTCCTCACACATTAATGAAGACCCCGTAAAAGATAAATGACCCCAAGATGCCTTTCATGCTGAACCGGCACACATCAGTTGAATCAGGTCACAACCTCTCATGTATACCTTTATCATATGTTCATTTTTTTATCAATATTATATTAATTAGTTTGCTTAAACATTTCAAATGTTAGCTAAATAAAGGTTTATTCTATATGTTAATTTTGTTAACTGTAGAAACACACTTTTCACTGGCTTAGCACACTTTTGCCAGCCGAGAGTGTGCTCAACTACAGTTAACAAAATTAACCTACAGAGTAAACCTTTACTTAGCTAATGTTCAAGACATTTAAGCAAACTAATTACAAATAGGATAAGGAAAAGGAGAATAACCTGAACATTACAAAAGTAAATTATTACATTTTGATTTATAAGTGTGAAACTTACTCTACCTATAACTTTGACATAATCCACTCTAAATAAATACAGTAGTGATTACCACTAATCATTTATTAAACTAGAGATTATCCCTAGCACAGATTTAAACTTTAAACCTAACTTAAAGGTTAATATATATGTTTTTTTAATTAAACACACACACACACACACATGGAAGTTTATTTGACTTTTTACATGTGAAATAACTTTTGTAGATCTACTTAGTAATCTACAAACCATCATATATTATTGAAATATATAAATAAATACAACTTAAGAGACAAAGCACTACCAAAATGCATTTCTTTTTGAAATAGCACTCATCAGTTGGCCCAGGTCACCATTTTTTATATTTATCTCTATCACTTGTCTTTTAAGATGACTTTATTCATATATGGAGTATTAGAGATTATTGAATATATCTATAAAAGATATTATATATGTAAAAAGAGAAATGAAGTTCCATGTATGTATGTGTTTAATTAAAAAAACCCAACTATACTAATCTTTAAGTGAGGTTTAAAGTTTATATCTGGGTTAGGGATAATCTCTAGTTTAGTCATGAATAGTGATAATCATTACTGTATTTATCTAGAGTGGATCACATCAAAGTAATGGTTGAAGTAAATTTTATACTTGTAAATCAAAATCTAACTATATACTATTGATAAGTACAGAACATATGTTAGAGATATGTGCTAAATGATGATTTAGGCCTATTGATAAGTGCTGCTTCAGCACAAAATGCATCTTGTAGGCATCTTGTCTTTATTCACATGTGTAGTGTAGTGGAGATTATTAAGTACACCTGTAGGCACATTTTGTATTACTAATATTAAGCTTTTATTTCCTTTTTTACAAATGCATCAACAATATTATAAAGACAAAAATAAGAAGCCTTGTGATATACACAAATAACATTATTATTAATATATGTCCATGTTATTAAGTTCAGTCTATATTAAAAATTATTTGAAGTGAAATAATTTCTAATGTAAGAAAAGTAATTAGATATAACTGAAACTTCGATTCTTGAAACATATGACAGAAAAAGGTAAATGACCTTCGAGTTACATTTAATGCTGAACCAGATTGTAACCTAATCATCTGGCTCAGCATAAAATGCATCTTAGAAATCATTTAACTTTTTCAGATGCTTTTACTTTACTTTCAAAATAAGGTTTATTTACACTCTAAGAAAATACAGAAGGTTAGTCCATATTCTAGGTCTCATTGGACTAATCACATATGATAGGTCAGAAATTACAAACAATAAATGGATAAGGATTATAAATACAATCAAAGGAATGATAAGGTTTACACTAAGTAGAATTTGACTATTGAACTAGCCAAGATTTGTTTTAAGAGTGTGTAGAAAAATGAAAGTTTTAAATATATCTAAAAAATAATAATAAATCATATAATTCTTTATCTTATACAGTATTTAATAAAGCAAGACAACTCTCCACTAGTGACATCTGTAGTAAGATTGAGAAATCAGTGATATCAAAGGATAGTGCATTTAAATCGCCACCCCCTTTCTGATCTTCGTCTATATAAATGGTAATTGAAAACCTCATTGATAAAGGCAAAGGCCAAAAACCAATTCAAGGATGGTGATTTTATCTCTGAAAATCACTGATTATTCAACCTGACTATAGATGGCACTAGTGGAAAGTCTAAAAAGTATTATACATGCAAAAAGAGAAATGAAGTTGAATTATTAAATCTTTAAGTGGATATATTAATCTTTAAATGGGATTTAAAGTTTATATCTGATTCAGGAATGATATGCTTAATAAATTATAAGTAATCATTAAAGTATTTATCTGAAGTAAATAGTGTCTAAGATATGAATGCAGGGAGATGACAGTTGTAGATCAAATTGTAATAAAATAATTAGTAATTATCTGATTATTTGTGTAAAAGCAATTTCTGTGAATACCACTGAATGAGCAAATAATCAAATAGTCTGTTGTCATAGAATTCTGTAATAGCTCGAAACATTATTGACACATTAAGCTTTGACCTAGGGACTTTTAGCTCTCCAGTGCATTACTCTACCTGCATAGGGTATACCATAGAATTAAGATTGTCATAATAAAATATGTAGGAAAATAATAAATCCATAATAAAGATATTTGAGAGAGTTTGATGATCTGAACCAATTGAAGAAATGCATATTGGGGATCGTTGCCTTTTCTCGATGTTTTGTTTTCTTGAATGAAGTTGAGTAGTATATTAAAAAAATATAAATTTATATAATATGCAACAACATATAAGCATAGGTTTGCATTCCACAGGATATTATCACATTTTTTTCCTGTCCCTATAATCGTAAGTATAAAATGGAGAGAGGGGAAATGAAAGATGATTCTAAGAGTCCTAGAACATTAAAATATATTGGGTCATGATGAGTGAAAAAATGTGAGAGGTTAACAATTTAATCAGAGAGCATATTTACACCAGGGTATATTTTATTCAATTTAAAGTCTATATTAAAAATATCAATTCCTTCAATTTACATATATAAGAAATATTCAGTATATGCAAATTACATTCTGCCTTAAAATTACATATTGCTTAGGAAATATATTAGATCTCAGTATAAGTTCAGCCTATTCCTCTACTATTAATATATATGGATATGTAATGTCTGATAATATGAGGGGTTAGATTGATGTAATGTCTATATGAGTATGACTATAATATCAAATCCAGCTGGCGTTTTGAGCATCCCATCATAAGTTTTTGATAAAATGGATGGTTGAATAGTTAGAAGGGTGAGAAGATTGAAGCCTGTCCATTCAAGTTTGATGAATTACTATCTTAACATAAACTGAGTACTTATTGTATATATGTGTGGGAGATTCTGATCTGACACAACTGATGAGTGCTGCTTCTGCAGGAATCTTTTTCACATGTGTGTGATTATGTGTAATGGTTACTTGAAATAGAGTGGAGGATGAATAGAATGAAAAATCCTGAGTTCAAATCCCTCTATTAAAATATATTCTTATACAACGGAAATGTTTAATGATCATATAGTTTGATTGTTGTAATTGAGTTTATCCATTTCATAGATGCAAAATCCTATGTTATTCAGTACAATAATAGAGTAATGGATTTTGGAGCTCAAAGTGCATGGATAATGACTTCAATTACCATTTTCTGATAGCCAATCTTTTTTACAAATTTCCATCTAATCAACTGTTAAATTAATATTAATAATAATTTAACTTTATTTAATGTACATATCTACAGCATTATGTCAATTATAAAATGCACAGTGAACCAATATATACAAGTATTCACAAAAAAGAACACAATATAAACAAAACGGAAAAAAAAAGCAAAAGGCTGATATGCTAAATAAGAACAAAGATTAATGAACTGTTTAAACACTACATCAAACATACAAATATTTGTAGTCTTTATATTAGAAATAATTTAATTAACTTTTCAATTATAAACAATAGCGTAATCGCTACTAGTATCCACAGCAGTAGGATAGTATATACATATATTTATCCATTTGTGCCCCTAGTATAATATATATTTAAGTTTATTTTTAAATTATCTTTGATTTAAATGGAAAATGTCCATCTTTTAAAATATAATATAATATTCTCGTTGTAATGAATATTGGAGAATAAGGTTTTTTTTTTCATATGTCATAGCATCGGCCGGGAGGCGAACCCACAATCGTCTGCAACCAACTACTTGCTTGCAAGGCTGCTACGATGACCTCTCGGCTAACAACGCTTGACAATATTGGAGAATAAGTTGTTCTTATTGTACACATAGATAAAAAAAATTTTGCTTTCTACAATTAAAAGTTGGACTCCTGAAGGAAATCTTAGTTGTATATTCAGATGATGTCTTCTCAGGTAATAATTTAAATAAGAACATCATATCTGCTATTAGTTTTTTTTATAATACATATTATTTTTACTTATGTGTATATCATCCTTGATATATCTACAATATTTATCTTGAATTTTTTGTAGTTTGTTTATGGTTGAATAATTATATTTATTCCATATGATAGATCTATAGTGTAGGACTGGTATATGATTTATTTATTGCTATCTGAATATGATGATGATAATAACAATAAAAACATAATAACCTTCCCTCAAACTTCCTCGAGCAACCTGAGAACATTTCCCTCTTCATATCAAAGGAACTCGGTGCAAAACTAATTTTCTTCCAGACTTGTGTCATCCAGGTATTATTCATGGAATACTATGTTGAAGTTTTTTGGCATCTAAATCATTTTACAACAAAATACCTAGCAAACATGGCTAACTACATATCAAAACAAGTCTACCATATACATGGAATTTATCCAATATCTCTTATACTATTCACCAAAAAGTCATAAAAAATAACTTCACTCAAAATTGTAAACTTATATCAATGGCACCCAGAAGAATTAAGATTGACAAACTTAAATCATATCTGCTACCCATCTTATTAAAATATCAATTTACAAAATTTCACCAGTAATTCAGCTAAATATTAAAGCCACATTCCATCTTACCAACACCTTAACAGAGTCTATGGTATATAAATTGATTCTATATGCACTAACAAATTTTATAAATCATGAAATACACATAAGCTTAAACGGAAAATTCTCCCCAGCCTTTATTCCATATTAATCAAAATCACAATGATCACCACTAAGTTCACTTCTCTTTACTACATATATCATTCTTCATTATTGAAGAACAAAAAAGAATTGATAGGAACATATATCCTGGCACTAAAACATAGCATCTCAGGTGTCACATATATGGATGATATATCAATCTCTCTGCCAACACATAAGTATATTTCTAAATTACGAAAAATTCTGGCCAAATTAACTACAAATTATAAACTAGAATTTAACATGGAAAGATCATGTGCTTGGTCAATCAATATAGGAAAAACTCATAAACAACACTTCAAAGAGAACTCAAAGTCCTTTCTCTGATTTCTCTTCTATTTACATGACTCAGCAATGCTAAGCCCAATACAGCAAAAATATTATGACAAAATTCAGACCCTAATATATTCATTCTCTAAGTTGTACCTATCTATCTATTCAAAAACTTCCCTGTTTAACCTTCTCATTATAACAAGAATTTTACATTTCTCACAGATAATAATCTACTCAAAAGCTTTTTTAAAAAATATATTCACAATTAAGAAGCCTACTTTGGAACAAATATATGTAGCTGCTATCTCACTCAAACAATTACAACAACCACTAATTCTCAATGGCCTTAAATTATACATGATTAATATATTCAAAATTCAAAAAACAATAAAACTTTTTAATTCCATGCATTATTTCCATACATAATAGAAATATTAAAAATTACATTTATTGACAAACCACAACCAATACTTAAATTCTGGGAAAACCTCATTCTCCCACTTCTCACAATTCCCAACTTTGACCTTTCCCTCTTGAGTCCCAAACATGAATATTGGCAAATGTTTAGTATCATTCAAATCTCTCCTTCAGATTCTGGAAATAAACCAATATTTAATATAAACAACAAACAACTGATTAAAAAAAATTCAATTCTGGTCACTTGAATTCAAATACATGGATTTTCTCATCAAAATAAACCTATAATCTTTGCCTACAACTTCATTTTTATAGATTTGGAAGTCAGGGCAAGAATGTTGATAAACAATGTAGCCTTTAATATGAACATAAATATCAAGTATTGTTGCGAGAGAACAGCAGCTTCCTTGCAAACAAGCAGTTGCTTGCAGACAGTTGTTGTGGGTTCGCCTCCTGGCCTATGCTATGACACATGGAAATCTCTTCTTTGAGTGAATAAGCTTTGATAAAATAGCAAAGCAATACCAAAAATTGCAAATACACCAATCACACTCTATTTTAGGCATTCAAACAAGGTATATATGCAAACTTTCTTGCCAGCACTTTTCTATCATATGGTCTCTGGTGCACTAGATGCATATTCATTTATGTCTAGAATTCCAGAAGATACTAAATGTCTGGAATATAATGGAAACCATCAAGTAAAGAAATAAGAAACTGTCATACCACACAATGTTAGAAGCCATATATTCATAATGTAATAACATCTGAAACCATAATAAGATGCAATCATACTCAAAGGCACAAACCATAATAAAATGTGATCGTATTCAATGGCAGCTGCAACAATAAAAAATCATCAAGATTAAATTAGAACACTTTGTACCCTAAATTAACTCTTTTTTCCTTATTAATTTATAAACTGTTAATGTAAACCCTGATGTATATAATACATATAATAATAAAGTGAAACCACATTTATTAATCTGTATTCTTTATAGCCTCTCTCTGTCATATCAATGTGATTTAAATCCCATTTAAACTTTTGATCAATAAATGCCTTTGAAATATAATAATAACAAAAATAAAGAACACATTAAAGTGTTTACTGTTCTAAAAGTGAGATGCCAAAAGAGCTTCTCTAAAATTGATGTGTCAAAAGAAGCACTAGGAATCAGACAATGACGAATGACATCAGCAGAAAGAAATGCTTATTTTTATTTAATGATGAATATTGTTTTTATACTTCAATACAACAATACAAGGAACAGTTCAATTTATATACATTTATTAGTTTTAATATATGATTACAGGCTTTTTCATACCTGCACTCCAAAATGTAATATATAGGGGGTTTGAACTCAGACTTTCACATGAACATCAACTATCCATGCTATCTCATACCAACATGTGTGTGATCAAGTGTATCAGCAGTATGAGATAGCATGGATAGTTGGGGGTCATGTAAAAGTCTGAGTTCAAACCCTCTAATTATTAGTTTTATTTTATTAAACAGTTTACAAAAATATTTTTTTTTTAAAAAAAATTCTATCTCTTTTTCTAAATAAAAAAAAAAGAACAAAAACGCGAATGGCTTAATTGTTCGGGAGTTCAAAAGAAGTTCAACAGCCAGAATCGATCCTGCAAAAGATTCATCCCAAGTCTGACAATCTAGCAATTGTGCCACACTGCATAGAGTTTTTCCCTAAGCAATAGATATGAAGCTCCTACGATAGAATCTTCTTAAAAAAGCAAATAAAAATCTTGCAAACAAATAGGAAAAGAAATAGTATTTATATTTGCAGATTATTGCATCTTTCTTACATAGATTCCAGAATTTGAGTTGTAAGTTACCATAATTATTTAAAGTCTGTATTACTTTGATTATATAAATACTGATTTAAATCTATTTACTAAATTGGTTTTGAAGGGCCTTCTGAAGCAACAGTAGTAAATTTATATGCCACATCTATAATCTGGATTTGAATCTAAATCATATTTGAACATTTTTAAAGGTTTTAATCAGGTTAAGATTTTTTCCAGGAAGTTAGCTCATTGTTAACTCAAATAAATATTATCATTGATTAGCTAATGGGCGATAAAAATAAGAATAAGAAACCCTTTAAATTTTTCAATACTCAATAGATGGCAAGTCTAATAAAGACTGATGAGAAAACGGTGGGGAATGAAAAGGAAAGGGAAGGGAAGGTGGCTAACAGGTTTCTCTGAGTATAGTGGCTGGGAGATTCCTGACTCCGATAAGGGGAAAGCCACACTGTATCACATCATTTTTAATTTTCTTCTATAAAGGAGAGATTTTTGGCCTGCAATTGATAATTTAAAGCCTGTTTTACCTTTTATCTATTAAATTAGTTATTATTTATTTCAGTGTAAATCAACGATATTTAAAAAATTTAAAATATATACATTTTATATCTTATAGCATATAAAACAATCTATTATTGCAATAGTATAATATATCAGTACTTACCCTATGATTTTGGTACGCTGTGACGGCAGTAAATTTTGTTTCTGGAAAGACAAAAGCTTTGAAATTTTCTGTTAAAGAAACATCTTCGGATTTCGGATTTATATACACTACATGAAACCTAGGTTGATAACGATGCATCGAATTTAAGATAATCTGAAAAATTATATATATATATTCACAAAATAGTACAACATATATATATATAAAGCAATTTTTTGTTATTTGTTTTTACTTGTCATATTTTTATCACTATATAAATAAAAGATCAGTATTTAATACAAAATAAATTAACATACGAATTAATATTTAAGAAAGTGTTTACATGCTATTGTTTATTGTAGAGAATTCCTAAATATTATATCATACGCATACATGAATGTAGGATTGCATAACATGACACATATCTAATATAATAGTTTCAAAGCAATTTTTACAATAATATTTAATGTTGTTTTTAAAACCAAATAATAATAATAATAATAACAATAATAATAATAATAATAACAACAACAACAACAACAACAACAACAACAATCCCAATGAAAAAAAGAAAAGGTTAATGGTTTTATTGGTCGAAATTTATTAGAAGTTCGAGCAGCGTCAGATTCACAAACACCAGAATCAATCCTGGGATCCCAAGTTAGAATCTCTATAACAATGATCTTTTGCTAATAACCTTAATTTTAATTTATTTGATCATTCAAACAGTCTATTGGGCTAGTTATAGGAATATATTGCAATTACAGAAGATGAAGAGTGGTGTAGTAAAAACTACACTACAGAAATATTATTTCTTATTGGCTAGTCTAATGAAAAACTAATAAATATTATTATTATGGTACATAACTTACTACTTTACTCTTATTTTGAACACTCCTTCCAGATGATCTTTTTATAAGCTGTTGATTTGAAATTATACTAATCATTTTAATTCATTTTACACACTTGTTATTATTCATTCTTTCGTTCTCTCAAATTACTGTGAAAGAAGATTCTCTTATTAGGCAATAAAAATTATAATACTATATATAAAGTATTTGTTTCATTACTATTTAAACACACTTGAATTTCTTGCCAGAAATCTCATTAAAAAAACTAGCAATTGGCAATTTTTAACTAGCGGCTTGATCATATACATTATGTATTAGTTATTTATAAAATATTCCAGATTTTGATTACTAAACTGGTTAAGCATTAATATTTCATGTCAAATTATTGTGTCACATAAATAATATTTATATATCTCTTTGATTAGAATAATTCTTAATTTACATTATTTATTAAAATTAACGTTGGTTGCTATATTTAAAATATAAATATTCCTTATCTGTATATAGATTTCATTGTTAATAAAGTTTTTTTTTGTTGCATAAATTAGCTACATATATAACAATTAACACCAACAAAATATTATAATAAGTCTGCCTAATATATTAGTTTAAAATAGAAACTCTATTTTTTTCTACACAAATTCTGCCATCTTGTGTAAACTTGAGGTCAGATACTATTTAAGAGATATGGACAGGACAGCATTAGATAGAGATTTTTATTAAGCACCAACACTTGATCTCTACTGATTACTCAAACTTACACTAGATGGCATAGATGGAATAGGAAAGAGAAATAGGATGGTCAAGTTTTTATATGAGAGATGCAAAAGCAAAATGAAAATGTTCAGTAGATTGCAGTTTATGGATAATAAAAGAATAGCCAAAATAGTATTTAATTGGGTTATGAATAAATGGCAGGCAGTGACATGGGTGAGAAAGGTAATGTGGTTTGCAGAAGATTTGGATAAAGAATTTATGTCAGTATACTTGTACAAAAGATGGGATGATTGGGTTAGGAGAATTGTTGAGTGTTATAGTGTTAAGGAATGGGTTAGAAGAATAGATGCATTAATAAAGAATAGGAAGTTGGAGACATGGAGAACTAGTATGGAAAGTAAAAGAGTTTAAATATATATAGAAGTAAACGGAACATTGGGTGTGAGTAAATTTATGATAATAGCAAGGAAAGTAGTTTACTGTTTAAGACCTGAACATGATCTTTAGCAACAAAGGAATATTCACATAAATGGAAAAATGTTGGTGATTTAGTCTGCAAATAGTGTAAGGCATCTGTTAATTGAATGTAAATGTCTGAAAGCAGAAAGGGTGCAAATAATGAAGTTGTGGAAGAATAAAGATAAACAAAAAGTGGATTATTGATTTTTATGCTGGGTTTGGAAAAAGATGGGGGGATTTAGATATAAAGGCCATGGAGTTGACAAAGATTATGATGTGGAAATGGGATGGAGCATGATAGAGAAGAATATGGGAAAACTTAGGGTGGGGAATGGAAAGGAAAGTTAAAGTGGCTAATAGGTTTCTCTGGGCATAGTTGCTGAGAGATTCCTGACTCCGTATAAGGAGAAGTCTCAGTGCATCACATTACATCACATCGTCAGAATTGTTACATAACAAGTAAACCATTACAATAAATAATAGAACTCCCATATTTTCTGTTTGAAAATTCATTGATTAATTATGCCTCGTGATTAAATTATAAAATTGTTTTAAAGTAAAGAAGGGACATAAACCTTCGGTCACGCGCTTTTCACGAATTTAGATCTATTCCACCTGTAAGCATCAATTTAAAAAGCTTCGTGTAAATTCGTGAAAAGCGCAAGATCAATGTTTATTTCGCTTCTCTATATTATATGCGTAGTCAGCGCTATATAGATTATTTAGTTTTCATAAATAAAACTATAAGTGACAGGTTTAAACGTTTTAATAAATAATTACCAAATATAACTACTCAATTTTAATTTTAACATACAATTTATTATTTAATTCTGGGCTATATTTTGTAGAAAATATTTTTTTTGTCAAAATCTTAATCCAGGTCTTAAATATTACTCAAATATCTTTATATAAACACTTATCAATTAGAAAAGAGAGCGAGTTACTTTGATGACATCAGTTAAAAAAGTATTGTAATTTTAAGTTAAAAGTAGTGAGTAAGTAAAACTTTTGGGACTCAACAGACCATTTTTTAAAAAAGATTGTTTAATATTTATAACATATACTTTTTTGAATATATACATGAAACAAAAGATCCGTTCATATGCATTGCCTTAATTGACTTTATGACAATTATGTCACTGATTAAAAACTATATTACGATTTTTGAAAGTTAATGAAACAGATTTATTGACAATAAAGTAACAATTACGGTCAAATAATAATATAGAGATTATAGAAACAGTATATAATATATTTCACAAAGTTTTGTATTTAAATACCATCATAAAAGGAGGCAGCAATTTAACTAAGAATATAAAAGATACTTACAAAAATACACAGTGTATGGTAGGTATATCAGTTTGACTGATATTGAACAAAATAAACTAATGGAAAAAAAATCTATATTTATTATTGAATTCATCATTATCATCATTTTCAATCATGATTAATTTATTTCAGGATGAAGATCTCTCTAAGCTCAATCCATCTTCTCCGATCTCTAGCCTCTCTTCTCCGCATCACACCTGCACACTTTTTTATTTCATCCATCCATTTCATACGTGGTCTCTTCCTAGGTATTTAACAATCTCTAAAAATTCAGTCGAATGTTTCAACTGTCAATCTATTATCATCTCTTCTAGAAATATTTCCAACCTAACTCCACTACAGTATATTAAATAAAATGAAGAAAATATAAGTTGCAATAAAAATAATTCATTTATCAAAACAATATTCATTATTTAACAATAGCAAAATACATCAATGACAAATCAAGTGTAAACAGAAATACAAATTCATAGCAAATGTCGGCATTTATTTTTGAATTTATGATATCCAACATTTACTATTGAATTTAATGTAAATATACATTAAACATTGGTTACTTTTATTTCATATCCATTTTATGGTTGGACTATCTTTTGAATACATTTATTTAATACACATTTTTATTGTAAAATTTATTATCTTCTTTATTTTATTTAATAGACACTTGTAGCTGTAAATTCAAAATTATGCTAACATTTTTGATTGGTTTTTCACTTCTGCATACATTATATTTATCACCAATCTTTTTTGTTAAATAATCGATATTATTTTGGTAAATAGATTTTCTTGATTTTACTTAGTATATTCTTAAGCAAATATTTTATCTAGCGCCGTGCTTGCAATTATATTTCATTCCAATATCAGCATTTCAAGCTAATTGAGCACGCGCCTTTGAGAGTGTTAAATAAATGAATACTCTCTTCTTCATTCAAGATATAGCATTTATGCAGGAATAAAAAGAATCTGAAAAACTTCTGAAGAGAGCTGAGTAGATTCTCACTTTAATTTACTATTTACGATGTTTTTTGACTGAATGACGCCGGTGTAATTACTCATAATTAAGTTTCAGTAAGAATGACGCCTAGTAAATTCTAAGTAATTACACCGGTGTCATTCAGTCAAAAAACATCGTAAATAGTAATTTAAAGTGAGAATCTACTCACGCTCTCTTCAGAAGTTTTTTAGATTTGCTCATATAAAAGAATTTGAGTCGTAGGAATAAGAGGGATTCTTTTTATTCCTGCATAAATGCTATATCTTGAATGAAAAAGAGAGTATTCATTTATTTAACACTCTCAAAGGTGCATGCTCAATTAGCTTGAAAGGCTGATATTGGAATGAAATTAGTATATTCTTGTAATAATAAATAAATAATTATAACTTCTAAATATCGTAATTGCAAAACGGAAGTGACAACCAAACGTTGACTTCTGATTTCTGTAGTATCAAGATTGAAATAGTGTCAAAAACCAATGAAAGATAGAATAATACCATTCTATATTTGGGCTCTGTTGTTATATAAGATTAGTTTTTGACTTGGTTTTTAAATTATATGTGAATTTTGTCCATTATTTTAATTCATGTACAAATTAAATATTATAGATATTTAGAAGTTATGATTATTAATTTATTATAACAATTATTAAAACTATTTCACTTAATGTTCAAAGATTGTTAAAAGTAAGACTCATTCATGATCCTTTGAGTATATTAATAATGGTTTCAGAACATTTTATCTGCACATAAATTAAAACATTAGACAAAATTCATATTAAAATTTAAAAATGAAGTCAAAAACTAAGCTTATATAACAACAGAACCTAAAGATAGAATGGTATTCTATCTTTCATTGATTTTTGATGCTACATAAATGATGATGCTCTAACTCCAACAGGTGAGAAGGGATAGTTACTTCTGCTTTGCAATTAGTATACTTTTGTAACTATACATCCAAAAATAACTATGGCCTTTTTATCCATTCCATGGTAAGCACTATTCAGCTCCATCTAGAAGGTAGGCAATATACTACATTAGTATATAAGTAGTGGTGTTCTTTGTTCTCATTAGATTTAAGCTTTTAACTTTCACTTTAATATTAAACCATTATTATTTATCAGAATATAATAAATTTGACTTTGTTTGATAGATATTTTTGTCTAGAAATTAAATACATTTAAAAAAATCAGATTTGATTTCCAGAATTATTTTAAAAATTATACTTTAGTGAAAACAAAATGCTGTCACATCATCAAATTTCAGATGGAGCTGATTCAGTTTGCAAATTGAACAAAATCTTCATTGTTTCATGTTTGATTAAAAAATGTGAACAATTTTTTTAATACTACTGAATCAATCAATTTGTGTTTAAAAAGTTTAGAATTTTTTTGTAATTTTTATGATAGCACTGAATATTATAACAATATGGAGAAGTGACCTCATTTCTAGAAAGCTGTGTTTTCCTGTGGCTGTAATCTCTATAGTAACAATATTCAGAAGAAAATATTCTTTCCATAAAAAATAAGTAATAATATTAAAGTTTGATTTTTAATAATTATTACACAATTACAATACAAATATAATCATAAAATTTCCAAAAAATTAAGTTTTTAGACCATATTTTTTTAACTGTCATAATATTTCCACAAAATTTACTTGGCAAAGTTCATGATCACTGAATAAACAATGTTTACTCATCAAACCATGGTTGCAGTTCCTTTGTAATACCGATGATATGATTTTCCCCACCATCTTTAGATTTTTTTTGTAATTAAAATATTAGATAATAAATATACATCAATTTTAAAGCTGTAAAAAAAATCTTTGCAAAATTTTTACCAGGGAAAAAAAAATTACAAATTTAATTGCTAGAAATCTCAAATGAAGCTTGACTGTGTGGATAAAAGCTAAAATTAATAAATTAGGCCAAAAAGTTTACTTCTTAGCAATTCTAAATTTTTTTTAAGTGACCACAGAATAAAAAACTGAATTCCTCAAACACATAGAGGCTGGAGTAAATTATTTTGATTTTAAACCTACTGCAAAATACTGACCTCTTCAGATTTTTAAAATTAATGAATATATCAATTTTATTTTAATTTCATTTTCTAGCATCAAAAGAGCATATAAATCAGAATCATATAATGCTAAAGTTTGCACAGAAGAGTGATTTAAAATGGAAGGACTATCTTTGTAATCTCCAAAGAAAATTAAATAATATACCAAATCTCAAAATAATAGAGTTAAATAATAGTATATTTAATATTAAATCATCTATGCTCTTTATTACTGTTTCAAAATGTTTTATTTACAATCCTTTTTGATAGTTTTAATTGCCCCAGCAATCTTCTTTAAACTGTCAAAGAGGGTTGTAAATGAAGCATTGGGAAACTAATAGAGAGCATAGCTGATTTAATATTATATTATATAAATTTGGAAATGCAATAAAAAAATATAATAGTATATTTATTGTAGCAAAACTATTTTGGTTACTTAACACTAATTTAAAGTTGTAATTATAAATTTATTAAACGCACATTGATTATGTAAGTAATATTTACTGAGGCTATAACCTCGATAATATGTGTATAAAATGTGATAGTAGGGACCTCTACAGTTGTTTTAACCACAAGCTTACACTATGGAAGAAAAGAGGGGAACCCTTCCCTACTTCAACCTACTTTCTATATAAATAGGTGAAGCTGAAGCGGTTATATCTGCGAGGTGAAGCTATTCAATACTTCACTGATTAAGTCCACATTTGTTTATTACACATTAATACTCACGAAATCTTTCAATTTACGAGTCAATGGAAAGATTTTATATTTAGAAATCTATTAGAGTAATTTAAAGTTGTAATTATAAATTTATTAAACACACATTGATTACATAAGTAATATTTACTGAGGCTATAACCTCGATAATATGCATATAAAATGTGATAGTAGGGACCTCTACAGGTTGAAGTAGGGAAGGGTTCCCCTTGGGTTTCCTCTTTTCTTCCATAGTGTAAGCTTGTGGTTAAAACACCTGTAGAGGTCCCTACTATCACATTTTATACGCATATTATCAAGGTTATAGCCTCAGTAAATATTAACATTCTAATATATATATATATATATTCAGCATGTAAATGTATATAAATTGTAAACTAGATGGATATATATAAAAGTATTTCTAGTAGAAAATCACTGCCAGACTTACACATTTTCTAAATTAATCAAATGAAATTGAGAGTTTATAATAAGAAGCTTGACTACCAGAAGTGGTGGAGCTGGATTACAATTCATGGATTTTGAGTATCACATCTGCAGCTTTCTACCTTGCCATCTGGTGAGAGTTTTTGAAAATGCTCAGTGTTTCCATTCTTATAAAATCTTTATTTTATAGTAAAACTTAATAAATTGGACTTGATTTCCTTTTAATTTAATTTTGTAAGCAAAATAATATTCTAAAATTTGACCATTTTAAATATTTAAAAACTGATATGTAAATATAACAATGTATTGTAAATGTTATCATTGATATTTATATAAACCCTAAAAATTATTGAATTCATTTTTATTTAATTTTTTTTAAAATGTCAATGAACAAAGATAGATTTGTGATAACTATCAAATTTTGCTTTAAAATTTCATATTTTCTTACAAAAATTATAATATTCTGACAGAAAATAACAATAGATATTGGCCATTTTTTTCTTTATATTACAGTCAAGTTTATTAACAGGATCATATGTTGAGATGACAGAATTTTGTTTGATATTTCTAAAAGCAAAATATTTGTTTTTTCCCTGGTGGAAATTTTATGAAACTTTTTTTGCACATCTTTAAAATTCACATATATTTATATTCTAATATTTTAGTTACAAAAAAATTAAAAGATGGCAGAGAAAATTGAATAATTGGCATTCTAAAAAAACTGAAACTCTGGTTCAATTGATGAGTGGACATTGTTTATATGGTGATCATGATCTTTACTGAATATATTTTGTGGAAATATTACAATCATCAAAAAATATTATGATGTTCTAAAAACTTGATTTTTTGTTAAGTTTGTGATTATATTTATATTGTAATTGTGTAATAATTATTAAAAATCAAAAATAAATATTATTACATATTTATTTTTTACAGAAATGTTTTATTTTTAAATATAAAATAATATTTTCTTCTGAATATTGTTACTATTGAGATTATGGCCATGAGAAAACACAGCTTTCTAGTGTAAACGGTCGGGTTTAAACCCTAGTTACAATGTAGAAAGGCGCACACATATGTTATATAGTTTAAAATTAGTTTTCATATACTTTGATTTTATTTCGTTTTAGTATTTATTTTTGTAGTGGGAGAAAATGTTTAAAATTTTATTAAAGTAAGAAAAGAGGGAGTGGGGGGGAAATTTGCGTTTTATTTTTGTAAAAGTGGTATATGTATGTGTTTGCGGTGTGGATAGACAATTTTAGAAACGAACGTATGAATTCATTTTTGGATCCAAGATAAGAGATTATTGTAGAAATGAAAAAAAAATAAAAAATAAAAAAATAAAAAAAAAAGGTTCGAGAAAAAGGTTTCCGGAATGTTAATTACCAAAATGTCTGAAGGTGCGAAAAGTTCTTTTTGCTTATTAGCTTAACTGGCCATCTATACCACGTGGTGGGGAAGAAAGGGGACGGACTGTGTTTGCGAAAACAAAAGAAAAACAAAAAAAAGTGACAGGGAGAGTGGAGAGGTAGTTTTTTTTTAAACTAGTGTCACTTTTATTTTGGTTTTCAAAGAGGAAAGAAAAAAAAAATAAAAATATATTCAATTTTTTTTATATATATATTTTTAAGAAGAGTAACTAAGGCTACGGCCGAACATGAGTACGGTGGGGTAAAAGCTTAAGCGTGCTGGGTTTTCTGGACCTTACCCCAAAGAATCCATGCGGCAGTGACCGGAGAACATCTACCGGAGATCTATCAACTTTTCGCAAGGGAATCGATCCGACTTGGAATGAACTGAAGTGTGATGAACTGTCTCGTACGTTTTGATTCGGATTTCATGTGTTTTTCTTCTTATTTTGATATCCCCGGGGATCACATCGGACAAAAATTGCAGGTAATATGAACTTAAGATATTTTATTTCCAAAAATTACCACGTTTTTCTGAAACCCTCAAGGATAACGAACGAAGGCAAGAAACTTATATATTTTTTAATGATAAGGCCCTTCAAATACAGCTGATTAGATTTTTATCTGTGTATACGTTCGTTTTCTTGTTCTGTTGTAAATCCACGCAAATACATACGTAGGTTTTATTGGGTTATGTAAACGTTAAAAGGGTATGGGAAATATATTTTCTTAAAAGTAGAAAAAAAAAATATATTATAATAAAAATATGTGTTATTTTAAGGCTTATATTACATGTGTATGTTTTATTATTTGTCTCATAGAATATAGTTTATGAATTTAACAATTGATCCGAGTTTCGCGTTGGTTGCATAGAGTTCCCCGTACATTTTCCTCGGTTTATTGGCCACCCGCCCTGAGTACTGAGCTAGTGGAGGGCCCTATCTATCGTATTTTCTCTTCCAGCATAATACTTATGTAAAAAGTAAGTTTGGCGCTTGGAGTCAATGATTGACGTCCATAAATATGCTGTGAGAGAAAACGAAATTTCTTATCAATATTTTTTTGCAAAAGGAAAAAGGGGAAAAAGATTTTTTTATGAAAGAACTAAAAGAACGAGACAGACACCGACACTAGAAATGAGGTCACTCAGCAGATTGTTATTATATTTAGTGATATCATAAAAATTACAAAAAAAATTGCAAACTTTCAAAGCATAAATTGATAGATTTAGTAGTTATTAAAAAAATTATTCAGATTTTTAAATCAAACATGAAACAAAGAAGATTTTGTTCATTTTAACAATTGAATAAGCTCTACCTGAAATTTGATGATGTGACACCATTTTGTTTTGAATAAATATAATTCTGGAAATCAGACATGATTTTTTAAAAAATTATTGAATCTCTAAACAAAAATATCTATTGAATGAGGACAAATTTATTATATTCTGATAAATAATAATGGTTTAATATGAAAATAAAAGTTGAAAGCTTAAATCTAGTGAAAACAAAGAAATTTGTCAGATTAAAGGAGGGTTAACATCTATTTGTAAAAAATCTCATAAATGAATAAATTGAAAGTTTACCTGTATATTTCTTTATAATAATCAATCAATTAGTGTGTAAAAATAATCAAAAATATTTTATAAACAAGCAGAAAATCATATTTTATTATACATCAAAATCTCCATGTGAAAATAAGACCATCTCTATCAAAAAACAAAGGAAATGTCTTTCGATCTTAGTGGTAGTTTTTAAAATGCTAATCTATTCAGACTGTTTTTCAACTTTAACATCAAAAGTATTGTTTTTCACTTGGAATAATGTTAATACTATCATCTAAAATTATGGAACAGCAACACCAGGAATAGCAAAAGTTGTTCTGATGAAGTGTTCAACAATTTTCAACACAGATAAAGATTATTAACAAGAAGCACAATTTTTCTCTTTGCCCTGACAAAGCATTTCCCAAACATTCATCTATGGCTATTGCAGAATGTATAATATATTTACATGTAGTATTAAATCTGATAATGAAGTTCATTAACCTATGTAAATCAGAAAGTGCAATTATGTGAGATATCTACTGTGGAGAAAGTTCTCAATGGGAGAGTTCTATTTTCTTTTCTATTTTTACCAATCTAGTCTAGACTTTGTTACAAATTCTTACAATATTATATTATTTCCTGTTGTTAAGTCCTATTAGGTTAATTATTTTTGAACACCTACTATTTTATGCTTAATTAATTTCATTTAATTTTTTCAATTATATTTATATTTTATCCTGTCAAAAGATAATTTGTGATAATTGAGTGACAGGATGTTGTGATCATATGATAATATATGATCAACATTAGGATTAGCTTGCTATTACTTGTCAAATCCTTAATTTATTCTAGAAACGATTATTTAAAATTATTTATAAGCTTTTAATAGGACTTTTATTTCATTAAAATTATTTTTATATATTAATATAATTAGCATAATAAACATTACTGTAGAGTTTAGGTGTTCTTGAATCAATTTGGGAGGGTAATTTGAACAATCCTAGATAAAGTTGATTTGAATGCTTTCTCTTATAGCATTTATCATAAAAAATGCTCTTTATATGACATATTGGTAAATGCAAGTAATATAGGTCATGTGACATATAATATATATATATTGAATTAAATATTTATATGGATTGTTATTATAGTAATGAATAAAAATAATGGTTATTATCTCCTTATTCTATTCATTATATATTGTAAATGGGATGGGTAAATAGAGTGAACCTGGGATGATGGCAAAATCATCATCAACCCCAATTCAACTTAAAATACAAAAATATTGAAACTTAATATAAATTTAAAATAAAATATCAAATAATTAAATTGAGAGTATAATATTTTAGATATAAGATATAAAATAATGAGCAATGCTCAAAAATATATAAGAAATGTGATATTATAAAGAGCATGAGATCATAGATCTCTAAGAGATCATTGAGTTACTCCTCAGAGCAATTAAAATATAATTAATACACCAACCAGCATTATAATAATAAAAATAAGCAATAATAACCATTCACCATCATGAATTATCAAAATGAAATAAATCAGCAGTCCATCTTGTGGCTGGATTTGAAAAATACAAAATATAAATCAACAGCCAATCTGGAGACTAGATTGGAAATGGGTCTTCTGTGGACTAAACTAGCTCTTGCCAGCTTGTGGCATTTATTTAAACATAACTTTGGATGCAACCCTTAGTGCTTATGCATCAGAATACATAATAATAAAAAATCAGAAAAACAATAATGCTATAATATGAAAACATGCTGATCACCATCAATTCTCTGGCCACTTGTACTGGCCAATTATAAACTTAATTTCTAATAAGGTTAAACTAAAATGAAATGTAGTGCATGGGCTTTAAATAGTAATCTCTTTTGTGCCAACCAGGATGATGATTGATCATCTCTGGATGCCTCAAAGCACTAATATATATGACCATTCATATATCAGATCATTATGCATGAATGAAGTTTAGGAGAACACAAGCTCTATTACTGTATATGACCACTGGAATAACTTTCATAATTGAACACAAGTATTAACAATAAAAAAAAATGATATTAAGGTCTAGAATAAGGCTATGCATATCAATTAAGCTTTCTGATTTTGATTAACATACAATAATAACAAGTTATCACATTGTGATTTATATCTATATGTGATTAATATAAAATTCAAGTTATTACATGGTTGTTTACATATATGTGAACACAGATGCATTTTTTATAATATACAATTAGTTTATTTCAATTGATATTCAATAATGATAAAAATGATTGAATTTTACATATATGTCCTATTTGACCAGCATTGACATATATACACACACCTACATATTCAGTATAATTGACTTATATTACAATCACCATATAAAATAATAAATATATGATTAAACTTTTCAGTTGTATAAAAATACTATAAATGATTAAAATTTTACATAAACATATGTGAGTGTATTCATACACTAGTGTTTACTTCATATTTTACCTTCTAAATGATAAACAAAATATACTTTTTTTAATTCCTTGGATAATATTAAGGGTATATAAAATTCACATATGCATGTGTAATATATATAATATAATTTGAATACACTATTCAACTTTATCACATCTTTCTCTTTTTTAAAAAAATATAGACAATTTTTGATTGGTTAGAAAAGTTCTTTTTTTAAAATCAGGTAATTGTTTTGATTGATTGCTTGACCATTAATAAAATTTTAAATCCTCTATCAAGCATTTTTTTTTTGAAAGTTTATAAAAGTTCTTATCTTATTGAAAATAAAATCAGGTTTTAAACGATTATTGTTAATTAATTATAATGTTTTAGAATTGTCTTAATATATAAATTTCAAATGTCTTTTTGCTTTCTAATAAATGATTTAAAAATAATATTCTCACTTTCAGAATGTCATTTTGTAAACGAACCAAAAAAACTTATTAAAAATTCCATTCACATTATATATAATGCTACTATAGGTTGCTTTTAACTAATCATAATGTCTTTATTTTAAATATTAAAAATTTTAAAACAACCCACTTTTGTATATACATTTATCTGTGCTTCTCTGCATATAGATGAACAGCAGCATACATATGCCAATTCTTCAAGCTTTCTCTTGGTAAGATTGTCATCACCATCATCATCAGAAAAGTATAGACCAGGCAATTGTCAGTATTGGGAAAGTATAATCAGGTATGTTGGCATTATCTCTTCTGTCTTGGGCTCGATGAGCTTCAGGCCAGCAAACTGTCTTCTAGAACATATTTGTAAAGGCTAATTGATCCATTTTAAGTGGATCCAGTCTTCAAGTGAATTAACACCCCAGTATATAGAGATAATAGACTGCTCACTGCTGGATCTACTGGCTTGACTACAGCGACATCTTCAGGGAAACTATTTTTATTTTCATAACTCTCCAAACATCAATTTTGTTAGCCAACTACTTCACAGAAATATTAAGACAAGAACTGCCTTCAAAAAATTACTATCCAAACTTTGCAGTTGGCCTATTTTGCCATTGTTTTTCAAAATATTAAAATTGGATTCTTCTGGCCAGCTCTTACAAAAACTGCAAGCCAACCTGAACTGATATTTTTATCAGTTCTTTTATAGAATCATCTGAGGTGACAATAACACTAATTTAAAAACTGTGTTTTTTTCTTATCTCTCTTGATTGGAAATAATTTTAATCCTTCCAAAAGCACTTTTAATTAAAAGCTACGTTTGGAAATCTTATCAAAGAAAATAGAAATGCATGCAAGCATTAATTAAAAAATAGATATTTTATACAAGTTTTAATTAAAAGATTTCAAAAATAAATCCTGCTTATTTTTAAATTTCAAAATCAGAATTAATATTATTTATTTAATTCATTTTTTAAAAAATATATATTTCATAATAAAATTCTATTTTAATTCAGAGTTATTTAAGCCTTTATTTATTATTTTTATTCCAAGTGAAAGGTAGAAAAATATCTACAAAAAATTATGTCTGTGTTTATTTCTGCTTTTTCTTTACTTTACATATATATATGCACACACACAACTATGTTGCTGTGTGCCATATAACCCAGATGGTTACAATATATATTTTTTCAAAATATGAAAATAAAGATTGATTATGATGAGTTAGAAGTTGACAGCTACAAATATCTTGGTCAGATTATTACTACAGATAGAAACATAATGGGTGAAATTAATCATAGAATTAAACTTGGGTGTAGTGCTTTTGGTAGAAATAATTTAATATTAAAATGAAATATGACTGTGTTTGAAAAGGAAGGTTTTAATAATTGTGTTTTACCAGTTATTACTTATGGATCTGAGTACTCAGACACTTAATAGAAGAGCAATACAGAGACTTCAAACCACTCAAAGAAGTATGGAGAGATGCATGTTAGGAGTAATAAGAAGGCATCAAAAACAAAATACATGAGTAAAAGAACAAACAGGTGTTACTGACATCATTGAAAAATTTAAAAGACAAGTGGACTTGGGCTGGACATGTTGCTAGAAGAAATGATATAAGATAGCAATTGAAAACTTAAACAGATTCCAAGAGATTGTAAAAGATCCAGAAACAAAGTACATGTGAGATAGATTGATGAAATAAGTAAGTGTGCTGGAGTGATGTGAAGAAGAGAGGTTAGAGATCAGAGAAGATGGATTGAATGTGGAGAGACCTTCATCCTGTAGTGGACTAATAACGGTTGATGATAATGATATATATAAAGATAAAAAGGAAAAAACATTTTTATAGATGTATTTAATAATTTCCACTCCACAATATATCCTTGAAAAATATGAATAAAACATCTAAAAGGTAAATAATTGCTGAACCAGCATTTATCAGTTGGTTCAGATCACACTATTTCACATATATCTTTATCATGTTTCTTAGGTGACTTTATTCATATGTTTTAAGAATATAGATTAGTAAGTGTATCTATAAAAGACATTGCACATGGGAAAGAATAAATAAAGTTAAATTACTTCATGGGTGTGTTTTAATTAGGAAGAGATATATTAATCTTTAACTGTAGTTTAAAGTTTATATCTCGGCTAAGAATAATCATTAACATATGTGGAATGGATCATGTCAAAGTTGTGGGTTGAGTAAATTTGTCACTTGGAAATCAAAATCAATGATTTTTATATTAACCCCTACAGATTAAAATTCTTCTCGATAGCACTTTTTTAGAGGAACAATGCAGGAGAAGACATAATTCACCAGACATGGCAATTGCTAGTGGTCAGAATTTGAGTCATCATCATCATCAACATTTTCAATCATTATCAATCCATAAAAATGCATTTGATTCTACAAGTAAGCATTGGATCATCAAGGTATAGATCAAGGATATTGTCATATTCTGAAGAATATTTATAAATACGCTACAGTAACAGTTAGATTACATAATGATACTAAAAAGATTAATATTGAGAAAGATGTATGACAGGGTGACTCCATATCTCCAAAACTTTTTACAGCAGTTTTGTAAGGAGTATTTTATAGATTAAAATGAGAAACTAAGCCAGTAAGTAAATGAAGATTATTTAAGTCATCTATATTTTGCAGATGATGTAATTGTTTTTGCAAATAATACTTTAGAACTTCAGGAAATGCTGCAAGAGTTATCAGATGAAAGTAGGATTAAAAGTAGATGTTAAAAAGACTAACAATGTTCAATGGATTTTCTCAAAAGAAGAAATACATTGTACAGGCTTACATGCATTTATATATGTAATATATGTGGGATTCGAACTCAGACTTTCACATGACCCACTACTCTTAGTGCCATCTCATATTGCTGACCCACCTGATTACACACATGTTGAAAAAATAAATAATCACCAATATATGTATTTCATGCTAAACCAGCAATCATTAGTTGGTCTAGATTACTATCTCCACACATATATACAATCAGTGTTCAGCTTAATATTAAGATAGCAAATCTTCATACTTTAATGGACAGGCTTCAAACTATTCCAACTCACAACTCTTCAGCCTTCCATTTCAATGAAAATCTGATGATGGAACGTTCAAAGCCCTTGTTAGTGCCAAGGTTGTCATCCTACCCATGTTGACATATTAGTCATTCTGACCTCTCATCTACAGGAGAATAATCCATTTATACATACATATGCGAGGGATGGGCAGACCTTTTACACACTATTTATATAAATTAATACATTGTACAGGTTTAAAACTGCATTTATATATGTAATATATGTGCGATTCGAACTCAGACTTTCACACGACCCACAACTCCCAAGTGCCATCTTATATTGCTGACCCACCGATCACACACATGCTGAAAAGATAAATAATCACCAAAATAAAAATTGATAATGATGGGTTAGAAGAAGTTAATAGCTATAAATATCTTAGTTAAATTATTACAACAGATGGAAATATAAAGAATGCAATTATTCATAGAATTAATCTTTGTTGGAGTGCTGAAATATACTTGTGTTTGAAAAGGAAAGTTTTTAATAAATATGTTTACCCGTTCTTACTTATGGATGTGAGACTTAGACACTTAATAGAAAAGCAATACAGAGACTTCAGAACACTCAAAGAAGTATGGAAAGATGCATTTAGAAGTAACAAGAAAAGATTGAACATGCAATACATAGATGAAAAAACTAACAAGAGAATAATTAAGAGATTGAAGTGGAGAGAGCAAACAGACATTATTGACATTATTGAAAGAATTAAAAGATTGTGAAGTGGAATTGGGCTGGAGATATTGCTTGAAGAAATGCTAATAAACGGAACAGTTGAAATCGTAATTAAACGGGATTCCACGAGGTAATGAATAGTTATTTATATTTGTTTATCTTCTAGCACATTTTATTGTTAGAATTTATAAAAAGTTCAACTACTGGCAGTGACAGAATTGGCTTCAGCCCACCACTCTTCTAACATACTGAACCATATGGTTAGGTGGGTGGTGGGTGAGGTGGGGGGGACAGCGAAGAATAACTATTTTTAAATTGATCAATTAATATTAGATGACTAAGTATGGGTGGCAAACCTAAAAAAAAAAAAAACTTGATTGAAACCTGAAAAAAGTTTTAAGTTTAGTTTAAGTCTCGAATTCGAATCAAGTATACATGGAAGTCCTTCAATCAAAATTTAGACAGTCATATAAAATGAAATCAGTGACGATTTGGGAATTTATAATTCGATACTTTACTAAAGGGATCATTGGAATCTTAAAAACTTATTTATCACTATATAAGTATATATTAAATTATATATTTATTGTATATAAATGATTCCTTTCTCAATTAAAAAATAATAATCATTTTTTAAAATAACCAACGCACATATAATGAAGGACGCGCATTAATTTTTATTATTGTCACGATGCTAATTAGTTTATATTCTTATTAACTACATTCTTCATATTTTTGCGAGTAAAAATAATTTTTATTTTAAAACCAACAGATTGCCTGACTCCAGTAAGTTAATTTTAAAGAGATCAACATCACTTATAAGATTAGAGCGCTTGGCTCGTTTGAAAAGAAATATACCGCGTAAAGCAAATATTATGTTTGCGATCTTGTCTGAGGCTCTGTGGGCTAGCTCTACACTTGTGCCAATCAGTTTGATGTTGCTTTTTAGAATTATCTCATGTAACCAAGTCAGAACAAAACATACCAGTGTTTCAAGTGACCTTGAAAATAATTGATAAAAATGTGTAACAAAAACTTATCAAAACTCCTCGCACAAAACAGACAATCAGAAAAAATAAGTGACTGGTGAATATAATAATAGCTCGCCCGAACAATGAAAGTGTTTGTCAGATATTAATTGACAAAAGATTTAATTTGATATGTTTATTTCACTAATTAAAACTTTTGTTAGCGCTTATGCGCCACGCGCATACATTTTATTTTATTTAATTAACCATTGTCTGTGTTATATATATTAAGTTGTTTGCCAAAGGTAGATTGAGCCAACTAGGCAACAAGGTACTACAACCAACAGTTTTGGCTCTCGAAAGTTCTTTGCCAAAGGCAGATTGGGTCAACTAGGCAACAAGGTACTACAACCAACACTTCTGGTTCTAAAGTTAATAGCACTGCATGACTTTTGTTTTTTAGACATATGTACAGTATTTGAAAATTTCCAGTCTCCGTTCTGAAAATATATAATGCATTTTATCATCTTTTTGGCTAATGCGCAATTCTCTTTTACGATATTTTGGGTATCTCTCTCTCTCTCTCTCTTACTAGTAATAATTGAAGAATCCTTACATAATTCTTTAGATTTTCTAATAATTTTTTTATCCTTATTATTTTCACCTGAAAAGTATAATTAATGTTTCGAATGTGCCACCTAAAGAATTTGGTTTAGCAATTAACGTTCGAAAAAGTCAAGTTTTTTAAAATCAAGTTTATTAACTCTTTAATTCTTTCCAAGATAAAAGTTTAACTGTATTATTTTTATTGATATAAAAATATAATAATTTACCTCTTAGGTCTTCATAAAAAAATTGTATACCAGAAATGACAGAGGTGGGATCATAATCCATGGGTCTTGGGGATTTCAGAGTTGCCATTATCATGTAGAACAAAAAAAATAAACAAACAGTATATTTCTCAGAAGTTCATGAGAAATTTGAGTATCAGAAATGAGTTAAGCTCAAACTCTTCCATTATTCTATCACCCTAAACTATGTAGGGCTTTTATTGATTTTATATTAAAGTAATAATAGCAAGTTATCTATAGCGTGACATTGCTGTTATAAGTTTGTATTTACAAATATGTAATATAGAGAGCGTACCAATAGCTCGAACAAGCTAATAGATGACTTTGCAAGAACAAATCTAGATGAAAGAGATAGTTTATTTTCATTTTAAATTTAAAATGCAAAATTCGAATGTTTTGCTTTTAAATGCTGTATGTATTTATGAATTTATTGAAACACATTTTTAAAAATGTGTTTTAGGTACTTACGTATCGATCCTGTAGGGAGATAGACCATATTTATTTGGAAAAATGATTATCTATAACTTTATTTACTGCAAATGATACAAATGTCTTAAACACCTACTAAAACATTACGTATTTTGTGAGAAATCATTTTCCATCATCTAAACTTATAAAGCATTTTTTATTTTGAAAAATGGCATCTATAACTTTATTTAGTAGAAATGAGACAAACACACATTTACATTTTTTGGAGAAATGATCTTCCAACAAGTAAGCTTTTAACAATCTATATTTCTTACAAATGGTAACCAAACCAAAAAAATAATACTAATACTATACATATATTTAACCGTCCAATTCCGTCCATTTACAAAATGTTGTTTCTTAACATCACTGCTGTGGACTGAACTTTCTTACCTCAAACCATGTTTAGTTACTAATGGCTACTCTCTTTCGACAATCCTGAATGAAATACTGCTACTGTTTGCCCATAAAATTAGCAGCAAAAACAACATTTTGACTAATAACTTTCTCCTCATTGGAATATTATCTAATATTTACTTACAAAATTAATTCATTTTCTTTTTAGAAGAATATAAATATGTTTAATTCAGTCCTTATATGCACATCACCACGTGACTAATAAGTATAAGTACATATACTGAGTTTTAACTACAAAATAAAATTGTGTAATGAATTTAAAATTGTTTGATACATATCTAGTGTATTTTTATGTGTTCACTCCTTCAGGGTCATATTTTACTTTCTAAGTCTTTGCTATCTTGGCACACTTAGTGTGTAATGTTTTTCTTTGCAGCTGCGTTTTATAGGATTCTTGCAGAAGCTTTTGATATGAAATTTTTCCAACATTTTTTAAAACTAACAGGCATACAAAGCTAGTATTATTTGCATCCAATTTTTTTTACTGTAAATGAAGTTGTTTAACAAGTGGAATATACTTTTGAAGAAACCTACTTTTTAGTACTTAAATCATCTGAGATAATTTAATATAATCATATGCTGCTAATATATAATAACTTGGTATCTTAATGTATATAATAGAAAAAAATAAGACAAATTTTATTATAGGGTCATTTCCTGTAAACTTGAATGATCAGGGATCACAAGTTCTATTCCTAGTATTGATAAAGTCAAAATTCAGAAATTACTCTTAGGGTGGGAATATAATACTAAGGTTAGGGATTTTATATAGCATATGATAATTACAGATTACTCCAGCTTACACTAGATGGCAGTTGAGTGGGGAAATGCTCTTATATTATTTAACTGAGTAGTTTGATTTGTTATTATTATTAATATTCATAACCAGGTGAATAAGGTGTTTACAGTTAAAAGGAAACCTGAAAGTACTAAAATAGAGTTGGCAAGGTTTTTAACATGAAAAGCATTTTGTTTAGACCCCTCCCTTTCCCATTAAAGAGCTGCAAGTAAAGAGGTGAAAAACATATTCATGAAAAATATAAATTTCTGAATGGCACTGGATATAGTTGGATGCTTATTTTAGCAATAGAACATAATAGAATCCATATATATCGTAACAAAATAAAAAAATCTCTTAAAAATAAGTAAATAAAAATAACAAATTACATTGACAGTTTGATTTATTCACAAATTGCTAATATTTAAATATTTATCATGTACAATCTATAATAAAGCTGAAATTAAAAAACAATGCTGTAATGCACATTTTTCCTCTCCTAGAGTCATCAAAATATATATTTACAAATTACATGATGAGATAAAAATGTATTTATGTTTATCATGATAAAAAGTAAAAAGAGACATGAAATCAGGATCAAAGATTCACATTTGCCTTCTGAGCCATGATTTGCTGATACTTGCACTAAAATATAGTTTTTAAGTCGGATTTAGACATATACAACTGTTTAAGCAGGCAGACTTGGATTCAAAACCAGACTAAGAATTTTAACTTGACAAATAAAATGAAGTTAAAAGTGACTGTTGGGTGCATGCCTGCATTTTGAATCCCAAGTTTTACTAATTAAAAATAGGGATTTTATAGGCATTTGTAATCTTATACTAAATGGTACCAGAGGAAAAAGTTGCTTTTGTTTACCATATTGTTTAACCAACCCTCTCACTCAAGTGATGGACCCACATCTGAGAAATCTACATATTAAATTTGCATTTCCACCTGCTACTGAGAAATTTTGCTAATATTTTTTTTCTACAGCTTTAAAAATCATGTATATATATTTTTCTAATATTTTAATTCCAAAAAAATCCCAAACAACATCAAGATAATTGAATAAGTGAGAATTTCAAAGTTTCTCAAATCACACATTGATGCCTAGTTATTGTATATTTGGTGATCTCAAACTTTGTGAGATTACTTCAAGAAAATATTATGATAGTCTAAAAACTTGATTTTTTGAAAAATTGTATCATAATTGTGAAATAATTATTAGAAATCAAAAAATATATTATTACACATTTATTTTTTACAAAAATGTTTAATTTTTTATATATAAAAGAATATATTATTCTGTGTAACTTTACCATAGAGATTAAGGTCACTGGAAATACAAACATCTAGAAATATCACAAAAACAATCTGTTATAACATTTAGTGATATCATAAAAATTACAAAAAATTTAAAACTTTTAAAGCATAAATTAATAGATTTACTAGATATTAAAAATAATTCATTCAGATTTTTAAAACAAACATTAAACAAAAAAGATTTTGTTCATTTTGTAAATTGAATCAGCTCCACCTGAAATTTGATGATGTGACAGCATTTTGTTTTGATTAAAACCTAATTTTTAAAATAATTCTGAAAATCAAATGTGATTTTTAAAATTTTATTTAATTTCTAAACAAAAAATATCTATCAAATAAGGCCAAATATATTGTAGTCTGATGAATAATAATGGGTTAATATTAAAGTGAAAGTTGAAAGCTTAAAAATAGTGAGAACAAAGAAATGTCAGAATACAGGAAGATTAAGCTGTGAATTTGATTAATTATTGTTAATAGAAAAAGATACCTGCACAAAGAAGAAAAAATAATTACACAGCTTATATATGTGTGTGTAAATATTAAGAATGCTACATGAAGATGGATTAAGCAATTAGGCAATGGAGCATGGTGAAAAAATTTGATCATAATGGCAAGTGCTTTTCTCACTTCTGGTCAAGTTTTATGCAAAAAATTTGGTGTAAATTAAATATAATTTTTTGCTGGTTTATAAAATATTTTTGATTATTTTTACACACTACTTGGTTGATTATTATTTAAAACAAAAAGTACATATATAAATGTTCAGTTTATTGATTTATCTTGACAGAAACACAATTAAATAAAATTTCAGCCCCTATAAAAATTGACATCGTGTCAAAACTCTTTCCAATATTATAATTATTTTAAACAAAACATTATATTTTAAAGCAGAACTTATTAGCCAATAAACATCACATGACCACCACTTCTTATTAGATGTATTATAAATCTGTCTTAGTTCAATCACATTTAAAAAAATTTAAATAAAAAATATTTAATTTGTTTTCTAGAAGAGTATTTATCCATGATATATTGTTTGATTTCGTCAGTTTTTGAATATTAAAAAATGTCAAAAGTGATTTTGTTAAGAATATTAATCATTTATAAAATTAAATTAAAAAGAAATCAAGTCCAACTTATTAAGTTTTAATTAAAAAGAATTTGATCTCAGACTTTAAAGCTTCCTTCAGTCATCCACTCTATCTTATATAACTGATACACATGAACACATACACGTGAAGAGAATAAATGATTTCCAATATACATATTTCATGCTGAATGAGCACTCATCATTTGGTCTAAATTATTATCTCCCCCCCTCCCATATATATAACAGTGGTCAGTTTATATTAATATAGTAAATCTAAAAATTTTAAAGGACATTTTTTAACCTCTCCACTAATCCAATTCTTTTAAAAATTTGATGATGGAATGCTCACAACTCTTGTTGATGCTAATATTATTGTCATACCCATGTTGACCTTAAGTCATTCTTACTCCTCATATGTAGGACCTTAATATGTCAATTTAAATATACAGATAAGGGATGGGCAGAATCAGGCTGAATATGTAATATTTAAATAGAATTATAGTGTATATACTTCAGTTAGATGTAAATTAAAGGGGATTTGAGCACAGATTTTCAAGCTCCCTTCAGTTATCCACTCACTGATTATATATATGTGCGAGAGATAATGATCCAGATCAACTTATGAGTAATTATTCAGCATGAAATATGTATATTAGAGATTAGTTTATCTTTTTTACATGTATATTGGTTATATAAAATGGTGTAGATGAGTGAGGGAAGCTTAAAAGTCAGTGTTCAAATCCCCTTTAATTACATCTAAAGTATATACACTATACTTTTATTTAAATATTACATATTCAGTCTGTAGTCTGTCCATACCTCTTCTGTGTGTCTAAATAGATGTATTAAAGTTCTACATATGAGGGGCCAATATTGGCATCAATAAGGACTTTAAGTATTTCATGGATCGCTAAAGAATTAGAGAGTGGAGAAGAATTGAAGTCTGTCCATTAAAGCTTGTAGATTTGCTATCTCAATATAAACAGAGCACTGATTATATATGTGTGGGAGATAATGATCTGGACCAATGAATGAGTGTTGGTTCAGTACAAAAAACATATATTGGGGACCATTTATCTTTTTCACATGTAGGTGGTCATATACATCGGTTATATAAGATGGATTGGTTGATTGAAGGGAACTTGAAAGTTTTTATGCAAATTCCATTTAATGACATCTAGCTTAAGTATGAGTTTTAATATAAAATAAAGATGTTATACAGTAGAGAAGGTGAGCATTTTCAAAATCTTTCACCAGGTGGCAACAAAAGAAAATGCTAAATTATTAACTAGTTAATAGGTTTGCTTTTGACAAATGGAGGATGGGTGTAAATCATTTTATTTAAAAATTAATAATTAGGTAAAGAAGTAAAAACGATTAAGAAGCCTTGGCTGGCAAAAACTGTGGAAAAATTATGGTTCTGTGAAATGTATCTAGCAGTTTTTTTTTTCTAGCTATGTAATCATCCATTTATACTCCCTGATTATCTCCATGCAGTACAGCTCTGTAGTACAGTGATATAATTAAAAAGTCAAGATCTTACTCCCAACTAAGAAAAATAGAAGTAATATGTTTTATTAATTTAATAAAATTAGTATTAGTATCATAAATTGACACTTTGTTGCTCAAACATCGCATGATCTTAGAACTACTGGCTATAAGATTATTATTTAAATATAACTTTTTGTTTATAGTTAATACTTATTTTTAATAGAAGAACATTTTATATCTGAAACAACAAAAAAGGTAAGGATAATGTAAATATACTTTTTTTTTTAAGTGTCATAGCATCGGCCGGGACGCGAACCCGCAACCCGGGCAACTACCTGCAAGTGCAAGGCAGTTGCGCTGACCTCTCGACCACCAATGCAAGACAAATGTGAATATACTTATTGTATGAATCATTCATTTATCACACAAGCAGTCTCTTCTTTTTAGATCTGTTACAAAGCTCTTAATCCATAAAATCTATTATTTCTTCTCATAATTCTTTTAACAATGTCAATGAAGCTTGTTTATTCTCTCATCCAAGTATTCAACTTTTAGCTCCTTATTGCTACTAATATATATCTTTCCAAATATCACTGAGTGGTCTGATTTTTCTGTAATGCTCCTATATTGAATATTAAAGTCTTTGATCCACAAGTAAGAAATGTTAAAACACATCTATTAAAAATCTTACATTTCAAACATATAGACGCTATTCTTTTTAATACTGTTTCTATAAAAAAAAAACCCTCTCTCCTAGTTTAAATTTATGATTTATTTCATCCATTCCATTTCAATCTGTATTAATAATGACTAAGATGTTTGTAGTTGTTAAGTTCTAATTCTGATTATCAATCTTTATTTTGTTTTCTTTTAAGAAAATCCATTAATCTTTTTAGTATTTACCTATAGCCTTACCTTCTTACTTTCATGTGTAAATAGATGGATTTGAACTCAGGATTTTTCAATCTATTCATCTTCCCTCTCTATCTCAAGCAACACACATGTAAAAAATATACATGATCCCCAATATACATATTTTGTGCAGAACCAGCACTCATCAGTTAGATCAGATTATAATCTTCCACACATATATACAAACAGTGCTTCATAAAAGTTTAATGGACAGGTTTCAATCTTCTCACCCTTAACAACTAATCAACCGTCCATATGTGATAAGCTTGCAGCTTTATTTTTTTGTTCTTAAAAATATCCATCAGTATTAATTACTTTAGTCTTTTTTTTTAGCAATTATGCTTAATCCTACTTTATTATGTTTATTGTGATAACTCTTGCCATATTTCCTGAAGCTGTGAAGCATTATTTTCACAAACTACCATATCATCTGCAAAATCTAGATAACTTATGTAGTTTCAATGCATTTTTATTCTCTTAGTTTTTCGTTTTAATCCACTTGGAAATAATTCTTATAAAATTGTTGTAAAAAGTTAGAGAGATATGAAATCACTCTGTTGTATATCTTTATTAATGTTAATTTATTGTCCCATGCAATCTAATCATTGTTGTTACATTTTGATATCCACAAAATCCTTGATGGATGATAGCTTTAATCATCTAATTTACATACTACTTGACAACAACAGATTAGATATTACTTTCAAAAAGTATTATATAACTCACATGCGCTTAAAAAATATTACATATTAAATTAATAAAAATGAATAAATTTAGCAATTGTTAATTAATTTTTTTTACCCATTATATAAAGTAGTTAATTGTTACTGAGCCGTTAGATCATGCTGTAGGAACACCGGAAGTGACGCGTAAGCTTCAATCCAAGGAGCTATAGCTCTCGTGTAAATGTCATGTAATAGCTACGCTAAACTGCGCAGATTTATCATAATTTACAACAAAATGCTATTAAAAAACGTGTCTGCAAAATAAGATCATTTGAAAAAAAAAAACTATTAAGCTCTAAATAATTTCCCTTATGTTATAAAGTATTCATTTTAGTCTTTAATTTGTAAACATTTCTTTTTTAGAAATGGAATGATGGCGGACTTTGTCTGTTGACACGTTGTAATTAATTATTGACACCTCAGCCTGTTCAATGTCAAAAAAATTTCACACTAGTGATGACATTCATTTAAAGAATGAATATTTTCCCTCAAAGTAACGAGATTAAATTTAATGACACTCTTATTCTCGTATTTAAAGAACTGTATTATGGTGGTTAGAATGCAATTCTGTAAATTGCATTGAATTATATTTAAAATATGATAATTTGTGGTCATTAATTAAAATATGTAATATACTAAGTATTTTTATCAATAAAGTTCTCTTTTGAAACTAATTATATGAATTACGCAAGATTCAACAGGAGGGAAGAGTAGAAAGACTAAAAAATAATATACTTTTACATACACACACATATATAAGAATAAATTATAATATATGTGTATATAGTAGATAATATGTAATAAAATAAATTCTATAAGAGAATGTACATAATTATCAATTATTACAGTGCAAAATTAAAATCGAGAATCAATCAGCATGCTCGATTATATAACAATATAACAGGGCTAAACGCAACAGGGATTACAAGGCAGAATATATAGACTATGAGAAAAAATCTGGTCATTCCTTTAAACCAGTTGATGCTAAAATTATTTACCTAGAAAATAATAATAAAAAACAGTATGGCACATAATTATAATAATCTAAGAACTCCATAAATATAAGATCCAATAGTCTTTCTCTTAGTAAACACTGGTCATTCAATCTCATGGCATAGCCAATTTCTAGGACAATTTGCACATGAAAATATAAATCTATTATTATAAAGCACTAAAAATTTTGAAATTATTAAAGCGGAAGTCCAACCTCCAATAATGCACTATTTCTTAAATATTATAAATCTGCGCACACTCGCCTGCTGGTTAAAAATGTAAGGAAATCAGTTAAGTTTAGAGTGTATTTGTATATACACCAACTCTCACTGACTATGCTTAAATCAGGGCTTGAGTCTATTGATGCCTGATGTTATAATTAAATACTGAATTGTACAAATTTAATTGACTTATTGCAGGAAAAGACAGTATCTCATTTTTAACTATCTACAATAAGACTTATACGACTTATAAATGTAAATCTATTATTATAAAGCACTGAAAATTTTGAAATTATTAAAGTGTAAGTCAATCTTTGATAATGCACTATCCTGTGATAGGTTAACTAAATTTGTATAATTCAATATTTGATTATAATATCAAGCAGACAATAGACTCAAGCTGATTTAAGCATGGTCAGTGAGAGTTGATGTATATACAAATATGCTCTAAACTTAAGTGATTCACGTAAGTTTTTTAAACTTTTACTGGTGGGTGAGTGAATGGAGATTTATAATATTTAAGAAATAGTGCATTATCAGAAATTGACTTCCACTTTAATAATTTCCAAATTTTCAGCAGTTTATAATAATAGATTTAAATTTATAAGTTGTATAAGTCTTATCATAGATGGTTAAAAATGAGACACTGTCTTTCTCCTGTGATAGGTTAATTAAATTTTGTACAATTCAATATTTGATTATAACATCAGGCAGACAATAGACTCAAGCCCTGATTTAAGCATGGTCAGTGAGAGTTGGTGTACATACAAATACACTCTAAACTTAAGTGATTCACTTAAGTTTTTAAAACTCTGACTAGAGGGTGAGTGTGCAGAGATTTATAATATTTAAAAAATAGTGCATTATCGGAGGTTGACTTCCACTTTAAATAATGCAAATATGCAAATCTACGATTATCAGCAACTAATTCAATGTAGTTTATACATATGCAGATATTCTAATGTATTTTCTAATAATATTCACATTCCTCCTACTTTGACAAAGATACACCGTATCAAAAGCCTGGCTTAGCAAAGTAATAAATATTGTTTTATACCAAAATTTATTACAGTAATAGTTGATAATTATCTACATGCTCTTGTAGAATTTATTTTATTACACACACATATATAAATATACATATTTCCAGTATTTATATAAATACATAACTCTAAATATCTAACTTCATTATCTATGAATTAAAACACACACATACACACACATATGATGCACTAAAAATTCTAGTTTTAATATATATATATATATTGTAACTGTCATATTTGTACATTCGCACAATAAAATCCAGAGTTTTGTCAAGCGTTGGTGGCCGAGTAGTTAGCACAGCTGCCTTACAAGCAGTTGTTCCAGGGTTCGCTTCCCGGCCAATGCTTTGACACATTAGAAAAAACAAAAATCCAGAGTTTTCGCAAATTATCCCAAAGCTGATCTAGATAAGGGGTTGAGACCTTGAATCAGATTGCACTTCAGTTCTTTCACCAATGCTCCATGATTTACTACTCTATGTATGACATATATGAGGTTATACTCAGCCTATTTTAGTTCATGTGCCAGAAGTAACAAAGGGTGGAATATGAGACTCAGGGACTAATGAATAAATTAATACTTAATTAACTAAACACATACATATATGGCTGAGTAGATAATGCATATATTAATAACTAACACTAAATTAAAATAGGTTTGGATAAGATTTAGGATGGGTTGCGAATAACAGACTAAACATTTTATAAGTTTTAAAATCATAGGTTAATTAATACAATGGAAGTGCATTGGGACTTACACTCGCATGTGTCTTACAATAATGATTGGGTTAGATAGCAGATCTTATCTTTAGAATGCACTGTAAATCATTTAATTTTAAGTTTATTACAATTATTATTATTATTATCTATGGTTTATACTCATGCCTGAATTATGCTATCCATTCCTACGAGGTTTGCTAAGAGTTAAGTTTATAAGAATGGCAAATATAACTTATTTACTAATATTACATACTGAGTAGTAAATATGTTTCCTATGCAGATTAATGTATCTAAACTAGATTTAGTGTTCAGATGAATGCTGAACTGAAAGTCATTATGGAGGAATGAACTGGTGTTTTTCAGTGTAGCTTCTGAGACTATGGCACTACATAAACTAAATAAGAGTTGCTACCTGAATGTGTAATTACTCATGGGATTCAGTACCATGTGCTCAGTTCCCATGGACCATACAACTTGCTATTACAAAATATAAAGAACATTTAGTTCGGATAATTGGAGCAGCTTAAAATATGGTTCTGAAGCCTCATATTCCAGTTCTAAAAAGGAGCTGCCCAAACTAATACTAATGGATGGTCTTAAACCAGAAGCCCATTTTAATAAGAAAATATATAGCAAGGCATATAGCAGGTATGTGCTTTATAAGGACACATTCGTAATGCTTTCCAAAATCAAATATTAAAATTATTAAAGTGCTAAATCTATAGTTTCTTCCTGCAAAATTATTTATCCCAACTCATAAATTGGCATACATAAAACATGCTAAAAAGAGTTAATTAAAGTAATCTAGTTTACAGATTAAATCTGAATAGCATATAATAATAAACTAAGGAAGAGTAAAGCATATTTGGGACTTATTTAATGAGTTATAATACGCTTTCTAATATCACTCTTGCTATTAATTAACTAGACATAGTTTATCAACATGCAAACTTTAATTATGATAAGCTAAAACTTAGTAGCATAACCAAATATACATATAATAAATATCAAAATGGAGATTTATGTGCATGCTAAAGATCAGCATAAATCAATTACATGAGAGCGTCTAATCATCTCTCTAATATTATTAATATTAATAATCTTCGTTTTGCATCATGGTATATCATAAAATCAATACAATAACAAATAATATAAAAAAGAATAGGCATGACCACAGATTAGGACAGTATAGATATAATAATTGATTTCAGTTATTATGTTTAGGAAAAGCATTAAATTATTAATATTAATTTAATAGGCAAGACTGTTACAATTATGATTATTAAGTTACATTAAATTTATTACAGTTTTAGTTTACTTTATTGATAAAACATTTAGAAGTTAATTTATGAATGTTCAACAATATATCTAGCTTGAGAAACTTATTAAAACAGTTTAATTTTAGATTTAATTTTAAGAGCTCTTCAGAAAGAAATTTTACCAATAATCTTCTAGTGGAGGTTGTCTTCATGACATTTGGCACTGGTGTTTTTCATTGGGCTACTTCTCCAATGTCTTTGGGGCAGGCTGTTGATCTTGAATTCCTCCATTCCAACAGACTGGTCTTCCAAAGGAAGACAGTAAAATTTGAACCTACTAACCACTTGTTTCCATGGTTAAAATGGGCATGGCCCACAGGAGCAACTGAATCATTATTTTTAAGAGAGTGAACTTTAGTGCTTAATTTTTGAGTTTTTTTTACATTAACTCTTTGACTTGCCCCTACAAAAGCCATGAACTTGTTTACAATTTTTAAGTTTTTTAACTTTAATTTTAACACAGTTTTATTAACTCTAGAGAAGACAAAAGCAAAATCTAAATAATTTATAAAATAGTGCAAGTTGACTGCTTTTGCCTTTGTTTAAAATTTATTTAAAACTTATTTTAGAAATCTGTTCTTGGTTCCCACACAAATTAAACCAGGTGCATGTGGCGAGATAATTTCCGAGAAACAGGCGATCTTCTAAAATAGATTTAAGCTCTGTAAACATTCTGCTATATATGTAATTCTGTCACCTCAAGAATTGAAATTTATATGCGAATTCTAAGCTAAATAAAGAAATTTTTACATTAAATTCATAACAATTTAAAGATAAAATAATTTAATTGCATTGCAATGCTTATAAAATCCATTGCATTGCAGTTTTATTTGCATTTATATGTAGGTGTGCTCCTACACATATAACAATGTGTACATAACTTAATTTTAATTTATTATACAGTTTATAACTAAATATATGCTTTATATAACAATATACATACAGACATTAATATCTCTAAATGTACACAAACATATATAAATACATATACATACACATTAATATAAATTAATATATGTTAATATATGTGAACTTGGAGGGGTTTGAATTAGGAAAAAAATACTACTATGGGGCATTGTAGGTGAAATGGGATGTTAGAAAAAATAATACCATTTCAGAATATATATATATATTGTGTAAAGAAGAGCTTCAGAGTGTAGTGTTTGCACTCCCAATGTCTGAAACCAAATCCAGGATAAATACAATTTGAATTCTTTTTCAAAGTTTCAGTCGGGTTTGTCAATTTTTTTTAGATGATCAAACCACATACAACTCAACTAATTATTAAATATTGGGAGGTAAATGGAAAACAGTTAGCAAGAGAGTAAACAAGTATGGAAATCTGATCAAGCCTTTGCCATCTTACACTTAATAAGCCTAATAAGTGATATCTCCTGAGATGACTTTGTGTCCTGCAAAAGATTAATTAAAGATTGTTTTATATGCTATATAATAAACATACTACTAGTTCTTAACAAGCCTTTCTGAATATCCCTGTCTTCAGACCAGTTTCTAGCTCTAGCTGCCATCAGTGAGATACTAGGACATTCAGGTATTAAATTTAAAAATATCAGATCAAGCCCTGGCATTTATCTAATAAAAGCAATAAAATGTCAAACTTTTAGACATCCATATGTCTTCAAATTCAGCTATCTAACTTAATCATATGGGACTGAACTAAATTCAGATATACCATATATTAATAGTTTTAGCAATACAAAATCACCAAAGCCTCAAGAGCAAAACAATAATTGCAAGAAAATCAAGTCATATATCATGTGCCTTAATTTAATAAGCTCATACTACAAATGTTATATAATGAGTGTGCTAATAGCTCTTAACAAGCTTTTCTAAATATCCTTATCCTCAGACCAGTTTTCAACTTTGGCTGTCATCAGTGAGGCACTAGGACATTCAGGTATTAGATTTTAAAATGTTCTAGCATCTCACTGATGACAGCCAGAGCTAGAAACTGGTCTGAGGATAAAGATATTCAGAAAATCTTGTTAAAACCTATTAGCACACTCATTATATAACATTTATAGTACAAGCTTATTAAATTAAGTCACATGATATATGACTTGATTTCTTTGCAATTATTGTTTTATATGCTTTATAAAAAAAGCAACTTATTTACAAAGAAAGCTATTTGCAAAGAAACTGTTTGCTTTTGGATTATGCCATAAAATTATAATAACTTAATATTAATTGAAAATAAAAACAATGATTTTATTGCTCGGAATCCATAAAAAATTTACCACTGGAAATGATGGAGCTCAATAGTGATTTATGTAACTTAACTCTGGGATCATTTACTTTATTAGTTTACCAAACCACTGTAGAGTTAAGATTAATTGATAATAATAGACATAAAATACTAATCAAACAAAATAATACTTTATTCTAAGTTACAGGTATAATATAATAAAAATGGCCATTGAAAAACAATAGTAGTACAGTAAAAAAAGAGCAGTTCAGGCTATAATAAGCAATATATTTTGGAATCAACTAAGAGGATGTCTTTTACAAATGTCTAATATTAATAATTCAGCAAAAATGCTTTGAATTTTCAGATTATCAAATATATAATACATTACATGAAACATTAAGAAAAGAAACCACTTATTACACAGAAGAACCAAACTCCACAACTAAAGACTTTCTATTCCATGTACTTAATACAAAACAACATTCAAATAAGTGATCAATCTCTACACTGTCATAGTTTACAAAAATAAATTCACCTCATAAAGTAGTGAATATGTATTATTTTATAGAGAGTTCAGATATGATTGTAGATGGGAAGACCTTATTAGTATTACTAATAAAAAAGGTTAGACCATAAAAAACAAGATATTTTAATTATTTTATAATTTCTATGCTATTACAATTCATTTACTATTGTTGACATAGTTTGAATAACTTTTTGATTATATCAACTTTAGCTAAACACATTTACTTTTATTGTGACATTTAGTTTTAAGAATCCCTATATGCAAATTAAATTAAAGTTCCAATGTTTCATTGGTCAATTACAGAATCAGCAGTAAAATATATTTATTTTTTAAAATTATATATACATTATTAAAATAAACAAAGAAAGTTTTTTAATAAATAAATTTCTATTTATAATTGATAAAAATAATCTATAACAGCCAACATAAAATGTATTTTTGTCATCCAGTCATAAACTGCAGCTCTACTTCATTGGTTTCTTTTTCAATTTATCTTCTAGTAAAAGTAAATATTTTCTAATAAAATCTGAATTATTTTTCTAAAATAATTAATATTTTATAAATATTTTGTGAAAAAAATAATAAATATGTAAAAAAAAAATCGAAAATATATGCTTTCCTTTTTAAAATCAAAATGAAGGGATAGAACTGTCAAAATTAATGACAGGCATTCTCCTGCAGAGAGAACAAGAAACAACCAATTAGCATCTTTCAAAGATAGGTATCTGCATTTTGTAATATAATTAAATTTAAATATTGACTTATTAATTCTAAAACAAATCTAAACTTGGCAGTATTTTTTAGTACAATTTTCCCTATAAAATGAAAGGAAAATCAGCAAAACACTTTTAAAAAATAGTGGTTAGAGAGTAAGTTAATGCCATGAATTTAATGTTATGGTCACTTCTGTTATACTGTTAATCATATAATTGGTTTTATATATTCCTAGGTTTAAATTATTCCCTTTTTTATGTCTTAGTTTCAATTCTATTTTTTGATAAAAAATAACTTATTTTCTATTTCATTTTCATATATATTTTACAAATTTTGTTAAAAGCATAAATTCACAAAACAAAATTGGTATAAAAATAAAATATTGATTTTACAAATAAAAATGAAAGAATAATAAATAAATAATCAATGCAAGCTTTTAGATTAAAAAAATGAATTCAACAAAATATTCAGTGAAAAATCGATACTTAGGATAAATGTCATTAAATCATCAGTTCAAATAACAACATATTCACTGAAATATTAAAATTCAACTTTAAATCACACAGACAAAACAAAAATTAATAAAAGTTTTTGAAAATAAATATTTCCTATTTAAATTTTTAGTTGACAATTTTTTTGCAAAAAAGTGAATGTATTCAAATAAAATCTAAATTGTTTAGCTTTTAAAAAACACATATTTAATAATTTTGCAAAAATATTGAATTAAATGTATTTTTACTGTTTTTAAGGTTTGAGCAAAAGCTTTGTTATGCAAATGCAGAAAATTACTTTTGCACCTGCACATATGACTATATTCTCATCTATTGATTTTATGAATCACTGATGGCTGCTGAGATCTAGGTACTGTAATTAGAATTAAAAGCATACCATTAGTAACTACTAAAATTCCTCAAAGCATTTTCCTATTAAATATTATACTATTAACTGATTGAAATATGTCCCTGCCATTGAGATAAATTATGGTTATTTTTATCACCAAGTATATGTTTATAGGAAAACATGTTGAAGGGTTAAATACTAGTTTTAGGCTGAAGACTGGAATGGCATCTTTTGTTTTGATTATTTATTTCTATTATTTCTGTTTCAATACTTTAAATTGATATTTTAAAAATAATTTTCAATTATTAAACTTATGCTTTTAAAAAAATTGGCAAAAAGATAAAGAATTTTGATGGGAGAATAATTTTTTTTTATTAAAATGTATAACTAAAAGAAAAATACTAAAAGAGAAAAGCAAATAAAGTTCCTGAGAATGTTTCAATTTCTCAGGAGCTTTATTTGCTTTTTTCTTTTCGTATTTTTCTTTTAGTTATACATTTTAATACAAACAATTATTCTCCCATCAAAATTCTTTATCTTTTTGCCAATTTTTTTAAAAGCATAAGTTTAATAATTGAAAATTATTTAGATTTTTGATATTTAAATCTTTCTTTTCAAACTTGTCATTTTTGCAATAGAAAAATACCATACATCAGGGGTGGGCAAATAGCGGCCCATGGGCCCCATGTGGCCCACAAGATGGTCAGAAAAATCCATCATGAATCAAGATTTCCTTCCAGTATGTGACCGAAGATTCATCTCATATTTTCCACTAGGACGGCCATGTCAATACATATGTGCATTGTAGATACAATGTGCAGTGCTTTTCTGGTTGATCTGGTTATTTTCAATTTTGGCAACAGTAAATATATAAATTTCCAACTTTAGTGAAACCATGAATTCTCCGAAAAATGTAAAATCAATGATGAAGGTCGTGTGTTTAATGAAGAATGGACAAACAAATATTTCTTTGGTAATATGGGGAATAAAGCAGTATTTATTGTGTCATGAAAAAAAGATGCAGCTGTCACTAACCTCCGCTTCCACAAAGCAGCCCCTGATATGGCCCTCCGCTAACCTCTGCTTCCACAAAGTGGCCCCCAAGCCAAAACAATTGCCCGCCCCTGCCATACGTTGTTTTAAAATTATGCTTATATATCCTACTAAGATATTTATTCTTGCTTCTGGAGAAATTTCTGATTAAATGATCACTAGATAAGTTGAATTAAATTTACTTCTCTCTCTCCTTCGCACGTGATATCTCTTGATTAGAAAGATCATACAAAAGTTTTAAAAATCATCAGAAGACAGTTCCAAAGGTACTGCCTATTTAGATTACTCATGGAAGTACTAAATAATAAAATAATTTATAAAAGAGAAATTATGAGCTTCATGCATTAACCCCTTATTACCACTACATAAATTATTCTTTATTCAATATTTCTATTGTCATCAACTTTGAAAATATTGTTGTAAATTCTAATTTTAAATTAAATCGGCTATTTAATCTATTACTTCCCATAATTTAATATTTGTCATAATTATAAATTTTATATTTTTACATTATAGGTCAACAGTCGCCCTCGGATTGGATGCAATAGTAGAGTTTTTGACTTGGGATCGGGAAATCTTAGGATCGCTTCCGGCGTTCACACTTCCGGTGCTAGAACTTCTTATGAATTCCCGAGCAATAAGGTCATTCTTTTTTTTTTTTTTGTCAATATTTTTAAAAGTCATCTTCCAATTCATGCATCTATTTTTTTTTTGTTTATATCTTTCTTTCATGTGACATTTCAATGTTTTCTGTTTTCCTACATTAAATATTTTAACGTAAATTTAAAATAAATGAATCGATTATGCCACTATACATCATGGAACTTATGTGTTATATTTGATAATTCTATTTACCATATATATATATATATGTTAATATTTAAACTTTAGAATCTTTCATATAATTTTTAAATAGTTGCCCTAGATATATTTCTACTCTTAAAATGCATATATTAGCCGGCTAAGTCAATTTGTTTTGTTACTTTCAATTTTAATTGCGGTTAATCACGTTTCAATCAAATTAAATGACATTATTAGTTATAATTACCTTCATTTATATCATTAACACTTTTTTTTTTTTTTTTTTAGCAATATGAATTATTAAACTTGCGATATTTTCTATCTTAATACACACGTATCTTCACATACATTTATTAGTTAAATGCTCAAATTAAATATGTTTATTCACCATATTTATATCATGATGGGATTTATCTATAATATAAATTATTAAATCACTAAAAGCTTTTTTACTTAACTTTTGAATTATGTATCACTAATCAATTATTATGTACCAATAATTGTCATGCAGGGAATTCAAGATTAAATATATTCATTGAAATGTATATTAAGATGTTCAGCTATTGCCGCTAGTTTATTGTTTTTCATTTTACACGGGATTAATTTTCAATGCCATAGTTAACAGAAATGAATCTTGTCATAAAATATACTATATATTGTAAATCCATTTCATTCATTCATGTATGACATCATGATAAGCTTCGTGCATTTTGACTATGATTATTCATAACGAAAAAAAATAAAACTCATGATTTCATTATTATCAACCAATTTGTATAAAATATTCTCCGTTTATATCTGGTATAATTAACATATTTCGCTTATCATTACAATTTTACTTGAATATAATAGTTAATTGTCCATTTATAAATTTCTGAATTATTGTTTTATTAATTATCAAGGATGGGCCCTATTGAACAAAATATGGACATTTATAAAATTAATTGAATGATTTGTGATATTTAATAAGCTGTTAAAATTGTACTTCTAAAATAGTTTATCCTCATAAATATTCATTTATATATAAAATTTACAATTCTCTGCCTTTGTTTACTATGTTTATGGGCTTAATTAAATAAACATTTAGAAAACTCTGGTTTTGAAACAGTGCTTAAAATATATTATTTCATTTTACTGAAAGTATTGTCTGTAATTTGATTCTCCATAATTAGAAAGAAGAAACTGAATGTAGTTGAAAACTCTCTAATATATTTTGATTTAATTCTAACAAATTTGTAATGCTCAAGTTAATCTGAGATGGTAAATCAAACTATAAGAAAGCCTAAATATACTGAGCCATCTTTTGACAGTTCGCTGCCAGAATCCTAGTGCTACAAGTTTGTTAGAATTACATAATTGTATGAAAAGAGTATATACTATTGAGAATTATATATATATAATTATTCAAAACAATACAATAATTAATACAGTAAAACAATATTTTAAAAAAACAAATATAATAGAAGTACTTTTAACTATCTATGTAGTCCTATATATAGTTGAAAGTACTTCTATTATATATTTTTTTTAAAATATTGTTTTACTTGAATCTAGTTGATAATGACTACATAGATAGTTGAAAGTACTTCTATTATATTTGTTTTTTTAAAATATTGTTTTACTGTATTAATTATTGTATTGTTTTGAATAATTATATATATTTTATTATAATTGGAATACAGACATTGATTAATAATTTATATATATATATATTGTAACGAGCACAGACGTTCGTTACATTGTTTTTTTTTTTTATTTATTAAACATGAAAGTAAATTAAAAAGTTCGCATTTAAAAAGATAAATTTAAAGATATAATTTTATCTCCAAATCTTTTTAAAATTTAGTTTTAAAATACTTTTTCTTTAATAAAGTTTTATTTTGATAATTTTTCATTATCTGTGCGATTTAATATATACGAATTTAAGATGATATTTAATTTCAATTTTTAATTCTTAAAGAAAATTTTTAAATGCGAACTTTTTAATTTACTTTCATGTTTAATAATAATAAAAAAAAAACAATGTAACGAACGTCTGTGCTCGTTACAATATATATATATATTTGTAATATTATCAGTCTGAAGAAAGGATATACCATCTCTGGCATTTTACATATCCAAATTGAATAAAATATTAGGTAAATTAATAATAATATATTTTTTAGCTATTAATATTATTATATTAGATGCTAATGGTTTCCAGACTTTCCATTCCAAGTCAATCCCAAATTGCATGCTCTACTGCTACACAAAAACATCCAGGATACTTTAACAATGTACTGGATTTCACAGTCTTCTTACCATAATACTCAAAAGCATACTAGACTATACATCCCAAATATCAACAGTTTATTACAAGCACATTAAATATACAATACCTCAAACATCAAAGGAGCAATGAAAATGTAAAACTGATGCTTCTAAGAATCCATTAATCAATTCATATCTAAAATACTAAATAAGATGGGTAATAGTATTATAAATTATGACTTATCACATAATACTAAATAATTATAGTAACATATTAATGAAAAATGCACTTCTCCACTAAATTCAAAATACTAATAATCATGAAAGGAATTCACATTAACATGAATTTGAAACTCAGAATAGTAACTGAAGAGAAATATATATTTCTATAAATAACCAAACAAATATCTATAAATATGCCGAATATTCTAAATACAAAAGTATTTCTATGAAAAGGGTATATTATATGAATACATTTTATTAAAATGACAAGTAAAGAGAGAATTCATAATATGACCAAAGTTTGAATGATCCACATTTTATAGAGGACTGCTTTCACATAGCCATAAATTTAGGAATTGATTCTCCTTAATGTAGAAATTACAAAATATCATACACTAAGGTTTACTCATTTTTGCTGTCTTCAAACAATTTCATTTTACTAATGATTTATTAATTCAAATATTAAACAATTAATTGCTTTAAATTTTAGGTTGGGGGCACCTTATTGGAATAAAACAATAATATTCAAAATTAATAATTAGCTGTCAATTGTTAATACCATTTCTTTCTTTAGGAATTTAAATTAAGCTGAAAAATAATACAATATTAATAAATTAAACAAAAAAAAAATTAAAGACTTAATACATTTTCGTAAACAAATGTGCAGATGAGACGCAAATTGCCTTGAAACAATTAATCATTCAATAGGATTGGAGGGGAGGAGATGATATTCGATATTAGATATCTTACATAAGATGTCATCATCCGCATTAAATAAGACAGTCAAATTGTCAAAAGATTTCCTGTATACATTTTTAAAATAAGTTTGCTACTGTTACAGATTTGAGCACAAATATAAATGTAATAATGTTGGATCACCATTATTCCAAATACAGTATATATTATTCAAAAACTTCGATTATTCAAACAAACTTTCACAGACTGATTTTAATCTTTAAAATAAATATTGTAAATTAGTTTGTACATTTATGCACAAATAAATTTCTAGATAAAAGACAAAAAAAAAACATTCGTAAACACCTAGCTTAGTTGACAGAGAGATATCTGATCTTTGTCTGTTTTAGCAAATTTTCGATTTACCATGAGAGTGTAAAAGATCTGTTCTTGAAATCCAAAGCGTTCACAAATTCGAAAATGGCCTGAAATCAGATTGTTCAGATTAATAATGTTTGCCCGTATTTCTAATAATGACATAATAATTTTAAGCTTAATATTTGCAAGTTTTTTATAAATGCATCTTTCACTACAGCTCACTTCTATTACAACCACCCATTATCCCAGAATTCAGAACATTCTTTCGTATTAAGGACTGATTAGAAACATTCATTGCACTTTTTGCGTCTTTAGAGATACTTAAAGTTAACTTCATATATATATATACATACATTTCAAACTTCTATTTCATTACATATTACTGAAACATATGATCAGACATGTGAAAAAGATAAATAATTCCCAAGATATGCATTTTGTGCTGAAGTAGCATTCGTCAGTTGGCCTATATCACAACCTCTTGTATATATCTTCATTACTGGTTCAGAATATGTAGATTTTGCTACAAACGACTACTAGATTTACTTCTACTACTCTTTGAGATATTCTTTAAGAAACTGCAATTTAAATATTAATCTCTTTTACACCAAATTTTTTTTTTACTAATGTAAAATTTGTGCTCAAATTATTTTTCATAAATTTCAACTTCTGATTATCATCTACTCATCATGATTTCAAAAATCAAAAACCAACCATTACGAAGCACTGGTACTCCTTCTGGTCTACTTCTTTATGCTCCAAACTGAATTTAAGCCAACTCGTTATTAATTGGGAGGATTTATTTTAAGGATGTCTCCATAAAAAAATAGCTTTTTAAATAAATAACCAATTGAAGGTCAAATGAGTATCCAGTAACATTTTATAGAGGAATAGGAAAAGAAATGACAATATTCTCCGAGCTTATCAATTTCCAGATGATGAGAGCAGTTTTTCATCTTGTTTGACACTCTAGTTAAGAATATTTAATTAACCTTTTAACAACCAATAGTTAGATTTAATCCATCCGATCTATTATTTGTATAAACTAAGTTTAATTACTTAATGAATCAAACTGTACCATTAAAATATACATAAAAATGCCTATCAGTTTTAGTTTATCAAGATAAATCAATTTTTCTGTTCTTTATTGCTTAAAATGTCTCATTACTTTTAAAAAAATTAATAAATTGATCAGAGTTCTTAACCGCATCACCGAACTGTTTTATAAGTACCACTATATATGCTGATAATGTAGAAGAAATCTTTTAAAATTTAACCAGTGTGCATCATTTTAGTCTTAAAACAAATCTACTAAATATAGCTAATCCATTTGAATAAAGCCTCCAATAAGAAATCTCATTTTATGAGTTATCTCATAATCAACCGATAAAACAATAATTTTGGTCTGTTTGTGTATATGGTAAAGAATCAGAATTAAAAATAACTATAAATAAGAACGTAATAGTTTGTGTGTTTTTTTTTTAATATAAGGTACATGTGCATTAAAATGTTAATGAGAGGCCACCAAAGGGTAAGTTTTGAAGTTTATTAATAAAATGACATATAGATGCGTTGATGGTAAAATTACTTATTATTTATAACTATATTACAAATGTAATTAAATAATACAAATGAATAAATGAGAAAGTAAAAAAAAAAAAAGAGTTAAAAAAATGTGAATCATGCCTAGTCTATATTTAAAAAAATCTCTTTATCTTGTAATGTTTCTTATAATAAAATGTTTATTTGCACATAAAACTTTAATCAAAACATATTACTTAACAATTATAGGTGCCAAAAGAATTATCAATGTTTTTAATCTAGATAATATATTATAAAAAATAATCTTCAGAATAAAATTATTCATAAAATTCAGAGTTAACAGAAACAAATTAGACATATATTCTATTAATTGGAATTATGAACTATTAATTATTATTATTTCATCCGACTTCATCATTTATGCAGACATTTAGAAATTATATTAAAGTTTTTTACATTATGAGGTGTCGAAGTCAGGCCACAAATATAAAGTAAACAAGACATAAATAGAAACTTTTTTTTTCATATGTCTAGCATCGGCCGGGACGCGAACCCACAACCGTCTGCAACCAACTACTTGCTTGCAAGGCGGCTGCGATGACCTCTCGGCTAACAACGCTTGACATCTACATAGAAACTTCACTTATAAATATTGTTAATTGTTAAGGTTATTGGTAAGAATGAATGGAAGTAACTACGATATAAATTCCTTAAAAAGTAATCAAAATGATTTGTTGCTCTGGGGTTTACATTAATATCCATATTAAAAATTATCTATAGACTTTGACTTGTACTAAACTTCAGGGCAAATAATCAAATGAATTTAGAAGGTAAGGGAAGCTTGTCCAGAGAGTACTGTGAATAGCAGATAAAATAGTATTAATATATTCCAAAAATAATCATGTTATCAACATCTCCAAGCTATTCCATGTTGATACTGTTTGTTAGTCATACTAGCAACATTTCAGGACTTTTTTCAGACCCAAACACAATGAGATTGCAAATATTTTTTTTTTACTGCAGGGTTCAATAATTCAAAATGCTCAGTTAAGATAGTGAGTGAAATTTCCAGATTGGTGCCCCCTCAAGGCTCACCTCCATGACATCTGCACCTTCTATGCATGACTTGCAACATGGTACACTGTCCAACTGCTTATTTTTATTATAAAGATTAGGGGGTATCATACTATTTACTAAAAGCCAGGTACAGGGACCAAAAATGTCGAGAGCTTCTGGAATTCATGAGAAATTTGAACACAAATTCTGCTGCAATTCATACACCTTGAGTAGTGCCATCATTTGCCATCCTACCACTACATTAAATCACATAGGGCCAAAAGTTGGTTGTGAAATGGATTATGAACTACTAATTGCCAGCTTATTTTTTTTTTTATTTTTAAAAAGAGACATTTTATTTATTATTTGGCATTAATAAAATCATTTATTTGGCAAATAAAATCTTTATATATTTGCTGAATGTTCATAAAATGGATGTTACTATCCACACTTCAATTAGCAGACTGCATTTTATGTAACACAGACAACCATAGTTATCAACTGCATTGTATTATTTCCATAAAAATCATAAGAATTTCCAAGGACACCTTTTCCGGGAACATAACATCTTCCATAACTCTTTAAAAATATTTAATGTCCTTCATATAACCGCCACATAAGAATAAATAATAGGGTAAAAAATAAAAACCTAAACTGGTTTATATGTATTTACTCAGAGATTTGGATATTCAATCTAATAACAATTGAATGTCTCCAGTAAAGAAAAACTCTATTTATATAAAAATAGGTAAAACACCATTAATCCTAAATTTCTTTAGATTTGTGAATTTTTCAAATTTCAAATAATATTTCTTTACTTGTAAATATTTATATTCTATCAAGATACATAAAAAAATAGGAAACTCATTGCAATTAGGTTTATTAATTTAGAGATACTTATTGAGTGTGTTTTCCTTAAGGTTTGTAATGATGGTATTTTAGTTGTATTTATATATTGGTTTATTTCCATCATCTAGTATTGAGTATTGAATGTCTTTAGAAAAGATTAACTTTATTTAAATTTTCAAAGTTCATTCAACTGGAGCTTCAGGTTGAATGTACTTTGAAAATTTAAATAAAGTTAATTTTTTCTAAAGATATTCAATAGTCAATACTAGATACTTTGCATATAATAAAGATATATATGAGAGATAGTGATCTGGGCCAACTGATGAGTGCTGGTTCAGCACGAAATGCATCTTGGGGATCATTTGTCTTTTATTGTATCTTTATTTATATGAATTTAAAAAGAATGGGGAAGTATGGAGGTGTTTATTATTTCTATAAAGATATTACATACGGGACAGAGAAAGGTGAATAACTCCGTGTGTGTAAATTTAAAAAATCAGATATATTAATCTTTAACTGAGGTTTAAATTTTATATCTGTGCTAGAGATAATCTCTAGTTTCGAAAATGATTAGTAATAATTATTAGTGTATTTATCAGAAATGGATGGCGTCAAAGTTGTGAGTGGAGGAAGTTTGACAATGGTAAATGAAAAAGTAACAATCAATACTAGATGGTGGAAATAATCCAATATATACATACAACTTACTGAATATGTCTTTTTTAATTTTAATTTTTGTTTTTAAACGCTTGTGCAAACTAATTTATTTTTTGGAAAATACTGCAGATCATCTTTGAAATTTCATTTGGATAATAGAAATTTTTGAATAATAGATATTCATATTAGCAGTATTCTATTTACATAAATTTGAATCTTAAAAAAAAACAGGTTTACAATATATATATATATAAGCATATGGCTTTATTACTTTTAACATTTTGTGGAGAGGTATAATCAAAAACATGTGACCAAAGACATGAAAAAAATGTATGATCTCAAATATGCACATTTCATGCTGAACCAGCATCAGTTGGCCCAGAGTACAAAATTTGCATATATCTTTATCATTGTTCAGCATACATATATAGCCAATTAATACAGTTTAATTGATAAAGTCAAATTTATTGCCCTCACAATTTTGACACAAACCACTTGATGGGAGTATATTACTAATTTTTATTAATCATTCATTAGACTAAAAATTATTTTCTCAAGGAATAGTATTTCTGGAATGTAATTTTCACCACATCACTATCATGCAAGGTTGGGACTGGTTTCTTATCTGCTTTTACCACCATGTGGAAGGGTTTAATTATAGACATATAACCAAAGACATGTGCAAAAGATGTGTTTCCCAAGAAGCATATTTTATAATAAACCAACACTCATCAGTTGGCCCAGACCACAAACTCTTTACACATATCTTTATCATTATTTAGTATTTGTTTCGATAATAAAAATATTTGCATGACCTATGTATTAAAATTAAATATAATAAAATATTAAAAACATAAACTAAAAATATTAAATTTTTTTTGGGGATATTGCGAAAAATGTACAATAAGCAAAGAAATAGTAACTAACAATAAAGATATGTAAGACAACATTATGCTGTAAAAGTAAAAAGAAATTATCCCAGTTATGGTTTATTGAATGTAGTTATTTTGACAGAAATGTTTTTAAGGAAAAATTTAATTTATTTTTAAAGACATTATATTTTTCATTTGGGCAATACCCCCCCCCCCATACGTTACTAAATCAATAAGACATCACATTGTTCCAATTGATATAATTCCTATACAATCCTGTTTAGCATCAAATTCATTTTTCCTCACTATGATTATGCCACCTGGTATCAGCTTTAATAATTAATAGATGCCAGATGATAGGTCTTAATAAATCCTTATCTAGTGCTGTCCTATCCAATATCCCCAGTCTAGTTTTTAGTTTATAGTTTTAAGATCTATTAAGCACTACCTTCTGGTATCTAGTAATTACTAAAGCTTCTACTAAGTGGCAGAGATGGTTGGCATAATCGTGGTGAGAAAAAAAAAACAGTATTTCTATTATCATAATTCTTTAAATAATTTTGACTTTACATTTTTTCCCTGAAACATCATGAGCAAAATATGGCAGTCTAAAATCTTTATTAGCTGTTTAGTAATATAGTACACATATTTTTTAAGGATATGATCATATTCAAAAAACAATTTTATGTGACAATTTATGTATCGTTAAGATTTTAGTTATACCAGCCTCAATAATATTTATTGTCAGCCAACAAAGATTGGTGAATAAACTGATATATGTATTATTTTCCCATGATTTTATTTTACACGAGAAGGAAAAAACACTTGTATATAATTGAAAAAAATATAAGAGTAAGTGTTAAGGAATTCAAAAAGCAAATTGCCAATAAAACGATAAGCTCATTAATTAACCAAGTGCTGCTATTTTGATGTTAAACAAAAATTTGATTTTTTTTCAAAAAGAAATTTGGTAACAAGCACACGTGCGTGCATCATATTTATAGTAGCATTTAATAGCAACTATGTAGACTATTAAAATATATAACAATCAGAACTTCCAACAAAATAACATATTTATATTTTCTAATATTCCAAATAATTGTTACTGAAAGCTACAATAAATTATAATACATATTTTGCACTGAAAACTTTCATGTATTAATAATTGAAGTGTATATATGTGGCAGCTTTTTAAATAGAAAGAGAATTCTGTTTTTGAGAAGAAACATTCATGCTAAAGTATAGTAGTTGCATTTCAACAAGTTAAAGAATATTACCAAATTCACCACTTCCTTTATTTTGCTATAATATCTTATATAAATGCTATTTATTTACTGTACTGTAAACAGTTTTTAGCAAAAACCTTTTATTGTACATATATGCATACACAATTTTATGTTTTGCCTGTCCTGCAGTCTTCTTCAGAGCCACTTTTACTTTTAAAAAAATAAAAAATAAAAGCGACTCGAAGAAGACTGCAGGGCAGCGGAAATGTAAGATTGTGTATGCATATATGTACAATTAAAAGTTTTTGCTAAAAAGTGTTTAAAGTACAGTGAATAAATGGCATTTATATATGTTAAAGAATAAATGATACACAACTGTCTCAATTAAATCAGTTGCATGTGTTGGCTGTGAATTTTTCTAAATCAGTGAATGGAATTGAGGCATGGACCCCTATTAACATAATATAAAAACAATATTTTTTTTGTTTGTTTAAGATTGCTTCTATAGAATTAAAAAATATGACAACAAATTACTATGTTCTACAGATTGATGAATGTGATACTAATGAATCTACAATGAAAAAAGACATATCTTTATGGGAAGCAACTAAACAGCAACATATTTCCCCAAAATATATTTTTCTTTTAACTGGAGCATGATTTTCATGGACTAAAAAAGAAGCTTTATTTATTCTACCATTAAAATATCACATGACCATCAAAGAATGTTGGTGAGTATGGTTATTTAATAAAACCAAAGACACCAAAATATATAGGTACTAAACTGGGTTCAGATCTGTATAGCTATATAAGTGAATTAGCTTTGATTGAAAACATTATAGTGTTTTTATTTTGGGCTTGTAGTTTATAATTAAATAAAAAAAAGGCTTCTGGAGGGAGAAATATATTAGATTCACTGATCTAAGTGCAGAGCTATCAGATCCAAGACTCTTCACTGATGAAAGCCATAAGCTAGAAACTAGTCTAGGATATTGGATGAGTAGGAACTAGATAGAGATTTTGATACACAAACCTTCTAGCATCTATTAACTACTATGACTTGCACTAGGTGGCATTATTGTACAAAGAAGGTTGCTACTGTTATAAGATCTATTTATATTATAAAAATTATCTCAAAGTCAGTTTAAAAAGCACAGTATTAATTGCTTTCATTTAAAAATATATCGCTGGTGAAAGAATTGGATGGATAATTATAATTAGAGAAGATTTTGAAGTCTTTTAAAGAATAAAGGTTGCTGTTGAAAAGTTAAAAAACAATATCCAAGATGACAAATGAATCGATGACTGAAAGTGAATGTGATGTATTGAAAATATTTGAGATTAAAATATTGGTTTTTATTGTCGATACAAAACTCATGTTTAATTTGTTTATTCTTCATATGTCTATACTGCTTTTTTGAGTTAAAATGGCTATATTAGTTTAGTAGTAATTATTAATGCATGGTATATGTGAGGGTATAAAAATTGTTTAACGTATATTTTAACTAGCATAAATGTGTAGAATGAATATAAATGTTTGTCTGAAAATGTGTGATATGGGAATTTTATTTGTAGTAATATATTGGATTATTTCCATCATCTAGTTCAGCAAGGGGGTTCAGGAAATGTGCAAAAATAGATAAAAAGGTTTAGTAAAAGATATTATTTATATATTAATCTGGAGGTTTTTGCGATGGGAGAATACTGCCATAATAAAATAAATGATACATTTATGGTCCATCATAAAACAAAATGCAAATACCTTGGTCAGATTATTAATACAGATGGAAACATAATGGATGAAATTAATCATGGAATTAAATTTGTTTGGAGTGCTTTTGGTAGAAATATCTTGATATTAAAAGGAATTATGCCTAAAGTGTTTGAAAAGGAAGGTTTTTAATAAATGTGTTTTACTATTTCTTACTTATGGATCTGAGACTTGGACACTTAATAGAAGAGCATTACATAAACTTCAGACCACTCAAAGGAGTATGAAGAGATGCATATTAGGAGTAACAAGAAGAGTTCGAAAACGCAATATATGAGTGGGAGAACAAACAGGTGTTACTGATCTCATTGAAAAAATTAAAAAACTAAAGTGGAGTTGGGCTGGACATATTGCTAGAAAAATGATAATATATGGACAATTGAAATCTTAAATTGGATTCCAAGAAATTGTAAAAGACCCAGGAAGAGACCACATATGAGATGCATGGATGAAATAAGAAAGTGTGCAGGGGTGATGTGGAGAGAAAGAGCTAAAGATAGGAGATGGATTGAACTTGGAGAGACCTTCATCTGCAGTGGATTGATAATGATGATAAAACAAAATTAATATTGCTCAATTTAGTGCAGTTATCACTCTGAATAAAATTGACCCAATGAAAAATAACAGAAAATTATTATTTCTTATTAATGTTTTCATTATATTTTCTAGTTAGTAAAAAGTTGTTGGAAGTCGCACATTAGATATTTTCTGTCTAAACAAAGGTCGTAATAGATATAGATTGGCACCACTAGTTTAATTGGGTAAACGTTTTAAAAAAAATTAGGATTTTATTTACTTTCTTTTCTACACACAGAGAAGTATAGAACACAGTGTTTTGAATAGCATTATTTACTTCACACGTTCGGAAGTTATTAATCTGACTAATGATCACATTAGCTGGAAATCAAGCTTTAATTTTTAGATTCGTCATCTTATTTTCACATTCTTGAATGACTTTGTATGCTAACCTGTGTATTATTACTAATAGTTAAATGCGTTTGGAAAATTATAAATAGTTTGAAATTTTCTAAAATAATTAACATTTAAACTAGAAGATGGAAATAATCCACTTATAACTACAATTAAATATTGTAAAAAAGTTTTGGTTAAAACTATTAGTTATCTTAAAATGCATTACTTGTTCTTAAACTAATCAAATGTTTGCAGATTAGTTAGCATGGGAAATAGTTTTATACTTACATGTCCATTATCGTCCATTTGATTATTCGTTAATTTCAACTTGTCAAATGATACTACTTGTTTCATCCATTGAGCACCTTTAGCAGGTGAATCTGGATGGACATGGATCCGAGGCGGCATGTTAGGGTCGGCCTTCCCCGCTACTACCCAGCTCGAGTTGTGGAACGCATAGCGATATCGCTTGTCATCCACCGGTACGAAGTCCATCATTAGCATGTAATCCGCCATTGGATCCATACCGTATAGCTTCACTTGAAAAGTTGGGAACATACGGCTATAAAAAAAAAAAAATTAAAATTATTAGCTATTGGTTTCCCTCTTTCTATATGTAAATATTGATATGCATGAATATATATATAGTTGTTTTAAACATCTTTATTGGTTTATATTTTGCTATATAATAACCAATATAATAAGAACAATAAATCTGTTGAAATGTAAAAACAGTAAATATTATCATGCAAAGACATATTTATTTTTCTATTTTCTAAAGTTCCTGGTCCATATGCTGTAGAACATGAACGCGCTAGCACTTTTTTTTTCATATGTCAAATGCGTTGACCGGGAAGCGAACCCGGGCCAGCTGCTTTGAAAGCAGCTATGCTAACTACTAGGCCACCAACACTTGATAACACGCTAGCACTTGTACCGAAAAGTTAACACGAACTAGTAAAAGTTAAAAGCAAATCAAGCAGCTTTAATTTAGATTTTTATAAGTAGCATTTTTAATAAGATACGATAAAATTTGAGCTAGCCACATTATTTTATGCATGAAAACACAAACACGTCTCAACCTAAACTGATTTAAATTTAAGTTGTAAAATCTTGAAAATAAAATTTATAAACGATTGGGTTCAATTAATATAAAGTTTCAACAGAAAAAGAAAAACTTGCTGAAATTAATATGAACATTCAAAAAAAGAGAAAACCTTAAAACAAAAACAAAACAAAACAGAGAAGACCAGACAGCATTACAAATTTTTTTTTATTGTATTCGGGGGGGGGGGGAGGAGAAAAAGTTAACTTCATTTCACCACCCACTATTGTAATAAAAAGATAATAAATGATTAAATCTTGCAATATCAAAATCATTAGATGGGTATATATGTTCACATATGCATTATATATGTATTATTTAAGCAACTTTATTAGCGAAAATTTTGCAATCTAATAAATAAGTGATATAAAACTAAAAAACAGTAATTCTGTTGGAATATAAAAGTAGGAAATATCATCATCATCATCATAAACCATTATCAGTCTACTGCAGGATGAAGGTCTCTCCAAGTTCAAGCCATCGATCTTTAGCTTCTCTTCTCCACATCACTCCTGCACACATTCATATTCTATCCATCCATCTAACATGTGGTCTCTTTCTGGGTCTTTTACAATCTCTTGGAATCCAGTTTAAGATTTCAATAATCCATTTATTATCATCTCTTCTAGCAATATGTCCAGCCCAACTCCACTTCAATCTTTTGATTTTTTCAATGAGGTCAGTAACACATGTTTGTTCTCTTACCCATACATTGTGTTTTCGATCTCTTCTTGTTCCCCCAACATGCACATTTCCATACTTTTTTGAGTGGTCTGAAGTCTGTATTGCTCTTCTATTAAGTGTTCAAGTCTCAGATCCTACAAAGATTTATATTTATTTATTTTTATCTTTTAATGCTAAAATTCTGAATTCATTTATAACACCTAGAAACTAATATGGTCTAATTGCTGGAAGATTATATCTTCTCAAAAAAGTTAGGGGGTGTAATTAGGCAATAGAATTTGGATCATTTTCTAATAGAATTTTTTTATTATTTGCTCCATTTATAATATAATTTTCTAGAAATACTTTTTAAACGTTAATACTGGGGAGGTTATGTGATGTTAGAGCACCGAAAGTGATAGTCAAAGCTTTGATTTAGAAATATTTCGTTGGCATTCACAAGTAATGACTTTGTAAACAAAACACTTCACATTAAGTGTTACTAAAGACAATAACGAACGTGTAAAACATTTCAAATAGCATCAAAAATCTTTTTAACAATATTCCATTTTATTCTATCTAATATCGAATCAAAACTTTCAGCTAAAACATTTAACAAACGTCTTTGAAAAACAATTCTAAGTTGTCTATTTTACTTCATCTTTTATGAGTACAGATTTAAGTTATAAGTATTTATCAAACATTTAATTGCATTTCAAAGTACAGTATATTTAATGTGAAACTTTTATATTTTAAAAACATTTATAATCAAAAATTAATTATCATTGAAATAAATCATTTTAAACTTTATATATATATTTGAAATCGTACACGAGATTCCAAGAGATTGTAAAAGACCTAGAAAAAAGACCATCTGTGAGATGGATAGATAAAATAAACAAATGTGCTGGGGTCATGTGAATAAGAGAGGTTAAAAATCAGACAAGATGGATTGAACTTGGAAAGACCTTCATCTTGTTGTGGAACGATAATGGTTGAAGATGACATATATAAGCTTTTTAATAAATTGATTTGTTTGATTTTTATTCTTGATGGAAATTCTGGATTTCTAATCTAAATATTTATATTTTATTAGGTTTTTAATTAGGGTTTCTGTAAAATCTGATGATCTACTATGGAACAAAATATTTTTTTAGTAAATAAATATGCTTTTCAATCTAACTTTCCAAATGATGTGATATTTATAGAATGGCTTATCTTTTTAAACCGAAGTTCGTGCATTGATTAATTAGGAGTGGTAAATTAGATGTGATTATATCTGCATACATCTCTTTAATTACAAAAATAATATGTATCTATCATTTAAATATTCATAAAAATAAATGTGTTTAAGCAAAACAGTCGTATTAGACACTGTAGATATCTTAAAATCATTGTTGATGATAATTCTAATAGAAATCATTTGCAAATTATTGCTGCTAGTAATCAAATGGCGTTTGATGGTTGATCATTGCACTGTTCCATGTCTTACATTATTTAGAAGCATTACTATTTTATTTAGATTTAAATGATAACAGCAACAACATTAATAAAAATAAACTTTAAATTTATTGGTGCAGTGAAGGTACAATTTATTATCAGTATATACTATTTTTCAATTATAATACCAATAAGCCAATAAGCTAATGCACATGCGCTTTGGAGTATTCATTTATATAGTGACATCTACAAAGCGCATGTGCATTAGCTTATTGGCTTATTGGTATTACAGTTTATAAAACATCGCGCTATATAAAATAAATGTCTTATTTCAATTATAGTTATCTTAATAAACAAACAAACAAACAAAAAAGTAAATAAATTAAAAACATTAAAATTTATAAATTTAATTATAACATGTTACCATTTTTTTCTTCGTGGTGTGATATGGGATTACATTTATTAATAATTTTATTTTTATATTGGAATATTTCCATTATCTAATATGAGTATTGAATGTCTTTAGAAAAAATTAACTTTATTTAAATATTCCAAATATATTCAACTGTTAATAATAGCACATCAAACAGGTTAGTATATGCATAACGTTTCAAGAGGTATTATTCTCCTTTTTTTCTTCAGGTGTTGCTGGCCTGACCAGTGATAATACTAGCATGGGATTCGAACCTGGACCTTTAGATTCTTGAGTATTGAATTTTAAGATAATGCTCTAACCAACTGAGCCATTCTGCCAAAGGCGACAGTCAGTAGAATTTTCATATACTTATCTAGGTGTTTCCTCCTGATCTTTTTACTTTTTTCTAAAAGCAAAGTTGATTAGTGGTTTCCATACATTATGTATAGTCACACTAGATTGGCTTATGAGATTTTTTTCCATTGTCATATCAGCAGTTTCTTTAAATTTTCTTCTTTGTATCTTTTCTTCTTCTCTATCCAATATTTTTGTATTTTTCCAATTGAACATATGTTCATTGGCACATACATGGTCTGCTACCTTAGACATATCTGTTTTCTCTTCTAATCATCAGTTTGTGTTCTTGCAAGCACTTTTCAATAGGACTGGTGTCACTAATATATGTTCCTCCACATTTATATGATATTTCATAGTTGCAGTTTTTTCTTTTCAGAATTTCAAGTTTAGGCTTTGTAGATGTTAGAATTCTTCCTAGTGTGGTATGGCTTTGAAAAGCTGTTCGGATGTTATATTGATTGCAGATTTTCCTTAATTTGTCTGCTATTTTTGGAATGTATGGGTACACAACAGTACTAATAATTGTTTTTTCTCTTGATGGTTCTTTTTGTTGTCTGTTTAATGCTTTCCTAATAACAGCAAATAGATAACCATTTTTTATAAGAGTTTGTTCTACATAGATCTTTTTTTCCAAATCACTGGTTTCTAAACAAACTTCTTTTGTTCTGTTCCATAGTGATAGTAAAACTCCATGTTTTATGTTTCTGGTGTGATTGGATGTGTAGGCTAGGCATTTTACTGTATATGTAGGTTTTGGGTAAACTATAGTTTTGATTTTGCATGAGGGTGTCTTGTCACAAGAACGCCAATTTTTGTTCTTGTTCTGATTCTATTGTGAATTTAATTGAAGGGGATATGTTGTTGATGTGGTTCCAGAAAGTTTATAGCAGTGCTTCACCATGTGGCCATGCAATAAATGTATCATATACATAGCAAAGCAAATTTTATGTGGACGTAAGGTTTCAAGTTCTTCCCTATAAATATTACTAATCAGGAGAGACAATGGTGAGCCGATAGCCATTCCTTGATTTTGTTGGAAGAATTCTGTGTTATATTGAAAGTAGGTTGTTTTTATGCAGAATGTTAATAGTTCCATTATCTTTTCCTTACTTCACATGGTACATTCATAAATAAACTTTTCACATCAAAGCTTACCAGTAAGTCAATTCTTTTAATTTTCATGTTTTTATTAGTTCTACAAAGTGTCTAGAATCCCTAACAAAGGACTGGGTCTTGTATGCCAAAGGACTTAGAACTTTAAGAAGAAATCTTGCCAAAATGAATCTCTGGAAAAAATAATAGGTCTTAATGGAACATGATCCTTATGGATTTTAAGTATACCATAAAGATGAGGAATTTTGTTGAAATATGATGTTATTTTCCTTTTTTTTTGAATCAGTAAAGTACCTGCGATGCTTTCTGAGCAATGCTTGTAACTTTGTTTCCATACTCGGTATCAGATTTTTTGCCTCTTTTCTATATTGACCTGCTGTGAGGAGTTCTTGTATTTTGTTGTTATAGTCAGTTGTATCCATTACAACTGTTGCATTGCCTTTGTCAGCAGGCAGAATAATTATAGATTTATTTACATTGAGAGATTTAATTGCTTTCCTCTCATCATAGAATATGTTTGACTTCCATTTTTGTTGCTTGTCAAGTGTTCTTTTTGTTTTCCAACATAATTCTGCTTCTTCTTCTAAAGGCAATTTTTGAGTGACTTCCTCAGTGGTTGTCATTGTATCTAATAAAGGGATATTAGCTGGTGTAATGGCAAAGTTTAACTCTCTTTCAAGAACATAAATTTCAGTATCTGTTAGATGTTTAGAACTGAGATTTTTAACAGATGAATTTGGTACATTGTATGTTCAATTGGGAAAATACAAAAAATATTGGATAAAGAAGAAAAGATACAAAGAAGAAAATTTAAAGAAGCTGCTCACATGACAATGGCAAAAAAATCCCATAAGCCAACCTAGTGTGACTATATGCAATGCATGGAAACCACTAATCAACTTTGCTCTTAGAAAAAGGTGGAGAAATCAGGAGGAACCTCATAGATAAGTATATAAAATTTCTACTGATTGTTGCCTTTGGCAGGATGGCTCAGTGGTTAGTGTTACCTTAAAATTCAATTCTCAAGAATCTAAAGGTACAGGTTCGAATCCCATGCTAATACTGTCATTAGTCAGGCTAGCAACACCTGGAAAAGAGGGAGAATAATATCTCTTAAAACATTGTGCATATACTAACCTGTTTGATGTGCTATTATTAACAGTTGAATGTATTTGGAATATTTAAATAAAGTTAAATTATTCTAAAGACATTCAATACTCATATTAGATGATGAAAATAGTCCAATATAAAAATACAACTAAACGCCATCTTCACAAACCTTCAGGAAAACATTTATTAATAATGTTTCTTTGAGTTACATTGCAAGCACATATATTTTAGTCTTTGCTTGTTTTATTTCTTCTGAATTTTGCTCATGAATAGCACTTTGCTTAATAAAATGTTTTCTGAATATAAAGCTAAATGTTTAATGTGAATAATGTCATATAGGTGGAGTGGATGTAATTAATTGATCATGTGATGCATAAAACAATATCTTGAAAAGAAGATGAAAGCGGGCTTGATAATTAAATAATTATAATTATAATTAGTTGTTTGTTTCAATATTATTTAAATTGATTATTATATTAATTTGTAGAATATTTTTCTTGAGTGAAAGTAGTATCAAAAAAAAGAACTGTAAAATGTTTTTGTATTGCATCTAAAAGTTTAAAGTTTGAAGAGTTTAACAGAGAACTTGAAATGGATAATGATAAGTAGAGTTGACTATATAGATTCCAAAATTAATATTGGTTTAAAAACATCAAAATAAGTAGAAAGTTCATAATCTGTTGATAATAAGACTGCTATTATGTTTTCATAAGAAAAAAAGTTATCGAAGAAAAGGGATATTATTCACAATGTATTTAATTGTGATAAAAGTAATACGCTTCAGCACTCCTTTTATTTAAGGAGATAAATACTTTAAACAGGCTTTAACCTGTATTTAATGCACTTTAGAATTTGTAATAATCAAGCATATTTTGCTGATAGAGGAACCTTCCAAATCACAACACAAGATAGTGACTTTTGTAAAGATAACAGTGGCATCTTATCTTTAACCTAAATTTCCACTTTATAGGTGAATCTGATGCATCTTGATTTGGAAGCATGAAGTAGTTGTTTTCTCCACTGTTTAAGTCCACCATTTCCTTTACAAATTAACTTATGTGAAATCTTGTGATTTACAGCGAGTTAATGTTACGATCTTGATGTTGGAAATTTTATAAACTATTGAAGAGTAATAATTAATTTATTGAGTGCACAGAAAGCATATGTAAATACTTTAAACAGGCTTTAAGCTGTATTCAAGCAGCAAAATATGCTTGATTATTACAAATTTTAAAGTGCATTGAATACAGGTTAAAGTCTGCTTAAAGTATTTACATTCTGTGCACTCGATAAATTAATTACTACTCTTTAAGGAGATAAAATATGGTACAGTAGGTTTTTTTTTTATTATTCTTATATTTTGAGTGAATATGAAACAGTGAGCATATAAATGTACTTCCTCACTTTATTAATAATAATTATATTATTTTTAAAATTTTGTTTATAATATAATCTTAATTTATATATGAACACTATACACATAAACTAAATATCTGTCATACATATGTCTGTGCACATTGAAAAATAATATAAAATTGTAGTTCTGTGATTTGGGCAAAATATAATGGATATTGTGGTTCTGCTATATATATATATATATATGTATAGTATGATTCTGCTATATATATATATATATATGTATAGTATGATTTACATATATATATATATGGTACAAATATATTGGCATTTTCTTTTGATGTGCACAATGGAAGTTATTTGTGGTTAATATTTATTTAATTAAAGTAATGTTAATATTAGAAATAAATGTAAGTACATACAAATTATTTATCCAGATAAATAGAAATTATAAACACAAGAGATTACAATCAGAGTAAAAATCTGTTACCAGATAATTAAAGATGGCTGAAATAATTTATATATAAAAAAGGGACTTTGTAACTAAAAAGCAATAAGGAATGTTGAAGATTAGTGAGTGATAATAAAGCAAAGGATAAGATGTGCAGAAATCTCAAAATAGTCATCATTATAAAAGAAGCAGACAAGTTTAAAAATGGTATTTTACTTGTGTTTTGCTGGATGTTTTTTATTTGAAGCTGTGGGAAAATGTTTCAATCCAGAAATACACTGAAACTAATCGTAATGTGTGAGTAGGAGCCAGATCGTTCGCCAGCACCTTCTCTCATGAAAGCCACTTAAAGCTTCATCTAGCCTTGTCCTAAATACTGATTAGAGATGCCAAAGTGTTATCAGAATGAAGCCATAAATAAATATCATGGACTCCTCAACAAAGAAACTTACTAGTAAGTCAATGGCCACATCGTAACTTATCTAAATAAAAAGATTTGTGAACTAGATTTTAAAAGATAAACTTTTAATTTAGTAAAAAGAAAGAAAAAACATTTGTGATTTTATCCTTAAAAATGAGCTATTTGAATTAAGTGATTGATAGAATTATCTGATTATGTCTGTGTGTTCTTTCCAATATTATAAATAATTCTTATTGTTTAAATATTTAATGTGTGTTAATAAAACTTTTACTAATAATATAAACCTTTCATTGTACATGCTGAATTTTAATTATTTAGATTTTATTACTAAGTTTAGAGAATTGTATAAATTACCTTTGCCAACATGCTTGATTAAAACCTGGGGGAAATTTTTTATAATACATTAAGTGATGCGAAAACATAATTCCCACTCTTACTGTTATTTATTTGCTTTGTAAGTCTCAACAAAAATGTGATGAGAGTTAGGAGTCTACAGACTCTCGTGCCCTCTTAAATAAAATTTACTCCATCATCAATTCAAGTTATAATAAATATCAGGTCAGTTAGTCAGGAAACATAAGTATATTCTTGAAATATCCACGCTTCTACTGGAATGGACCATTGTCATTAAATAGTTTGACTAACTAGCAAGCACTTTATAGTGAGTAATAGAAGATCTAAATCACAAAGTAAAATGTTACAATATATATATATATGATCAATAGATATATATCTAACTTGTTTTTATTTTTCATATATATATATTCTTTCTGCATTTGAACTTATAGCATATTGCAATTCATTTTACAATAGAATAATTTCAAAATAAGTAAAACAAAAAGTATTCTCTTTAAGATATGAATTCAATTTGCAAATAAAATATTTCTAATTAATTAAATCAAATGTCATCTTTTTAAAACTGTAGCTGAAATCAATCAAAGTAGAAGATATTTTGCTAAGAAGTGTATATGGATGTAATGTAAAATGGCTTCTTAAATGAAGTCAGAAGTTTTTATGCATAGATTATAAGCCCATAAATTCTGATAGCCAACATTCCTTCTCTTCAAAACTCTTATCTCCACAAAAAAATTCATGTACTTTTTATTTCTTGCTGTTCAATTATTTTTTCAGACATCACATGATCACCATTTCTTATGCTTGCTCTTAACTTATGCTTATTCATAAGCCTTCTGGCACCCACTGATTACTCTGGCTTGCACTGAGCAGCACTACTGCATGGAGAGTTTTGCCTGTTTCAATATTTTTTCAGACGTGATTCATTTATTTCTTTCCTTTATCCCATTTTCAATTATTCTATTGTTCTGTTTTTATATTCTTCAAATTAATCAGATCCTTGTAAACAAATCATTGAATATCAAATAATGCAGTACTCAGAAAATATAATAATTGTACAGACTAACTTATGTCAGTGCAAAGCTCCTTAGTGTCACATCTGCATTGCAAATAAAAAATAAATCCACATATAATTGCTTTACAAGATATACAGACAGCAGATTATTCAATGATATTTATTATGGAAAATATCAAATTAGACAGAGATATCTGCACTACTTATTTATTTTGCCATAAGAAATATCATCTCTTAAACTGGAGAAAGGATCGGTCTGTCTTCTTTCTTTTATCTCAATTCATTTATGAAGACTTATCTGAAGCACTTTGGAAAATAAGCATAAAGATTTTAAACCGCACATATTACGTTTTTAAAGCTATATTTCAAATTGCTTTATATTATTTTAATTGAAATATGCTACATTTTTCAATTTATTGCTTGTTAAAAGCAAATAAACATTCCTAGCAGTTAACAGATTAATATTATGTAATACATCAGAGCAGACTGACCGATTTTTTCTCTTAAAATATTTGATCTTGTGCTTTGGATTGAGAATACTTCATTTACATAATAAACCAGTATTGGAGTATTAATCTCGATGTATTTATATATAAGACCTTAATAAAGTAAGTGTAAATAGATTTATTTTGCAATGCAGATTTGGTACTAGAGAGTTTTGTCATATGGCTAGCACTTGAAAAGTTCTCTTCCAGTTATTATATATTGCTAGCACTATATAAATGAATTCTAGAATTACAAAACAATTACGATTTTAATGATATAGGATGCTTCATTATTTTGTGATATAAAAGTTGATAAGCTCACTGTATTAAAAATGATTGGAAACCAGTCCCTATTTTGTTGCAAGAATTGTGTAGTGAAAGTTATCAATCTATCAATATGGAAGTGGAAATATAAGTGTTTGATAGCTTGGGCTCATCTACAGAATGAAGGTTGTTTGAGAAATGCATTATGGTGAAAGAAGATGATCTGAATTTCTGATGCTGGGAGATGATTGCATTGCTATGGAGTGGAAATGAAGGATGCATTGATGGAGAACAAAAGATCTATACACCATGTTATAACGAAGAATTAAGCAGTGTCAAAGTACACCAATAATGGTCAATTACTAACACTCAACTGTAGTATCCTATTGTCTAAATATGCCAAAATGTTTTCAGGAAAGAATTTATCGTAATATACAAATATAGTATTATGGGTATTTGTGACTATACAAAAATATAAGGCCATCAAGTTTTTCCTTGCAATAAAATATCCCATTAGAACTTTTTGCTTAATATTAAAATATATTTTGATTAGTAAAAATATTTTTCTTTAACTAAAAAAAAAATGTTTTAAGTAATAAAATTTTTTTATTATAAAGAATTCAATCTCATTATCTAATGTGCCTTTCAGCCATCCGAAAAGGGAAACAGATGATAGGTTATGCAGAACAAATGATATTCACATGATTCCAAATTGTTTTGATTTAATGACATATAATAATAATAGTAGCAGTAGTAGTAGTAATAGTGATAATAATAATAATAATAATCAAAAATGATCTAATTACGAATGATAAAAATATTTTAAATTAAATAATAATCATAACTTGCACATAAAAATTGTGGTTGCAAAATAAAAATATTATTTCATTATAATCTGAAATAAATTACTTAAGATATTACAACTGTAATTGTAAGGGAAGAGACTTATATATAACATTAAAATTGACAAAGTTTTAACAAATATAAATAATGTGTATTTCAAAAATAGACTACACTTACATAAAAGGTAAATTTGAATAAAAGTATTATGCAGTTATGGAATAATTTTAAGACACAATTTGCAAATATTTCCTTTTCTTATTGATACATAATACTCTATGACATGCTCTGATTCCCTTTTTCATAAATTTTCCTGTAAATTACTGCCTGTACTTTATTAAATCTTTCTAATTCCTTTTTGAACTCCTCTTTTTCTCTTTCCTGGTGGTATCCAGTTTAATATTTGTCCTGGCCATCTTTTCTGAAGCATTCTTTCTACATGTGCATACCATTCCAATTGTCTTGTTCTGATGTCATTTACTATAGTCTTTTTAGAGGGAATACCAGCCTTTTAAGCTCCCTTTATTCATTCACTCCATCCCATACAATTGATATACATGACCACACATATGCGAAAAGGATAAATGATCTCCAATATATGCATTTCATGCTGAATTAGCACTCATCAATTAATCCGAATCATCATTTCCTACACACATATATAATCAGTAATCAGTTTATATTAAGATAGCAAATCTTCAAACTTTAATGGACAGGTTTCAATATTGTCTGCTTTCCAACTCTTCAGCCATCCATATCATTGAAAATCTGATGATGGCATGTTCAAAGTTCTTGTTTACCAATTTTGTTGCCATAACCATGTTGACCATAAGTGGATGACTAAAGGAGACTTGAAAGTCTGGGTTCAATTCCTTCTAATTACATCTAGCTTAGTCTTTTTAATATGTATTATTTCTCGTTTTTTTTATTGTTTATGCACTCTCTCTTTGATCTTTTTGCAGATATTGACCAATAATCCACTCCTGTAGTCATCAGTTTCTGTTTTCACTCTTTCCTTCAATTGTCACACCTGACTTACGAATCATGCAAATCAGCAAAAAGTTAGGCGCAACACACATTCAGTTTAGTGAATCAGTTATCTATAAATTAAAAAAATTCTTAGAATTTTTATTAACCTATGGATTTCAAGTTTAAACATATTATTTAACTTTGTGAAAAAACAAAAAATAAAAAACGATCGATTTAACATTTTTATATTAAAATATTAAGCATTATATATATATATAATTAGAACAAACACCAGGAAATGGAGAAATTAGAATAAATCAGTTGAGACCCGCATCCTGCAGTAGATCGTTAATACTTGATAATGATGATATAGCAAAGAGCTATTTAATAATCTAATTTCAAAAATACAATTTAATTATATATTACTATAGATGGAATATTTGAAGCATTTAAAGTGAAAACTGATGTTAAATAAGAAAATATATGTAATCCAACACTTTTTCCTTTTTATAACTGCGAACCTGTTCATACACGCTAATTGAATTAGGGATCGAAATACAATACAGGTTTGTTGATGGAATTTTTCATTTGAATAGAGTCAGACGCAAAAAAAAAAAAAAGAGAAGAACTTCATCTTCCTAGATTTCACATTTACAGTATCTTAATGTCTGTGGATCCTTTTCAGTTCAAAAGATGATCTATAGAATTTATTTAATGTTTTGAATAAGCTAATTTAGTTTAATAATTAATGTTTAGAATAATACAATTTTTTTTTCTGACAGTAAGGGGCAAAAAAAAATCTTCAGCAAGTTTTAGTTTGGATAGTTATCAATTTGAGAATGTTGAAGCACGGTGCAAACTCCAAATCTGCTGCTTTTATGAGTTAAAGGATCGTATACTTTTTTTACAGTAAAATGAGTACTGCATTGAATTATCTGCATACAGAGGAAGCAATTATTTTATCTACTGTATTACATAGAAATGAAACTTGGATCCTATCACTACTGAAACATAAAGACATTGGAAAAATTTCACTTAAGGATGTTGATGTTCCAATAAAATTATAAAAATTCAATGCCAAGACTATAAGATCAACAATATATTCTTCAACTTCGTAGATGTGATACTACAGAGTACACTGTTGTAAAAATCATATCATTTTGGATTGGGGATGTACAGACTTTCAGAAATAGTGCTTTTTGGTGAACTTGAGCATGCTTTTCATAGGAAAGACATATCCATATCTGTTTTCTTAATAATTTTTGTTAATCATTCATTTGACTAAAAATTATTCATTTAATGAATAAGATTTCAGTAGTGTAATTTTCATAGCACCACTCTCACCCAAAGAAAGGACTGGATTTTATCTGTTTGTAACACCTTGTGGAGGAGTATAATTAAAACATAATCAAAGACATGTGAAAAAGATGTATGTACTCCAAGATGCACATTTTGTGCTGAACCAGCACTCATCAGTTGGCCCAAATCACATTCTCTTACACATATATTTATCATTGTTTAATATATGTAGGTAGCTAATTGCTATAGTTTAATTGAAGTGTCAAACTTACTGTCCTTGCAACTTTGCCATAAACCACTTGATGAAAGTATATTAATCATTTTTATTACTCATTCATGAGACTAGAGATTATCCATTTATGTTATAAAAATCATATCAAAGGTATTCTTAAAAATGTGATGTTGATTATTCAATAGGAAGATAAGGCCAACACCAAGACATATTAGTTTGCTAACAGAAGTTAAGAACAGCAGCTTCATAAAATATCAAATAAATAGATATAATATAATGAACATGCAAATAGCTCTAAAATGCTTTCAATGTCTTAAGAGAAAGCATTTAAAATCTCTATCTAGAATTATCCCTATTGCCAAACCGGTTTCAAGCTACTGCCTCTCATCGGTGATGCACTAGGATATTCAGATACTAGATATAAAATACCAACTCAAGCACAGCATTGACTGAATACTTAGTTGTTAAATAAATAGAATAATAAAACAGCCTGTTGTATATGTGATTTATAGATCTGTTTGTATAGATATTGAAAAACTCATTACTGATTTGCCTTTTGCTCCTGTTTGCAAACTGCTAGGTTAATTAATACTTGCTGTATTTTTCCATAGAACCTTTTTTTTCTTTCAAAAACGTAAATAACCTAAGAGCTAAAAAAGCAGTTTCTGGTAAAGGAGGGAAGGAATCTTTAAATTATAATGACAATTGTTTATTTTTTTAAGTAGTATTAAATTTGTTCTAATAAAAAAAGAAAAGAAAATGAAAGCTGTACTAATCCAAAACCTTTTTCTTTCATGATGGATAGGCAAAATTGAAAAGATATTGGAGGAGAAAAATAAAGATATCTAGTTATTAATATAAGGTTTTTAACTAAAGAAGAAAATATTCTACAAATATTTCCTTCTTTTCTTCTATTACATTGTAATTCTGTCATAAAAAGCATGCACAGATATATACAGGTATTAAAAGTTAAAAACAAAATAATCTTTTCCTTACGATCGGGTAAAACGCTTATAATTAGAATTAAAAATAAATATTATAAATATTGGATAAAAAATTATGGATAAGAATGGTACAACCATTATTAACTTAATATAGAATGCGAAGCTGGCAAAAAGGTTGAAAAAAAATTTAGAATTATCCTTACAGTATTATTTAAAAACAACAACAACATTTAAATAAAGTACACTACATATTTCATCAGTAAACGTGTGTGTGTGTTTTTAAAAATTATTTTACGAAAAACATACATTGAACTGATAATCGAAGCTCCAATACATATGAAATTTACTTAAAGTAGCCCAGATTTGTAAATATTACTTATCCCCCTTCCTGGATCAAATTAAAAAGATCTTTGGATATCAGCACAAAGCAGAAATATATTTTTTATCACGGAGAAGAATTAATTTATTTTTATGCAAAGTTTCAGGCTTTAACTTTTCAAACTCTTTTATTAATATATTTGTATTATGGTTTTATAAGAGACCATGAAATATATAGTATATCCAAAGTAAGTTAAATTATAAGTGATGTCATTATTTCTACAGATGCGCTGGTTAGTATACACTTTAATAATAACGGTAGTTCCTATATCATTCACCGTTTGTGCTATTTAAGCTTTCACATATTTCCATTTATGCATTATTGGTAGTTATATATACTTAACGGTTTATCTTTATCTACCGTAATGTTTATTTTCTATTTTAAAAACAATTATTTTTATCTCAAAAAGTTTTTCCCTTTTCTAATGATAAATTTGTCATTGGTTTTAAACATTGGTAGGATAATTTTAATCAATGCACGTACAACCACGTACAAACACACGCCACATACGTAACTTACCAAAGCTTCTGTTTTCGAATTGAGCAGCATAGGGAGAAAGAAAAAAGAAAAACATTTCTTTAATAGAATGTAAAACATAGCTAAGAGTAATAATATTAAAACAAACTATTATAATGAAAATAATCATTTTAAATACCAACTACAGTACTTTGATTAAAATCCGACATTTCTTTAAGCGTACATTTATTTGCAAATCTTTGCCAGACTTTGGTAATCAATTCCTATTATTATATGCTATCGTATTTTTAATATTGCTACTAATATTACTTTTGCACTTACTTCCAACATTGTTTATAATTATAATAGCATTGGTATAATTATTTTCTACTAGTTTTAAAGTAAATTTTATTATTAATATATGTTAATATCTAAATGCATAGTTATTAATACAAGCAAAATATTCAAATAATTATGATTATAAATTTTTTTCTACAGGCTTTTTTATACCTGCAGTCCAATATGTAATATATAGGGAGTTTGAATTCAGACTTCCACACGACCCGAAATACATATATTGGTGATTATTGATCTTTTCAACATGTGTGTGATCAAGTGTGTCAGCAGTGTGAGATAGCGTGGATAGTTGAGGGTCGTGTGAATGTTTGAGTTCAAACCCCCTGTATATCAAATAATTATGATAATTCTGTCAGTGAAATATAATAAATTAAAAAAAAATATTGAAAATATTAAATACTACTTCATTACAATTTTGGAAGCCCTATACTCAGAGAAATCATTTAAAATGTTGAATACAACTTCAATGCATTTCCAGAGCTGAGCAACCGTGTTAAAGGTAGCCATTATATTCAGAGCAACAACAAACAGGGGAGGGGGGAAATTGGGTCTGTTGTTTGAGTATAACAATTATCTTTGACAAGGGTTCTCAATATCAAAAATGCATTAATTTAAGGTTACATTTAATAGTTTAAATGTTTTCTCTAAGTATAAGATAGTATTCTATTTAATTTATTTTAGGTATAATATATTAATTATGTAAATAAAAGTCAAAAATTTATGAATATTAAATTAAGAGGAACTACTGAATTACCAAAAATAAATTTACATTTAAAAAAAGTATATAAATCACATTTTCTGAAACAAAATAAATAGTGTAAGATTGTATTGTGTGTGTGGGGGGGGGGTAGACTTATTTTAAAAAAATAGATCTTTTGTGATTATTACAAATTAAAAAAAAAAAAATTCTTAATTTATTCAAAGAAAACATATCTTATAATCCTTTGAAAAATTTACAAAAAAGAGTAATATCTCAGTAAAACATACCAATCTATGTGCTTACACAAATGCAAGTAATGAGAGAAAACTTCAGATGATATCAGGCGCAGCTTGTGTATTGGCATTGAAGAACTGCAGCCCCCCCCCCCTACAACATTCAATACAATAAGTATTTTTTTCTTTAATACTTCGTTTAATTTTTTAAGAAAAAAACTGTTCATATAATAATAGATTTGTAGTGAAAATGATTACGTGAAATATATTTTGTTTACTGCAATTAATGGGACAGTTTTTTTTTTTTTTAATTTAAAAAAACTATTTATTTATTTAAATCAAAATAATGTGATAAAAAGTGAAAATACTAAGGCAGTCTTTAATAGCTAGTCTATATTCAGAAAGCAAGAGGATAACTATTGAACGCATATCTTTAGGAGTACATCTGAAAGTATTAGATGTTTAATGGAAATATTACTCTACCTAAAGTCAGTTATTGTTAAGTGTAATTAATATCCACAACACCATTTGCGCAAAAAAAAACTCTTACTTAGTTTATTAACTGAAACACACAGGCTTATTATATACCTGTGTCTATATATGTAATATATAGGGTATATGAGCACAGACTTTCACACGACCCACCACTCTCCACACTATCTTATACCACTGATACACTCGAACACATATATATTGAAAAGATAAATAATCACCAATGTACGGATTTCATGCTAAATCAGCAATCATCAGTTGGTCCAGATTACCATCTCTAATGATGATTGCTGGTTTAGCATGAAATACGTATATTGGTGATTATTTATCTTTTCAACATATATGTGTTCGAGTGAATCAATGGTATGAGATAGTGTGGAGAGTGGTGGGTCACGTGAAAGTCTGTGCTCATATACCCTATATATTACTTAGCTTATAAATTACCTGAAACAAATCCAAGATCATTCAGAGTCAACGAATAAAATGTATATTAGTTTAATATTTGTGCATTCTATTAAATCTAATCAATCATCCAATTATTGGTTAGAAAATGTTTGATACAATAATGGAAAAATATAAATTAAAAAAAACAGCATGTTATCTTTTACAGTTCCTCAATATTATGGAAATATAGGAAGCCCTCCTTGGCGACAGTGAGCTGTGATTTAGAAAATATTTTTAATGTAACGTTCATAAAAAAAATCTGTTTTAAAATTAATATATCTTAATTATTTTAGAGAACTGGATTATCCTAAGACACACAATTTCATCTAAATAAAAAGTAGTAATGCGAATTATTTTAATGCGATTTTGAAGTTATGCGATTCATATTTCTTTTTATCTTTCATATTTCACTATATTTATTAGATATAAAGAAATTTAAATTACTAATAACTTATTTTGACTTGAAATTCTTTTTTATTTATTTCAAAAATATAACATTATATTAGCAGCTAACGTGAATATGGCCTGAAGCTGTATGTAAACAACCTGTTTATACTAATGAGTACACAATAATAATAGATTTATACTTACATATAAAAATATCGCAATAAATATTCAAAAAATTTAAACTTTTAAAATGTATTTTGTTATATATAACAGAAATAAATAATCTTTTAGATTTTTAAAATAAAAAATGATCTTATAAACTGAAAATAATCTTTCTAATGATAATGTATAATCTTTTTGTTTTGATTACGATCTCATTTTTTAAAGATAGAAATAAAAAACCATTAACACAGCATAAGACTGAAAGTGGCGCTAGTTGTACATCATATCACAAATAAAAATAAAGTGGCTAACAGGTTTCTCTGGGCATATTTGCTGAGAGATTCTTGACTTCGTTTAAGGAGAAGGCACAATACATCACATCGAATCTGATTTCTTATCAATTTACAGCGATAATAATTAAAATATGTATGAAAAATGTAAAATTAAATACTGTAGTTAATAAAAAAAAAAGAAAAAAAAGTTTGTCTTGTCTTTTTTTTTTCAAATATTTGAAATTTTTTATTAGTCATACTTTATTTGCTTATTTTTTTAATGCAAATTTTAAAGTAATTTTTCCTTGTTGCTTTGCTTTTATGCGAATTCTGAAAAATACAGAACCTGCCCCCCCCCCCCATTTTTCAAAGTAAGTTAAGTCTATTTTTGTATGATTTTTTTTTAATGCGGGTTTTCTGTGGAACCTATCTACCGCATAAAACAAGACCCAGGTGTATCATATTTCAAGGCACAATTTAAAAAGTTTTAATGTGCTTTAAGCTATTTTTCTAAAAAAAAAAAATATAGTAAGTTTCCAGAAATACATGTAATAGTGACATTTGCTAAATCATGTGCATTTTTATTCGATAATAACGTCCATCCATTTATCTATCTATCTATTCACCTATTTATTTATTTATCTGTCTACTTATTTATATATCTGTCCATCTAACTATATGTTTATCAATCAATCAATTAATCAAACTATTTGTTTACCTATCCATCCATCCATTATCCAAACACCTGCAAATCATTCTATTTATTTATTGATTCATTCATTTGTTCATCTATCTGTCTAATTATTTATTAATTTATTCACCATCCATTTGTTTATATGCTTATATATCTATCCATACATTCATCTATCTATCCATTCATCCTTGGTCCATCCATCTATCTATTTATATGTTTATTTATTTGTTTGTCTGTGTATTTATTTATCTGTTTATTTCTCTATTTATATGTCGTGTGTTTATCTTTATTTTGTTTATCTGTCTGACATGAAATGTATATATTATTATAGTTAAAGATTTCTGTTAAAATAATTTTAACATCTAAAACTGCATTCTTTACTAATTTATAATTCATTTGAGGCATTTGGACATAAGATCATCTAAAAGCTTTTAAATATCAAACAGACAGACGGTAGATCATTCCAGAAAAATGCTATTTGTATAGTGGCCAGGAATCTATATATCATAATAAATAATAATTATAATAGTAATAATTTAATTCATTGTTCTTTAACATACAAATAGGATGTACAAATAATAGACAAAAAAAGACAAACTTTACACCTAATAATTATTGCAGTTCAGTAATTATTGAATTGATTTTTGGAATAGTTATTAATAAAAATATCAATAAACAATCGAATACTGATCTTTTTAAACAATCTTAATGAAATATACTTTATTTTTATTATTCAGTTTGGGATTCTGTATAATAAGGTTTATCTCCAGATCAGAAATATCTCTTTCTTCTCTGACCATTTTTTACAACATCACAAATGTCTTACAAGTGGAATAGTAATATTAAACAAATTACTATTTGAATCACAGATATAAGTTTTGGTACATATGCTAGTTTTTAATAATTTGCCAGATGGTGTCAGAAATTCATCTAACTGATATTATTGAAATGATAATTGCACAAATATGGTACTTGAATTAAAGCAATCATTCATCATTAAAATAGGTCCTATTGTTTTATGAGTTTTCATTACATCCTGAAAAACATCTGGTGCAAAGAATACACCATTAGAGTACCTAAATCTTTATGAACAAATATCATGGTAAATTTGTAGCATATAATTATATATATATTTGCTAGATTTCCTAATAAAAATTACTATTTTAGTGTCAAAATTATTTTAATAATTATGGATACTGCAAGTGTATAGCGATCCATGTTTTTACTATGCAGAAAATAACTTAAAATGGAAGTAAAGATTGCAAAAAGATACTACTATTATTAATGCTATTACTAGTCTTACTACTACTATTACTAGCATTGCTATTACTACTATTATTACTACTACTACTACTACTACTACTACTATTACTACTACTACTACTAGTACTGATGCTATTACTACTACTACTGCTATTACTACTACTACTACTACTACTACTACTACTACTACTACTACTACTACTACTACTACTACTACTACTACTACTACTACTACTACTACTACTGCTACCATTAATAATAATGATAATAATAACAACAGAAATAGAAATAAAATTACTTTATTTGATTTATGGCATAAATTAGAAATAAATCATGGCCTTAACTCTTATAGATAATATGACATCTTTCTCACCTGGGTAAAAAGTGGCATTAAAACTTCTGATTAATCAGTTTAATCTATTTTTAATAAATCCTCAGATAATAAAAAACAATCACATACACATTTTGACCAATATTTGAATGAATAGCTGGATTAACTATTAAATGGCTATCTAAAAATTACCTAGAATTTGAACCTAGATAATACATGCGTCCAGACAGATATGTTAAATAATGTGCCACAAGATATTAGATTGAAACTAAATCTAATAATTTATCATAGTATTCTCCAGTTAAAGATAACATCTTAACTTAATTTACTAATAATTATTAACTAACATAGCTCTTCTTGTTTTCTTATCTTATTTTTTTAGCCTCTCAAGCCATAAGTCTTTCCATCTGCATAAACTGCTACTAAATATTCACTTTTTAATTATAAACAAAATAATTCTGTTTTATGCCTCTAATCTTTTTTTTTTTTCTTTACTATCTTTTTCTTTCTTGTCTTTTTTTTTTTTTTTTTTTTACCTTTTTTTTTTTTTTTTAGAATTAGAAGGTCTAACCAATCTCGTTTACAAAATGACTGCTACTAGCATATTTCTTTCGTCATGATTAGAGATATATGTGGACATAGTTATAGATAATCGATAAAAAAAATCTGCAAATAACCGTCAATAGTAATCAGCCAATGTATTAGCATTGATTCATCAATATACACAGTAAATATATAAAAAGGACTTCAGCTGCAGATATAATCCACCATCTACAGATGCTTATGACCAGGAAGCGGGTTAAATTATTTTCAAGAGGCTTCTAATTTTTTTCTTAGGTGGCTGACCCATCACCAATTCAGATAACCATTCAAAATTGGTCAATAAATAGATATCTAGTTATTCTTAACTAGAAGTAAAACAAGGATTTAAGATTTTTTTCTTAAGTGACTGATTTCAGTTTACCATACGAAATGAATTTTCTAGGCATTGCTAACTAGAAGTAAAACAAAGGTTTAGGATTTTTTTAGATAGCTGATTTCAACTAAACATTCAAAATGAATCGGTAAATAGGAATCTAGTCAATTAGACGTAAAACAAGGGTTTAGGATTTTTTTCTCAGATAGCTGACTTCAGGTAAACCACTCAAAATGGATTGATAAATGGATATCTAACAACTTTTCATAAGAAATAAATTATGACCAGAAAACTTTTCAAACCGTCATCACCTAACAATTAGTAAATGTAGTTAGTATTGCCTTTCCCTTCTCTTCTCCTAAAAGGGTTGTTGAAAAGATCTTTGATTATTAATTTCAAAAACTTTCCCTGATATATATAAAATGCTAAAGCCTTTATTACTCGAGAGTTCATAAAAAGTTCGAGCACAGCCAGAATCGATCCCGGGAAGTTCTGTCAAATGCACCAAATCGCGTAGGACATATACATACATATATGTACTTACGCACTCATATATTGTGTAGGTATGTTTTTAAAGACACCGCATTCATTTGTGTCATTAAAGTATTTTAAAATAAAAATAGTATAATTTTTTAATGTTCCTGTTCTGTTTTGTTAAGTGAATGGGACCAAAAAAAGCGAAATACAAAACTATAAAAATAACCTCTGACTATCAAAGCTTTTTAAAAACATACGCGTACTGATATTTTATATCAAGTAATCTTTCTGCACTTCGCACAGATAACTTGTCAGTTTTAACTGTGCCAAAATGCAGATTTCAAAGAGAATGTTTTGAATATATTACTGATTATTATCACTACATTGATTATTATGAGAAAAATTTTCTTTAGTATTTACATTCAAAAACAACGTAAACATTAAAAAAAAAAAAAAAAAGAGTACGTTCTGAATCAAGTTGTTGTTTAGAATGATGCAAGTGCGAGTTAAAAGATTCTTAATTTTTTAATTAGTGGTTCCTTTTTTTAAAAAAAAAAAATTAATAAAATAAATAACTAATTTTTTTTTTTAATGCAATAAAAATTTAGCTAGTCAAAATAATGATATATATATATATACACATACTTCGGATCACGAGTTAAGTACTTAGAATGTTGTCCGCTTATGTATATAGTTAAAATTAGATTAGCTGGATTAGTAAATAGTACATATTCGTTTTGTTCGTTATTTAAAAAAATAAATAACATTGCGTATCATTTTAAAATAGTCTTCCTTTAGTAACTTAAACCAAATTTACGAATTTGAAAATAAATATATTTTTGTAAATTAATGTATTTTGCTAATATATGGATCTGAGACTGGGCACAGTTAAAAAAATAAATAAAGAGAATTGTCTACACAACAAAGTACCGAGAAATGTACGTTAGGAATAAAAAAATGAGAGCAAATTAATTGACCGAGAAAACTAAAAGGTACTATGAAATCAGTGAAAGAAAAAAACTGAAGTATAGTAAGGTTCGACTTATCTCTAGAAAAAAAGTTAATAATAGATAAACGATCGAATGTTTAACTGGATTCCATGGAATTGTAAAAAATCTAAAAAAGATCACATATAAGACTGATAATGAAAATTTTAAAAAAAGTTTACTAGAGTAATAGGGAGAAAAGAGGCTGCACATTTGGAAACAAGAATTAAACATAGAGAGACCATTTTGTAGAAGATACCATAATGATGAAGTGTGATTTCAAATTTTCATATCATATGATTTCTATTACGCATAAATGAGCTGTATTTAGAATATTTTTTATCTAATTAGAAGGGGCTTTAACTCAGACTTTCAAGTCCCTACAACTATCCACTCTAGCTTATACAACCAACCGATACGCATGACCGCATACATGTGAAAAAGAAAAACGATCTCCAAAATACTATTTCGTGCTGAAGTGGCATTCATTAGTTGGTCCCAGCTCACCATCTCCCACACATATGCACAATCAGTGCTCAGTTTATATTAAAATTGCAAATCTTCAAATTTTAATGGGCAAGCTTCAATCTTCTCCAACCTCCAATTCTTCAGTCATCCTTAACATTGAAAATCCGAGGATGGAACCCTCAAAGCTTTTGTTGATGCCGATATTATTGTCATACTTATGTTGTCTTTAAATCACACTGAACTCTCACATATAGGAGCTTAATATGTCCATTTTAATATATGAAACAGGGATGGGCAGAATATAGGCTGAATGTGTAATATTTAAATACATGTATCTGTAAATAAAGTGTTAAGTACATTTCACAATGACCAGTTATTCTTCATTGAAATATAGGTTTAAAAATTGTTAAATGTTGATTATAAAAGAAAAGGCATTTTGAATATAATAAATAAGTTTACAGTAAATGGGGAAAAATATTGAAGAAAAAAATGGATTTCACTACCATGTATAAATAATAGCGTTTGTAGTAGGATCATATCAATTGTTTTTTTCTCATTTGAATATGGCATATAATGTTGCGTCACGTTAGTCATTAGTGATAAGTATGCTGTCGATAATACCAACAAATATAAAGTAATATATAAAATGATAAGCAAGTGTTGAATGTGCATTAAATTATTCTACTGATAGGTTTAAATTTATGTTTCAGCATTAAAAGATTTACTTAGTGAATGTTTTTATTTTATATGTAGAAAATGATTTGAAAAAAGGGGAAATCAAAGATGCGCATCTTATAAATTTGATACATAGCATTTGTGTAAATACAAATTGCAGAAGATTAGTCATTCAAGTGAGAGCATTAATGTTATATGATTTTAATAAGATTTTGGTTTTTTTTACTGTAAATACTAGTCATGACGGCAGTAATGCTACAAGCTGTCAAGCATTGGTGGTCAAGAATCAGCGAAGGCTGCTTTATAAGTAGTTGTTCCGGGTTAGCGGGTTCACTTCCCGGCTGATGCTATGACACATGAAAAAAATGCTACAAGCTAATTATTTATTTATACAATGTAATTTTATTATTCGTTGCATATCTGTAACAATTTTACAATGTATGCTAGTATGATTGTTTGTGAAGTGGATTATTTTTCCTTCATCTACTATTTGTTTGGCTAAGTGTACTTTGGATAATATCCATAATCATAACTATCTTAGCTGTTGCATTGTTCCTTGTATACATTTCTTTAATTATATAATGATTATGATAAGGTATGAAATAGAAAGTGCTTAGCTTCAAATAAATTCTTTCCTATTTCAAACCCAAACCTGTTTAATCGTTAAATGTTTTAACATTTGCTTATTCATTACATAATGATATATTGAAAATTGTGAAGTTAATTTCAGTGTTTGTTTTATTTATTTTGTTTGTTTTAAGTCTTACATTATACATCCATGCATTCTATTATATTTCAATATTATAAATATATAATACTTTAAGATTAAGATTCATGCAATTGTTACAATATGTAATTGAAATGCTCCCCAAACAAAGTTTTTAAGAGAAAAGATCTATAATCTTCTTTCACCTCATTTTCAGCCATACCTCTATATAAAAAAATGAATTAATAGAGATTGCATAAAAAAATATTTTATGCTATAGCTAGAGGATAAAGAATACATTATATCATGACAATCTATGTCAGCAGGGATATTTACTATTACAGAGTTTAAACTATTAGTTAGAGTATTAAAAAATAGTTTATTTTCTTTCTGCCCATTTAAGCTTACAAAAATACCACAAATCATGTATTATAAACATAGGAGGGAATATTAAATAAGCCAAAAAATCTCATTGACAAATTTAATTAACTCTCTAATTTGCATTCATAGTAACATTAATTACTAATGATTTTAACAACCATATAAACTTTCATTATTTACATATATAACAAATATAATTAATGTCCAGTGCTAAGTTACTTTATTATAAACGATAGCCTAGATACACAGTTACCCACAATGTTATTTAGTTAAGAGTAAATTACTTGTGGATAGAAAAATAATTTCCTTAAGCCCATTGAAGCTTATAAATAAATTGCTATAAGATACTATAAAACAAAAGCCAGATTTGTAATAAGCATAGGAATGAAAATTAGAAAAGTTAATTAAATTTTCCATTGCAATATTTTTAACTAATTTAAATATTTACTTTTTTTATTATATTGATTGATTTGTGGCTTACTTATAAGCTTACGCAAAAGGAGAGTGATTTAATTTTCTGTCTGCTACTAATGTTGACTACGAATGAAATAGCATTGATTATTATTTGAATACTAAGTTGTTGCGATATTTATTTTAAGCATTGGACATTTGAATATTTGTTATATGTGCAATTAATCAAGATTTATATAGTTAAAGCATTAAAATTTAATTTTACTTTATAAATGAAAATTATAAAAAAATTAATTGAATTTGTTATTGTAATATTCTTGGAATATTTAGATTTTATTCTTGTCATTATAATATACGAAGGTTACAGCCTTAGTAAATATTACTTAATATAATAATGTGAAATTTATAATTACAACTTTAAATTATCGTAATAGATTTCTTACTATAAGATCTTTCCATTGACTCGCTGTAAATCGTAAGATTTCGCGAGTATTAATGTATAATAAGAATTGTGGATTTAATTAGTGAAGTATTGAATAGCTTCACACTCTTAGATCTAACCACTTCAGCTTCACCTATTCATATATAAAAGTAGGTTGAAGTAAAGAAGGTTTCCCTCTTTTCTTCTGAGCGTAAGCTTGTGGCTAAGACCTGTAGAGGTCCCTACCTTCGAATTTTTCAGACGCTTATTCATAAGGTTACATACAGCCTTAGTAAATATTACTTAATATGCGATTTGCAATTTATTTATAGGCTTAGACTACTGATTAAAATTTGCATATTTATAATAAATTCTAGTTAGCATTATGCATTAGATATATATAATATAGAGGATTTGAACACAGACTTTCAAGCTCCCTTCAGTTATTCAATATTCATGACCACACAATATGAAAAAGATAAATAATCTGAATCAGCGCTTGTCAGTAGGTCCAGATTATCATCTCCCAAACATATATATTATAATCAGTGCTCGGTTTATATTAAGATAGCAATTCTTTAAACTTTAATGGACAGGCTTCAATCTACTCCACCCTCCAACTCTTCATTTACATTTAAACTCCAAATATATAAATTATGCTTGTATTTTAAAAATATTATATATAAATATATTTTGCTACTCTGCCATAATTATTAAAGCAATATAAAGAGGAAACCCTAAATCAGAGTTTAACTATGTTTATCGAATTTTTATCACCAAGTGTGAAGCGTCATATTCAAGGTTATTCTGCTGGGAAAAAAAAAAAAAACATTTTTTTTGCTGATTTGAATACCATTTGTTCTCTGATTCATCACGTATTTATTTTTTTGCAATGGATCACGCCTCTTTAATTTTGCGTTTGGATCATTTTCTCTCTTCACCCATTATTTCAACACAACTTCAAAGTTAAGGCCGTGTTACCTTTCTTGATTGTAAAAGACCGAAGTATTAATGGTAGCATATTTTGTCTGTGACTTTCTATACATCAGCGACTGTTGCAACATTCTTGTTTTAAAGTTTGACTTCATCTCATGATAGTACATTTATAGACAGTCCTTTTGGCTGCAGCCCACAGCATAAACCACGTTGGCTTGGCTCATTGTTTATACTTTATTCTTTATGTTGCTAATAAGTTTATTTAAATTAATGGGCATTCTAAATCTCGCGTCAAATGTGTCTGAACAAATCTATACTACTTTGTTACGCATGTGAGACAAGTGTGGTATGGTGATCCAGTTTTTATTACTATTTCTAAAATTGGTGGCTTTGTTTGTTATTTTTGATTTAAATTACTATATATATATTGATGTATGTGCATTCTGTTGTATCCTGCTTTTGTCAAATCAGCTATGTAAAAATCTATATTTTTAATTCTATCAGATTCAAACTGAAATAACACAATTACTAAAGTAATAATTAGATTTTGGACAATGCACTACAAAATCGTCATTTGAATTTGTGGATTTCATTAAACGCACTATCATTTCTAACCAACATATAATGGCCTCTTTGGACATCACGGAACAGTAAAGTGCAAAGAATAAATGAAAATAACCAATGAATTATTAATAAATAAAGGGACAAATACATATATTTCATTGTAGCGTTTTTTGGCATAGATAGACAATGACATTGTGGCCACTTAAAATAATAGATTCATGGCCAATGAGCCTATTTAGTAATGCAATTATGTGTAGTCAGATCTTGGCTTATAAAGAAATTAACACAATTGGTTCTATATTAAACATATACAGCTCACAGAAAGACATCATCAACTATGTGTTCAGTGAATTGAACAGAAATCCAGGATTGACCTAGACTATTGAACTAGAGGAAGATAATCAAATCCAATATCTTGACTTAAAACTAAAGTTGATCCATAACACACTGCAATACAAAATCATTATTAAACCCCATCATATCAGAGGATGTATAGATGTGTGGTTACAAGTGCCCACATATATTAAAAACTTTTGTATACTGCAAGAATTATTTATGCCAGTTTGAATCTGATAGAATTCAAAACATATAGGTAGCTGATTTGACAAAAGCAGGAAACAGTAGAATGCATATATACCAATACATACAGCAATCCAAAACAAAAATAACAAACAAAGCCATTGATCATACAAATAATAATAAAAAACTGGATCACCATACCATATTTATCACACATGGATAACAAAATAGTATGGATTTGCTCATACAGATTTTGTATGAGATTTAGAATGTACATTAATTTAAATAAACATATTAAAACAAAGGATGAAATACAAACAATGGATCAACCCAACATAGTTTATGCTGTAGAGTACAGCCAAAATAACTGTTTATTTGCAGTATTCTCTGATGTATAGAAAATCACAGACAAAATCTGATGCCACTAATACATCAAACTTTTAAAATCACAAAAGGGAACATGGCCATACCTTTGATACAAGTTGTGTGAAAAAATTTGTGAAGAGAGAAATGATCACAAAATCAAAGTCAAAGAAGTGTGGTTTAATGCAAAAAATGAGCATGTAATAAACCAGAGAACAAATAGTATTCAAATGAGCAAAAAAAGGTTGTTTTTTTTCAGCAGAATAACCAGGAATATGATGTGAAAACATTGAAATCATACTTGGTGATAAAAATTCAAAAAACATATTTAAACTCTGATTTATTAATTCTTATATATATATATTAATGAAATAAAGTCATACATCACGTGACTTATATAGCTTGTATTTACAAATATGTAAAAAAAAAAAAAAAAAAAAAAACAAAAAATAAAATAAGCTTGTTTAGAGCTATTGCCACGCTCTTTATATTATATGTATTTAAATTAGATTATTTTACTAAATTTTTAGATATAAATGCTAATAATTTAATAGGATTTCTCCTTGTATTTTATAGAGAATTTTCAGCTATGATAAAACCAGGTAAAGTAATAGTATTTATTTAAAGAAGCTGCTCACATGACAATGGCAAAAAATCACATAAGCCAATCCAGTGTGACTATACATAACGTATGGAAACCACTAATCAACGTTACTCTTAGGAAAAAGTGGAGAAATCAGGAGGAAACTCATAGATAAGTATATGAAATTACTACAGACTATATCTCAGTTGGTTAGAGCATTACCTTAAAATTCAAGAATCTAAGGACCCAGGTTCGAATCCCATGCTAGTACTGTCACTGGTCAGGCCAACAACACCTGAAGAAGAGAGGAGACTAATACCTCTTGAAACATAGTGCATATACTAACCTGTTTGATGTGCTATTACTAACAGTTGAATGTATTCGGAATATTTAAATAAAGTTAATTTTTTCTAAAGACATTCTATACATATATTAGATGATGGAAATAGTCCAATATAAAAATACAATTATTTATCTATCTAATTCTCTTAAAACTAAAACGAGCATGATTTTTGTTTAGATCAGGCAATAATACTTATATGTGTAAAAATTGAAAATATAATTTCTTAAATATTTAACAGCAAAATATACAGAAAAATCTTGTTAAATTGAGATTAAGGAATAATTATTATAAGTAATGAAAGTAGATACATCACTTTTTCTTACTCATATTTGAACCAATGTTTTAATATTAAGAGAAACTTTAATTAGTAAGTGAAATGAACCATGTTCTTTCCAAATAAACAGACAAAACACTCCATACAGTACTGCCACCCTGTGCCAACCAGAGTAATCAATGGATGTCAGAAAGCTTGTGCATAAAATCCCCATCTAGTGCCTACTCATCCAATATCCCAAGACTAGTTTCTGGCTTGTGACCTTCATCAGTGAGGAGCTTGCATTAAAGTCTACAACACTAGGTCGATGCATACTTCAGAGTAGCAAGTCTTTATATAATTATCCAAATACATCCATTTTATTTTTAAAATGAGAGCCACATTTTCATAACATTTTTTTAAAAATAAATAATATATTATTAAAATAAAAACAATTTAAAGACTATTTTAATACTTTTATTGTAATTAAATTTAGTAAATAATCTAAGCTATTAATGTAAATTAAAAAATAACTACAAGGAGTAACAGAATATTCATAGCTCTCTACTATGTGAAATTTATATAAATGCTTTAGTATTACTACTAACTATAATGTTAAATATAAATTTTTGATAGTTGAAATATAGATAAAATGAATACAGAAGTATTGAAAAACCACAGTGAGCTATATATAAACTAACTGACAGACAATTTAAAATGTGAAATGAGTCCACCTATATTTTAGCTTTGATTGTGTATAAGCATACTATGTATGTAGACATGTCGGTAAATGGTATGCTTATATACAATCAAAACTAAAGTGTAGGTGGCCTGGCTGCATATTTTAAGTTTACTGGCAGTTTACATAAAGCTCGCTGGGAATTTTCCGTACTTCCGCATTATTTTGACTACATTGTTATAAAATTGTTCCAGATAATTATAGTTCACACTAAATTATTGAATTATAAGCTACATTACTCATTTTACATGAATAGCTGCTATAATGTTAAACACTTCACTTCACATTAAAGTGTATCAGAACTGCAATGATATAATTGTATAGTCTATACTATAATAACATATAGTTACATTGTTTCAGCTTCTAGTCTATAGTTTTTTTTAAATATTATGTTGAATAATTATAATCCAACGGCTTTCATTCTATAATTTAGTTTTCATTTTCATTTCTAGACGTAAACACACTCAAACACAAATGCGAAATTATGCAGTATAGTAGGATTTTTTTACATTATATTAATAAATGCTGAAAGTTAAGCTTTTTTTTTTTATTTCTAAAACTATTTTTTTAATATTTTAAAAATATTTTTATTTTGAGATATTTTTAGTAATTAATATAAAATATATTTTTACAATTACAAATTGCTTTTGATATAGTGATATTAGCGATTAAGCCAATGCATATGCGCTTTAAAGATAAATTATAAATGAATACTCTTATCTTTCCAGACACAAAATATAGTTTTTTTTAGAAAAGATGGAATGAATCCACCCATCCTTTCGACCCAAACATTTATGTATGGGCAAATCTTAATTGTATGAAAATGAGAGAGCTGAAGATGGTAAGCAATCACTTTAAATTACATTTATTATGTTTGGATCGAAAGGATGTGTGGATTCATTCCATCTTTTCTAAAAAACTATATTTTGTGTCTGGAAAAGTGAGAGTATTTATTTATAATTTATTTTTAAAGCACATGTGCATTGGCTTAATAGCTAATATCACTATTACAGTATAAAAACATAGTGCTATATAAAATAATATCTCATTAAATTGCTTTTGAATTATTGCAAATTGACATGATAACAGACAATAAAATATCTGTTATGTTCATCAACATCATCAAAAAATATTATCAATCTACTGCAGGATGAAAGACTCTCCAAGTTCAATCCATCTTTTCTGATCTTTAGCTTCTCTTTTCTACATCACTCCTGCACACTTTCTTATTTCATCCATCCATCTCACATGTGGTCTCTTTCTGGGTCTTTTACAATCTATTGGAATCCAGTTTAAGATTTCAGTTGGCCTTCTATTATCATGTCTTCTAGTAATATGTCCAGTCCAACTCCACTTCAGTCTTTTAATTTTTTCAATGAGGTCAGTAATACCTGTTTGTTATGTTATGCTAATAAAAATAGAAAGGTAAGTTTTTTTTATGTTTCAAAATAAAATTATACATTTTCATTATTTCTAAAAATGTTTTTAATAATAAAAATGCTAAAAATAATTTTATTTTGCTACAAACTTTATTTGAGGAGAAAGCTATATATATATATGAAAAATTAATCATATAGGTAGACTTTGAATTAGTTACATTTAATAGTTCTGAAATGGATTTAAGGATTGATGTACGATTTGTTCAATAAAAAATGAAATATGTACACTGTGAATTTAATAAATGTAATTGCATTAAGACTGGTAAAATAAATTAGCTAACTCTAATATCATCATAATCATCATTATTATCATTATTTACTAAATTGAAACAGGTTTGGGGATATGGATAATTCTAGATAGAGATTTTAAATGCTTTTTCTTGTGGCATTTACGGGAAAAGCTTGTTTAGAATTATTCGCATGCTCATTATATTAGATTTGTAATACAAGTTTATTAAGTTAAGTCACGTGATGTATGACTTTATTTTTTTTACCATAATAAGAACATTAAATTAGACTTTAAAGTATTCATGTTATGTGTTATTACATCTAATACCAAACTATCTGGTAAACAGAAAATTGTCCAAGCTAACAACTTTCACAATATCTATTTATATAATATTTTTGTTATTTGATATTGCAACTTAATTAAATATCTTATAAATAATCTACACATTACTATGTAATTTCACTTATATAAGTCATTTATTATAACAATTATGAAATCATGTAATTGATATTTTTAATAAAATTTGCTTTAAAAATAAAACTAGTCAAGCGTTGATGGCCCAGCAGTTAGCATAGCTGCCTTCCAAGAAGCTGGCCCAGGTTCGCTTCCTGGTCAACGCTTTGACATATGGAAAAACAAAACAAACTAAAGTGTATATCATATTTGGATATTTATATATATATATATAGTTATTCTTGCTAACTGTCGAATCCACACTTTAATAGAGTAACCGTCCATCTTATAATAACTTGAATCATATTCTTTATGGATATATGATTGCTGGTAACATTAAAACATTTATTTAAAAATATTATTAAAGGCAGAAAAAATATTTAATTTAAATTACAAAAAACAGGTAATCTTAAATTACTTCTATCTATATACTTCTATATACTATGTGGAAAAATTTATTCATAGGCAGATTGTTATACATGTGATTTCTAGATGTTTATGGTATTTGTTGGCATTTAATAATAATAATGCAGATATAATTTAAAAAGTGCAAAATTTATCTGTAAAATCATACACAAAAAAAAAAAGACTCACTCTTTCTTCCTCCCCCCCCCTACTTATATTTTTACTGCTCTTGTATTAACCTCACCTAAAATCTGAAAACGTTTATTTTTAAAACATCTCTTATATTCACATATATATGTAAAACTTTGGTATATATAATTTAAGTGAATTTAATATAAATATTATAAATATATATGAAATCTGATTTTTCATAAAGCTACCTGTGTTTTTATAAATATAATCACGTGATTTTATCTCTAGCATAACTAAATCATGAATTTTTAATCTGTCATCAAGACTATTTCTATAGGTAAAAAATGATCCCAAGTCAAGTCTAAACCATAAATCTTCAATTTATTGTAAAGACAACTTTTATGAGAACAGACAGAAGATTCATGGTTTAGATAGGTTTGAGCTGTTATTTAAACTTAAATACAAAGTGAAATATTTTAAAAACTTAATGAAAAAAAATGTTTGTATGTATATATACGATGTTGTCTTCTGGAAGGAGTTAAGGAAACTAATTAAAAAATGGAATACTATAATCAAGTTCTGCCACTTAATTATCCTCTGTGATCATGTGTTAATACCATCATTGTTTGCAATCCTCTCAACAAAATTTATTCTAAAATCATTAATTTTAGGACTATAATATAAATTTTAAAAAAATCCTTACATCTTTAAAAAGAAAAGACAGAAGGTATATATATATATATATGATTCTGATCATTAAACAAAATCAATAATATGCATTTAGAATAGTAGCAACTTTCTCCAAAACAATAGTGCCACCTAGTGCAGGCTATAATAATCAATAGATGCCAGAAGGTTTATGCATTTAAATCCCTATCTAGTGCCTACTCGGACTAGTTTTTAGCTTAAGGGTGTCATCAATGAGAATTGCTATTATTTTAATAGCTTGCGTAAGGAAAAGAGCTGGTGGTCATGGGATGTTTTACTGGTTTAATATACATCACGTTAAACCATAGTTATATCAAAGTTTTAATGTCTGTCGCAAATAATTATTTTATTTAAAGGTTAAGATTATTGCCGAATATTTGATATTTCAATAACGCACTTTTTTCTCAACATGCATTGTTAATTAATTACTTAAGTTTTGTAATTTTTGCAAATTCTCTTTCAATTTCATACAAAAATGAAAGAAAAAAAAAAAAAAGGGGGGGGGGTAATATCCAGATATTTTTTTTAAAAAAAGTTCAAATTAATTAAATTAAATTTCAATATTAGTCCGATAAATGGATATTTAGTTGAAGAGTAGAATAACTTAAGGTAAGAAAATGTTAAAAACTATTCCTAATTACATTGATGAAGCTATAAGTATTGTCTACTTTTACATCATTTCTTTACACTTGTGGAAAAGTATGATATTACCTTTTAGATTGCAGTAAGCTATTTATGTTTATTTTATTAAAGTCATGCCCGCACCCATATATGAATATTATGCAACTTTTTTCTGGTTAAATGTAAAAGCTGTATTTTTTTTTTAATCGCTATTTAAATCTTCTATTTTGATGATTAAATAAGTTTGATGTGCTACAATATATCAAGAATGACAAACTATTTTTACCTATGAATGATGAAATGATATTCATAATTGTATTGTTATGGCTTGAGAACAGTGAATTTTCCTGAAAATAGAGATATTGACGCATACACGACGTGTATATATAATGACGAGATATCACGAAGATATTTTAACAGTTAATGTTAAATGGAGTTCATATTTTTTTTAAAAAAGCCAAATTAAACTGAAAAATAACCAAAATCCTGCTGCACCTGCGCATAGAATTTGAATTCCATAAATGCCTTCCATATCTAGGTAGCAGCTTCTAGAACTAAGTTATATAAATCTTAATATTTAATGCAGAGTAAAAATGTTTTAAAGTAAATATTGCTTAATCAAATTTAATACATTGTGTTAAATTCAACAATGTAATTCAAAAGTAATAAATTATATATTGCTTATTTATGCAAATGGTTTATTGATAAGAAAGTTCCCGGCTAAGAAGTGGTAAAATAATAAGCTTGAGAGCTAAACATGTCTAAATCAAAGATTCAATTTGTTACTTCTGATAATCAAATAGCACATGACACTATTCATTTACTCTTAATTTGTACTATATTGTAAGCCAAAAATAAAATGATTATTTTAGTCTTACATTATTGGTTTTGACGCAACATTAGACGCATATGCCATGTGGTTCGATGTATAAAATTTGATAATAATTATCAAATTAAAAATGAAAACAACTGATATACAGCTGATGAAATTATGTTTCTATCTGAGGCCTTTCTTTTATTTTTTTACTTACTATCTTTTAAAAAAGTTTGTTGAAAGGGAATTGATATTATTAGTTTGTATTAGTACTAATACTTAATATAATCATTTTGTAATTATAAATATGCATTTTCGCATAAGTTAGTGAAGCTATAATTATACTATAATGTGTAATATGTCTGCTTAGCACTTTCGAGATTTAATGTTCAAATCTCATACTCATACCTTTACAAATGAAGACAGTTGTGATTTATTGTACACATATGCAAATGAGTTTGAATTTTTAATTAGTTAGTCCATTGTTTGGAGAGAGCAAAGCACGCCTCTCTTCTATTAAAGGCACTGAGATCATTTGCTATGTAAAAAGCTTATTTGACTTTTTTGTTGGCATTACTCTTCTCTGTGCAAATTACTTGGGCAGAAATGGGTTCGAACACATGGCCTGTAGCCGCTTGGTGATCCCAGAAGACTGATGTTCCTTCATTTTTATTTTTAACCCTATATTACACATTAAAGTGCATATTTATAATTACAATTTTTACTCGTGAAGAGAAAAACAATTTATTATATAATCATTTTATTTGTTTAATCCTATTGCAATTATATATTTTTCAAATTTTATATTTTAAAAAATTCTTTATTGTAGTTCCACAAATTTCAAATTATTTTTTAAAAATTTAAGTTTACAAATAAAAATCAATTTTATAAAAAAATATTTCAATTTTGCAAGTATAGAAAAAAAAGTACTAAATTAAAATATGAAATCAGAAAATAGCTTTTGTTACTGTGTGATTGTCTCATTTGCATACAAAATTGTTTTAAGAAAAAATTAAAATTAGTTTTAACTTCATTTCTATAACTCAAATTATTGTCAAGATTACATAAAGCAATGAAATTGTATTTAAAATTGCACTTATAATTGTTTTAAAAAATGTTTAAAGAGATAAAAATTAACTACTATGGCGATTATGCAGGCATTTCGTTTTTAATTAGTACTGATTTATTGTTTTTATGTCTCATCTTTTATGTCTCGTCTTATTTAAAAACAAATATTTTTGAATAAAATCTGAATTTAATTATAAGTAATTTTATCAAAAAAAAATTTCATAAATAATTTGAAAATACAATTATCAATATTTAAATGAAGTATAAAAAATATAATTTTAATTTTTTGAACTTTAACAAAGGAATGAGTTCTCACAAAAGCTCTCACAAAGACTCTTGGGCTGATAATAAAGAGATTACCAATCAGTGATATTGTCATTTTTTTTTGCAGTAGGTTTCTCTGTGAAATTTTTTTGAAAAATTAATAAATTAATGTCATTTTGGTTCCCAATACAAAACTGGCGACCAAACACTAGCATTGGCTGCCAGGAAATGTATTTAAACTGAAGTGACTGAATTATCAAAGTAATGTTACAGCAATCTGGAGTCAGAACTAAGTTGTTTATTTAGACATTACTGATATTTATATGAATTGCTTATTTTAAGATTTTTAGTAAATTAAAACTAAGACAATTACATTGAACCTTGCAAGACTGAATTTGATAATGTTACATTAATCGTAAATCTATAAAATAAAATTTATGTATAAGATAGTGTATATATATAATTAACCTATTCATTCAGTATATTGAATGTTTATTAAAGTAAATAGAGGAATTTGAACTTAGAAGTTTTAATCTATATTCATCCTCCACTCTATCTCAAGCAACCAATACCCATGACCATTCATGTGTAAAAAAGATAAATGATCTCCAATATACATATTTCATATAGAACCAGCACTCATTAATTGGGCCAGATCATCATCTCCCACCATATATACAATCAATGCTTGATTTATATTAAGATAGCAATTCCTTAAACTTTAATAGAGAAGATTATGATTTGGCCAACTGATGAGTGCTGGTTCTGCACGAAATACATATATTGGAGATATTTATCTTTTTCATATGTGTGTGGTCATGTATACTGGTTGTTTGAGATGGAGTGAAGAATGAATAAAGACTGAAAAATCCTAAGTTCAAATCCCTCTATTTAATATATATATAAGACTTGATCATAATTATTGAACTAAGAATGACAGGATTTATACATGGCTGATAAAATTTGATTCTTATGTAAATATAAATATATATTTTTCCATTTAGTGAAATTTTTAAATCCATATATTGACAGTTATTAACACGACTATGTTGATTAATAATGCTTCTCATTATATATTATATATTCTTTTTGATTTCCAAGTATCAAACTTACGCAACCCATAATTTTAATACCAGTCATTCCAGCAATGGTTACCCCTCTTTCACTAAATTAGAGATTAGCCCAGATAGTAATTTGTTAAAGATTAATATATTTGATTTTTTAATTAAACACACACACACGGAATTATTTATTTAATGACCTACACATCTCTACACATTCTTTTGAAATCATATGAATAAAGATACAATAAAAGACAAATAATCCCTAAGATGCATTTCATGCTGAACCACCACTCATCAATTGAACTATTGATAAACACTATAATATGATAAAAGATATATATATATATGAATGATCTGTGATCTGTTTTAATTAATGAAGGCTCGTTCAATACTAAATATCCCTGGAAGGGGGGGGGAGGTATTACCTATTTTCATTTACAAGTGACAAAGTTTCTGCATTCATCACTTTTTAACATAATTACGTAAGATAAATACATATATCCTATATATTACATATATTGATACAAGTATATAATAAGCCTGTTATTACATGGTCGAGATGTCTGCCCATCCCTCGTATATGTATTAAATGGATTATGACCTGTACATGAGATGTCAGATTGACTTTAGGTCAACATGGGCATGACAACAATCTCAGCCTCAGGGTGGCCTTCGAGCGTTCCGTCATCAGATTTTCAATTGAATGGATGGTTGAAGAGTTGGAGTGTGGAATGGATTGAAGCCTGACCATTAAAGTATGAAGATTGACTATTTTAATATATATCTGAGCACATTGCATATATGTATAGAGATGATAATCTGGATCAACTGATGATTGCTGGTTTAGCGTGAAATACGTATATTGGTGATTATTTATATATGTGTTCAAGTGTATCAGTGTTATGAGATAGAGTGGAGAGTGGTGGATCGTGTGAAAGTCTGTGCTCATATACCCTATATATTAATCATTAAGTAAACTAGAGATTATCTCTAGCCTAGGTATAAATTTGAAACTTTCTTTATTAATATATTTATTTATTTTTAATTAAACGTACACACGTGACATTAGATATATTTAAATCTTTCATTCCATCACATATATTAATAGAGACATCCGAAAAAGACAAATGACCCCCAATATGCTTTTCATGCTAAATTAGTACTTTTTTGTTGACCCAGGTCTTACATATGTCTTTACCATTTATTCAGTATTTCTCAATACCAAATTATTATATTTGAATTTACAAATGTCAAACTTTCTACATTCACAACTTTAAATTAATGTAATATGCTTTTTAGATTATCTTAAAACTTTTGCTCCAAACACATATTAATAAAGACATCTGAAAAAAGACAAATGACCCCAAGTTGCATTTCAGGCTAAACTAGCACTATTTTGTTGACCCATGTCAGAATCTTTTACACATGTCTTTGTTATTTGTTCAGTATTTCTCAATACCAAATTATTATACTTTGATTTACAAATGTCAAACTTTCTACACTCACAAATTTGATACCAACCATTTTTGAAGGGCGATTTTTTTCTGAGGTTTTTATTTATATATTTCAAGAATGTGCAGTGGAGTGGAAGTTTAACATGTATATATACACACAGACACACGTAAGAGAGTTGATAAAAATAGGCATTATTTTAAATTTATATCGCTTTAGACTGTCAGAAACTGCTGATATATCAAATACATTTTATTATCTATCAAGGATATAGAGAGTAAGCAGTGTTGTAACAATAAATAATCAAATGATTGGTTGTTTATTGGATCATATGACATTCAAACATTAAAAATGATAGACTGAACTTCAAAGGAATCTTCACTTTTCAAATCTATCACTCCACCCCAATATTAAAATATACAGAACACACTTTATACTTAAAAACTATTAAGGTGCAATGGATGAAATTAATCATAGAATTAAACTTGGTTGGAGTACTTTTAAAATGTAGCAATAACTTGATATCAAAAGGAAATATGCTATGTAATTGAAAAGAAAGGTTTTTAATAAATATGTATTATCAATTCTTATTTATGGATCTCAGATACAGGCCTTAACAGAAGATCAATACAGAAACTTCACAATATTCAACGGAATATGGCGAAATGTACGTTAGGAATAACAAAAAGAGATTTAAAAAATGAAATACATGGGCGAGAGAACAAACAGATATTACTGACATCATTGAAAAAATTAAAGAGACTGATGTGGAGTCGGAGTGGATATTTTTCTAGAAGAGTTGATAACAGATGGATAGTTGAAATCTTAAATGGGATTTCAATAGAATGTAAAAGACCTAGAAAGAGACCACACGTGAGATAGAAAGATGAAATAGGGAAGTGTGCTGGGATGATGTAGTAGAGAAGAGAAAACTAAACATGAGAGTTGGATTGAACTTGGAGAGACCTTCAACATGCAGTGGATCAGTAACGGTTGAAAATAGTGATGATGAAATATGACACTGTATATATGTGCATGCTTATTTTTTATGATCAAATGCTTTAATGCAGGTTTGATAACTTGAAGGAGTCTTTCATCAGAAGAAAAAAAAAGAATAATTTGGTATATTGTGTAGATTGTCATTGCTTGCCACATCTTTGCTTTTTATTACGCGTCTTAACTTTATTGCCCAGAGTTAGGTTTTTAACTCAAAAAAGTCTTTTTCTAGTTGTGATTACGATCCACTACGACAACTAATTATTATCACTGGTTTTAATTAATCAATTAATGTTCTCTTTTTATATATCTTATTTAAAACAGCATTCACATAATCAGCTACAGTACAAAGATTTCACCAATGGCTCTCATCGACAAACTGCCTTCACCAAGTTTGCTAATCACCAACTGATAGAAATTTGAGTTACTTTCCATCTTTATTTTATCTTTAAGCTAATAATAACTAGATCGCTATTTATTGACCAGTATCGGATGATTAACTGAATTGGCTATAATGAAAAAAAAATTAACTAGGTTTTTTTTTAAAAAGGTCAAGTTTAAGCCCAGATCATATGCATGAAAGCAAATGCCTCTACAACATATACATAGAGAGAGGGGGGAGGGGTACTGCTCAATAGAAGAAAGCCTTTATTTAAACAATCGAAGATAAAAGGGGGGGGGGGTAATTATCAATAAAATAAAAATTTCATTTAAACAATAGAAAATACATTTTTAAAAAAGTATTTTTTTATTTTATGATAGTTATCTAAAAACTAAAGGCTATTAGCTACTAAAATAACATTTTTTGAAAATATCTGTAATGATGTAAAACAGTTGAAACGTTGGAAAGTGTATGATAAAAATATATATATATGCTTATTGTTAATTATGAAATAAGTATTTTTGGAAAGAAACAAGAAGAAGATTATGCATTTATTTATATAAGTTTTAATAGTGTACATATATCAATACATGTATCTATATACTGATTCATATTCAAGACTCCGCTTACGTGCAGCAGACTGTTGAATTGTTTTATTTGGTAAGACAATAAATCGCTTATTATAGAATCATTTAGTTAATAGCGATCTTGATTTGCTAAAAAATTTAACAGGGCTGGTCCCATAAACGAGACAACTATCTCAGGCGCCGAATTGAAACTATCTCTAAAGTGAGTTATATTTGTATTTATATATTCCTATTACATTTATTGACTTGTTTAATAAATCATTTGAAATAAATCTTTTTAATAATTAATTGCAAAGTTTGTAGGATGTCACCGGTGACACAACTGATTGGCCAGGCCCCGTGGCTTAAATTGGCTTATGCATTTAGACTCTATGAAGACGACATTAATAAAAACGCTATTTATTTATTTTAAACCAAAATGACATGAGTTAGTTATTTTAAGTAAAAGCTTAGATAAACATATGATGTTCAAAATGAAGTTCTTATGTTATTTCAAAAAATATAGAAACAGCAGTTTAAATCATCATCATTATTATTAATTTTAAATCATTTTAATTTGTCTTGTATTATTAATAAAAATAAACTCTGCTGCGTGGCGCTCTCGAAAAGGCGTTTGTTTAATCAGCTGAGAAAAGGTTCACGATTTTCTTTGCTTGATCTTTAACCCAAAAATATAATCTCCAGATTTTTATATCTTCATTTAATTGAAATTCCTTTAAAGGTTACTTTGTCTTTAAAATTATCAGACTAATGAAATAAATCATTTAGTTGTTTTATTTTAAAAGAAGTAGCTTAATTTGATAATACTATTCGCAGGCTCTTAATATTAGGCATAGTGCCGAAGATGACGAATATGTTTGTTTTTTTAATTTTCTAAAATAAAACTACAGACTTTCTAATAATTAAGTTATATCGTTAGGATCGATTAAACACCGATTGCTTTTTTTACAATCCATTTTTTCAATAATGTTAGTTTTTGTTTTCTGTCACTCCTTGGTAAACTTCCCAAATGTTTTTTTATTTTATTTGATCATTTTATTAAACTTGAGTTGCGATTGTAAGGCTGAATACTATTTTGTTAGTAAATATACTCAGAAAGCGCTAAGCTAAACGTTGTTATTTGGGAAAATTTTATTAACTTCACCTACATACATTTAAAGCGTATTATAAGTATTACGATCAATTGGCGAAGTAAATTATTCATTACAGAATTAGAAATACTTTGTTTTTGTTTTTTAAAAATAGGTTTGCAAAGTGTGTGTGTTTAGTTTCTATTTTATTGATATTCACTTTTATTAATTTTAAATAACTTTTATGAATGTGGCAGAAGTTTTTTAAATATAACCCATTTTTCTAACAAACTACGCTTAGTAAAGGTTAAGCAATAACCTTTGAGATAGCATTTGGAGCATCAGCAATTTTATAAATTGAAAATTAGTTTTTTATATACATATAAGGATAGATAGTTCTTCTTTACTAATATAAACTTTTATATATGGGGTTAATATTATTTTTCAATGAATGCCTTGCAAATACTCAATGTGTCTGTTGTACATAAAATAGTATAAATTCCACAGTCCAATTCACTTCAATAAGTAGTACATTTTCCACAGGCCTTTGGATTATTCTATAATATGTAGAGATTCTAATCAAAGAAGTAATCTTTAAAAATTATTGTTAAAACAGCAAATATAGTGAACGGTTTTTCCCTTTTTATAATTTTCTCTTAAGGCGTCAATAAATTTCCCTCGGGAAAAAAAATGCACTTGCAAATTATCTAGAAATTATGTACAAAAATCCATATAAGTCAAGTGTTGGTGGCCGAGTGGTTAGCACAGCCACCTTACAAACAGTTATCCCAGAGTTCGCTTCCCGGCCAATCCTTTGACACATAAAAAAAAAAAAAAAATCCATATAAGCAATTAGTAATTATTTAGGCTGAATTGAAATTAGGATAAGATATATGGTAAGCTCTAGAATGCAACATAATATGACTGAAAGTTTGAGATAGAATTTCTATTTTAAATTTGAAAAAACAGTTACAAAAGAGTTAATTAATAGCCAAAGATAGTTAGATTAGTAGGCAACAGGGCATAGTGATCAAACAATAAAAATTGACTGACCCTATTAGTGGTTTACCATTACTTGCCTTCTCTTAATAAATTATGCTAGTGCCTATATGATTTGGTGCAGAGATATAATAGCAAGTCCTGGAGTTCCAAGTTCATGGTTCATTGGTCAGCTCTGTCAGTTCTGATACTGAAATTCTTATGAGTTCCCAAACAATAAAACAGTCAATTATTAGCATTATTTTGACCCATAAATATAATATAATTTGCAAAACAGGATAATAGAAAATAAAAAATGATTTAGTTTATTAATATCATAGATCTCATGATAAACTATAATTCCAACAGTGTTTAATTAAGTACTATTTGGATCGTGCACGAGTAAACTTAACTTCTGTTATTTCCTGTATGCATTAATGATCTGCCCGGATTGTTTTTCTAACATTTGTGCTCTGAAAACTATTTAAAGATTTAAGTAATAAGTATTTTCGAAATTTTAATTCCATGCAAGAAGCATTTCTATTAATATACAAGAATATGCTAATGGCTTTATTGGTTAGGAGTTCGTAAGAAGTTGAAGCGCCAGAATCGATCCTGGGACCTCCCAACCCAAGTCGGACGCTCTAACCAATAATTCTGGAATTTATTTTAATTTAAAAATAAAAGATCTGAATTGGCCAAGCCAATGCTAATTCTGAAACTTAACATGTGATTCAAAATAAACCTGAAAGAAGTAATCAATAATTTTGTAAATCCAACGGTGAGAAGGAGAAAAATTTACTTTGCTTTATATAACAAATAATTGTAAATTTTAATGCAAATAGTAACAAAAATTTAGAATTTTAAAATTGGGGAGGGAGATTTTGTCATGGAAGGGAAAGAAGCTGTTTGTAGCTACACAGTGCTCAATCGTCTATTGTAGAAGTTGAATGATTTTTTTTATCTATGATGTTAATTTCTTATGACATTATATTTGGATTATAAAAATAAAATAAAACAGTTAAATTATATCTACTTTCAAAACCTTTCCTAAATGGAGACATATATATGTCTTTTAGAAACACTTTATTAGTAATTGATTATTAAAAAAAATGTCGTTGTCATGTAATAATTAGTTATTATAATGTAATTCATTTTAGTTAAAATTTATATATATTACTAAAACTGATATGAAACATTGAATATTTGCTAAATTCTTTTTTCTATATAAAAAATTTAAAGTATATTATGCACAATACATGTAGAAATGATTTAGCATACTATAAATATATGTGTATTTATGTCTAAACATTGTGAAATGCTCTATGTGATTTGGTGCAGTAAAAGAGTGTGACCTCTGGAGTTTAATATCCATGAATTAAGACCCTGTTTGTAATTTCTGGTACTCAAAGTTCTTACGAATTTTTGAACAATAAAGTCGTTTTTTTTATATTGGACTATGTCCATCATCTAATATGTGTATTAAATAACTTGTTTGATGTGCTATTAGTAACAATTGAATGTATTTTTTTTTAGGTGTCATAGCATCGGCCGGGACGCGAACCTGCAACCCGGGCAACTGCCTGCAAGTGCAAGGCAGTCGCGCTGACCTCTCGACCACCAATGCAAGACCAATAGAATGTATTTGGAATATTTAAATAAAGTTAAATACATTCAACTGTTAGTAATAGCACATCAAACAGGTTATTCAATACACATATTAGATGATGGAAATAGTCTAATATGAAAATACAACTAGATCACCATCATCACAAACCTTCACTGAAACACAATAAAACCGTTTGATTATTTTTTTGGATTGTCAAATCACTTTTAAAAGAATTATCTAAAAAGATGTTCAAGATGTTTTCAACCCATACAAAGAGCCATATGGAATAGCTTATTGTTTAGAATTTATAACAAATTCAATTACTGTAAATGGAAAATGTGCGCTATGATTCTTATACCTTGAACTCTAAAATATAATACTTCACTGTTGTATTAAACTATACAAAGCTTTAAATTTTAATGACTATAGTAAAAGCAAAAGGCATTATGCCATAGTGGTTGCTACATCTGTTTGTCATAACCATAATTTGTGGTTGAATTTGGATAAAATTTGGAAATTTTCTTCAGTAACAGAATTTCCAAGATTTGTCTTTCAAGTTACCTAATTGGTTGGAAAATGGGGTATTATTGTGATTATTATATAGAGAGTAAAATAAAAAAAGTTCCAAAAAATGCCATTATCACCAGGGGTTATCTTGTCTAATGAGATATTTACAATGTTACTTTATAATGAGTTGAAAACAACTTCATATTGTAATAAACTATTCAAGCATGTTTTATCATTTACTTAATCTATAGAAAAGCGTTTTTTCTCCGTTCACACATCATGTTCAAACTTCAGCAGTGTTAGCAAAATTTAAAAATTCTCTTATTTTAATTTCATCAAAGAATAACTTCCAAATGTTATGTAGATAAATTTATATTTACATCACTGAATTTTATTGTTCCTTTCTACTATCATATTATTCATTTTAATAAATCAATAAAGATATTATTCATTTTAATAAATGACCTCATAATATATTAGGTATTGGTCCGGGTCCTCTGAAATTATTACCATCTTAACCAGGTTTAAATATTTTTTTATATCTTTAAGAATCTAAAACGTTAATAAGTTTTAACATTTACTTTAATATTTTTAATATCTAAACTTTAGTAAGTTTATTATTAAACTCAATACCTAAGGTCTTGGTAATTATTTTACATCTTTAATACTACAGGAATGGACTGGCTCTTCAAGCAGAGAGGAGAATACCCTTGATAGCATATCCATCAATGATACCTATGGCCAGATCGAGCTACACAAAGCATAACATGACCATATTTGCTGGCCATGGCCCACCTTGACTGCTCAGGCGCCAGCTGACTATATTATATAACAAGTGTACTAAGGATTACAGGCACACAATCTAGTGCTTGACATATCCCAAATTAGCTCCTACTCTTAACCAGGGTCCAGTGCATTTATTTAACACATATAAACATTTATAACTTGAAATTAATGGTGACACAGTGATGAGAGAGAGAGAGAGAGAAAGAGAATAGACCAAATAATATTTAACCAAACATTAATATGTATTCAAGCACACACATATCTAATATAATATAACAATATAATGTTTTACATAAAGAAATATAAAAATGATTAGTTTCAGGTTAAATTTTATAATAGACCTTCATTAATTAAAGTTCATTTAAAATAAATATAAAATGTCTATAGACAAATATCAAAATCATGATTGTTAGTTTCCAAATGGTTGGCTTTTTGGTCTCCATCAATGGTTTCAGGGCTTGACAATGGGAGAAAGAGAGAGTTTTCTGCAGTGTCTATTCCATGACTTCAGCATTGGTTCAGGTAAAGATCATTGATTTTTATCAAAGGACTTCTGACAGGAAGCCCAGTCGAGCACTTTGTCTAGCAATGTATGTTGCTAGTTTCATGGCTTTTGCATTGATGTTGACTGCAGCAGTAATTGATTTGCTTACTAATGTGTTTACAGTTTTTCTGAATATCTGGATCTTTGGTTATTTGGATTTTCAATGAAAAACTCTAAGTCCACATACTGCATTTTGTCTCAACTGAATAATAATAATCTGCAATGCATCTGAACTGAACTTGAACTGAACTTAAACTGGCAGTGCAGAATGATCTAACACACTGACTTACAGATTAAAGACCAGACTGAATAACAATAGAGAGTTGTGACTATTTATAAAGTTTTCTCTCATTGTTTTAATTTCTTATCATTATTTTTAATTTTGATTGCAACTTGAATTTGTTTTTTCTTAATTAAATTTTACCTTTCATTAATCTAATCGATTTTTACAATATTATCTAATCTTTTTTTTTATTTTTACAAACTACATTTTAAAACTACTTAAATAATTGTGTATTTAACTATTCTTTCAAATAAATTTGACCATAATATTTTTTTAAAATTATGAAACATGTAATGCAGATATATGTAGGTTTTATAACATATATCTCTCACTAGCATTACAATATATACTAAATATTTTCCATTTCTGCTACTAACTTTTCTATATAGATTATATTTGTACTAATGTAAGTAAAAATAATAGAATATCGCTATTTGCATTTTATCCAATGCAAACACATTACTTTATTATTATTTCCATACTTTCAAAAATAGCTGATTGTTTTGACTATCCAACAGAATCTTCAGAATTATCATTTATATTGAAAGTATATAGAATTATATTGAAAGTACATAGAATAATAGTCTGGGAGAATAAGGGGTGGTTCAACATGAGATATTTTAACATGTCTTTTGTCATATGTTTATAATTACATTCCTCCACAAGGTGTTAAAAGAATATAGAAACCAGTCCCTATCTTGCATGGGAGTGATTTAGGGAAAATGCAATACAGATATATTTTGCAATACATAGAATGAGTTATAATCACTTATTTATGGCAACATATCAGGTAATTAGAAAATTATATAAGTATTAATAATGTCACATGATCTATCATATGCTAATTTGTATGATTCCAAGAGCAGTTATCTTTACCCTACATTAAAGTCATCTACTATTAGCTTAAGTAATCAATTGATATCAGATGTTAACATGTTATAAAATCATCTTTATACTGATTGGTTTCAGTTTTGCCTTTGTCAGCAAGAATCTAAGTTTGAAATTAGGAACTAATGCATTTACATATCTAGATCTTTACCCTTCACTCATTTATACTAATACTGCATGGTTTGATGCAGTCTCTAGAATGCTTGACTTGTCCCAGGATTGATTCTGCTGCTCACAGTTCTGGTACTCAAACTTCTTATCAACTCCCAAGCAATAAAGCTGTTAGAGTTTTCTTATCCTGTGTAGCTTAGTGTAGTTGGTAAAGAGTCATACTTAGGATCGGAATGTCCCAGGATCAGTTCTGTTGACCCTAGATCTGGTGCTCAAACTTCTTATGAACTCCCAAGAGATAAAATCATGCCTTTTTTTATTTATACTATTCAAACTAATAACTGGAAATTTAAAAGTGAATTAGTCTGGATGCTAGTAAAGGATTAGAGCAGAGAGGAAATAATTAATCTTGGGTATTATATAAGCCATTCCTAATCATCAATACTTATGGCACACAAGTATGACCTTTCCAAATTTCAAGAAAAAAAGGCAAACCAAAATTAAGCTAATAATACATTAGTTATGGGTTTCTTGATGACTATGCTGTTAGAAACAAACCATCTATGAAACCATAAATACATCTACAAATAGACCACATTAGTCCAATATTCAACTTCTTTAATATTTTGCAATGTTGTATTTTAACTTCTTGTGTAGAAAACGTTTTTAAAAAACTACTTCAATGTCATTGTAATTATAATTCTCTAATGTATTCTATTCTCTGCCATACCTTTCCAATGGAAACAATCAACATTCCACTTCTTTAGAATGTATACCATATAATACTAAATCAACCATGCACTTTACTACTGTTACTCAATGCTTTATTTGCCATCCCTTTTACAGTTTCAGTTGTCCCAGCAATCTCTTCAGAACTTTTATAACTCCTAAGGGTGGTAAATAAAGCATTGTGTAACAAAAGTGAAGTCCATGGATGATTTAGTATTATATGGTATACATTTGGCAATGCAATAAGAAAAAGAAATTTTTATACTTTTTTAGAATGTATTTGAGGTAATCTTTATAATCATAAAGGGAGTCTACCTTTCCCATAAAAACCATTCTAAGGTTCATTGTAAAATAGTCTTTTAGAAAGTATCTTTTTGTTCATTTGTTTAACACATACAATCAATGATGATAGGATTTTGCAATGGTAGATTCTATATCACCATGTCCAGACATAGAATAATATAATTATGCCAGTGCATTTTAAAAGCTGTATGAACATTCTTAATAGAAGTACATTTAATGCCTTTATATTACATCAATAAAATGTTCAAGTCTCACTTCTATACAATAAAATAGATGAAATAACAACTCTCTATATGACTAAATTAGTTGCAGTAATTATTTCACATTGCTTAAATATTTTATCTTTCAACTTGCATAAACAGAAGCAGCATTTTGGAGTCTGTTCTACATTTCAGCATACAAGTCCATTTTTTTTTTACATAAAAGGTTGTCATGATATTTAATTTGGCTTGCATTTTCAAATTGATAATTATCTAGCCTCAAAGTTGCTGAGATATTCTTCCATCAATAGCTGATAAATAACTGAGTATTTGAATGTTATTAAACCAAAGTCTTTGTATGTTGCATTTAAACAGTAAGTATTTAAACATGAAGAGAGTAATCTATTCAAACTATCAAATGAATATCCTATACAAGGAAGAATTTATTTTAAAGATATGATGGCCATTCTTATCTCTATAAAGACCCTATCTTGTGTTGAGGTCTCAGAAGTCCTTCTATAGTCAAAAACTACATTGTTTGGCTATTATATAAATAATTAAGGAGCACATGGAAAAAGGTTAAATCCCTTTTATTTCTAATTTCATACTGCTTGTGCACTCAATAAATAATTAAAACATTACATTAGTTTCTAGATTTTCATTAAAAATGATCTTAACATTAACTTGCAATAAATTTCAAGATTTCATGTAACTCAATTTCCAAAAGGAAATAGTGGATTTAAATGTGAAGAGAGTAATCTCTTCATGCTTTCAAATCAAAATGCTTCAGATTGGTCTATATAAGTAAGAATTTAGGTTAAAGATAAGATGGCAGTTCTAATCTTTATAAAGTCTTTATCTTGTGTTGAGATTTGAACGATCCCTCTATAATAAAAAATTACATCATTTGGATATTATACAAATGTTTAGGGTGCATATGGAAAAAAGTTAAAGCCTTTCTCTTTCTAATTACATAATTAGAACCTTTCATTAAGTATATCTGTAAATTATCTTTCAATTTGCAAAAATAGGACAGTAATAAGCATATTATAAATTTAGAATTGCAGAATATGAAATTCTCATCTTTGCTTTTAATTGATTCATATTCCATCACCAAAACCTGTAATGCATCTTGATCTCTGATTCATTAAGCCATTTATAATCAGTGATCTTTCTGTTATACAAAGCAAAAACAATGTTGGCGCAAGTGCATATCTTTGTTTAACACCAGTTTTCATTTCAAAAATGCCACTAAACTTTGGTGAACAACCAATTTCAAACAGGGCTATAAACCTGTTTGATTAATAGAATCATATACTTTTAACTAAACAAAGGCAAAACTCTCCATACAGTAGTGCCACCCTGTGCCAAACAGAGTAATCAATGGATGCCAGAAGGCTTGTACATAAAATCCCTATCTAGTGCCTACTCATCCAATATACCCAGACTAGTTTCTGGCTTGTGGCCATCATCAGTGAGGAGCCTTGGATCTGAGAGCACTGCACCTAGATCTTAGGATCTAATGCAACCCTCCAGCAGCCACCTTTTAACTCTACTTTACTACAAAACTATGAGAATGAAATTGAAAACGTTGTTAATATCTTCAATCTAAGCTCAATAGCTTATATAGCTTATAGGGTGGCACTACTGTATGGAGAGTTTTGCCTTTGTTTACAACAATTATGTGCTATTATAGAGAAGGTGATCATGTGATGATTAGTGGTTTAATACTTTTAACTAATTGTTAAAAGCAATATTTTGTTTCTGACACCCTTCTTGCATTTGTCTGATAATAAAAATCATCTCTATAATGCTTCTTCATTTTCTAAAGCCACATTGAGCCTATTCACCTATGGCTGCAGCAAAAAATTCAAGAAAATTCTTCAAAATATCATTGCTATAATGGATGCTAGTATGATTCCATTATAATTACCGCAATCTTGCTTTGAACTCATCAAACTGCATATTGTTAACAAATATAAATTAATAAATAAATTGAATATATCATTAAAAGTCAACTGAATTCATAGTCAAAATACTTCTGTTTGTTAAAAATATCTTTATCAACCTATTATAAAAACATACCATTACTGCATTTAATAGAATTGAGAGATTATTTCTTAGGTCCATTTATTGTTTTCAACGCATCAAAAAAAAAAAGAATTTAAAGTAACCACAATCAGCAAATATCTGTAACGCCTTTGCAGTTTTAACCCACCAATCATTTTTAAGCTTCTTGTCAGTCGATGAACATCTGCATTTAAATTTTCATATTTATTATGAAACTCCACATTTAAGTGGTTACTATGCCAAGCAGATAATTGAACGTTTCTTTTTAATCGAGTCATTAATAAGAAAATCATTTCTTTTTTTTAATCAACCCAAGAATAGATTTATTTGTACCCATAACCCATTTATTAAGAAAATTCCATGTCTCAGTAATATGGTAATCCTGAAGTTCAAATTAGCAATTTTAGTATTCAATAACTATTGAAATTTAACATAAAAAATAGATAATTCTAAAAAATTAATATCATTTTTTTTGAAAATGATGAAAATAAGAACTTCTTTTAAAGACAACTATCATTTTAATCTTGGATTGTAATAATCTGAGGTTCATTCATTAACAACTCACTCGTATTTATTTGTGTAATATAAACTTTTTTATAATCTGATTCCTAACTATAATGTCATTTATGAAATGCCATTGCTTTGCATTGGAGATGTATCCTTATCTTTTTGTAGTGCCTTTTTTTCTGTAAATAAAGTCCATCATGTATTATGCAAAAATTCAATAACAGCAGACACATTTAAGTTTACAGCCCCAATACCATTATTTTCAACAACCTCTGGCTAAACTTATTTGTACCAACACATGCACTAAAATCTTCAGAAAGAAAAAAAATATTTTAATCGTATTACTTTAATACTATTTTCCAGCAAAGAACAAACGTTTTATTTATATGATTTTTCTAAGTTTAACACAAGTACCATTGTGCAAAGCATCTACTAACGTCCATAAGTTTTTCATGAATACATAGATAAATTCCGATAATACAAGATAATAAATGAGACTTTATAGGCAATTTAACACCATGTATTTTTCTTTCACTGATTAATCTGCTGTTCCATTAAAGCTTATTAAATACTTTTAAAACAGGCTTTAACCTGTATCAAATGCACCTTGAAATTTATAATAGTCAAACAACATCTTTATTTTGCCAATAGAGGGACCTCTCAAACCATGACACAAGATAGCGACTTTTATAAAGATAAGAGCAGCTGTCTTATCTTTAACCTAACTTCCCACTTATATAGGCTAATCTGAAACATCTTGATTTGGGAGCATGAAGCTGTTGTTCTGTCCATTGTTTAAGTCCACTATTTTCTATACAAATTAACATTCATGAAATCTTGCAATTTACAATGAGTTAATATTATGATCTTTATACTGGAAATGTATAAATTATTGTAAAGTTGTAATTATTTATTAAGTGCATAGGAAGTATATGTAAATACTTTTAAGACAGGCGTTAACCTGTATCAAATGTGCCTTGAAATTTATAATAGTCAAACTATCCTTTATTTAAGACTTTAAGATTTTATATTAAAATTTCTCAACGTACTTGCATTTATATTTTCAAAAATGAGATTTATCATATTAGTGTTTAATGTTGCCAAGTCTTCTGTTTTATAAAATTATTGTTTCTATCACTTTAATGATTAATTTATCAGACGTGATAACATAGTCAGACTGTGTGAGACAAGTCATTTTTAGATCACATATTTAGATCCTTTCTACTTCCATGGTAAACAAAGATTTCTTAAATAAGGCTGCCCAAATATGCAGTTTTTGTCAGTTGAAACTTCTGATTTGAATCAAGTTCCATTAAGACTTATTAGTGAAAGAACTACAATGAACAAAGATCACCACTAAGAACTATCCGTCTATTAAAGCTCTTCTTGACAATAATTTGTAATTTTTGAGGACTTGAATTAAAGAAATGGAAAATGAAATTAAAGTCAACATAAATGTTGTGCATTTAGTTAAAAGAACAAAATGAGTTACATACAATCCCATTATCACAGTTAGTATATATAGATGACTAATGCATGAGAGGCTCATGTTCACTGGACTTATAGTAATTTAAGGGACTTAAGGAATAAAGAGAAATAAAGATGTGATTGTTTGGACTTAGCATTTGATGAAGCAACATCATATTATACAAGTCAGCAGGAGTGCTTGATAAATCAGTTTATTTGTTATTCACAATTAAATCTCATTTCTGAATGACATTCCCTATTTGTTATTTGTAAAGCCCATCGTCAGTAGTTTGAGCATAGAACAATTACTATTATCTATATAACTTAAGTGTTTATCATCCTATAATTTACTCATCACTACTGAAAATGTAAATATTAGTTTTGATACCTTCTTTTAGCTTTGAACTCATACAACTATTAAAGACTTTGTATCTATTGTGCAGTTTGAAAACATCACTCTGTAATCTTTTGTTTCTTCTTGCATACAATTTTATTTATTAAACACTGATTGTTTACATTATTCATATGTTAAAGCAGACTAAATCTTATAATTAATGTTTGGATATGAAAAAAAAATCTTTTTGTGCTAAATCTCAACTTCTTTCAATAAACTTAATTTATCAGAATCGACCTACCATGTGTTTGGTTTTCAGACTTTCAAAGATAGTTTAATATTAGATAATGAAGCACATCCATTTGTACTGGCTGACATTTTTTTCTATTATCACTAGATTTTACAAGCACTACAATATATTTTAATAAATTATATTTCATCACATGACCAAAATAAAATGATTTAATCTCGTGTAAAGATAATTGCTTTTTCCCTTGTTATACATGGTATTTTGAAAGGCTTTGTTCATCACTGTAGTTCAAAAGTAACATTTTTTTATATTATATACATATATGTTATCTAATACCCTGTGAAGTTTGGTGCAGTTAGTAGAGCATTCGATTTGGGATCAGGAGATGCCCAGGATTAATTCTGCTGCGAACAGATTCCGGTGGTTAATCTTTTTATGCATTCTGAGTAATAAAGCCATATGTCTATTTATGTATATTGCCTAATAATTTTTTGCTTGTTTGATCTATCTTTTAAAAATACTAGCGAAACAAACAACAATTAGATGTTATTATATGTAATGCTCTGTTATACATTAATAGTGTATATATTTATCTTTTCATTTGTTTTTTATCAATGTTCTTCGTATTTCAATTCCTCATATCACAAAAACCCACTATATAAAAAGTCAAATAACTCTCTCTCACTATGCTAAATCTCCATGCCTGCATTGGCAGTTTGATAACTTCCTATAACCACTCTCATATATAGTAAGACTAGTTTCTATTCACTTTCAATCTCTTATGGAAAGATAAAAGATGTCATTACACTATAGATATATATTTTCAATTTGATTTTGGTTTTTATTAGAACAATACTCACCTCAATTCTACCATATCTCCAAATAGCATGAAAAGCCACACTATTCTTTCTTACTATGAACATATTTTACAAACAACTTTCAGTTTTTAGGTGAATTAGAGATATCGAAGACTGAAATCTCATTCCTATATTCACTGCGCATTTTACTTATTACTCTCATGCTGGTTAAGTAATTGTTTCTATTTATTTTTGACATCTTGTGGGAAAGTAAACAATCATCACACGGTAGATATACATAAGCAAATTTTTGAGTTTTTATTGGTGCATCCTTACCTCCCACAATATTCCCCAATAGAATGAAAAATCAGACCACTCTCTCTCTCTCTCACTATGCATGCATTTCATGAATAACATTCAGATGTGGTAAAGTCATTACACACCCAAATTTCCATGCCCATGTTGGCAATATTTTTCACTACATCACATTTTTTTTTACAGGGAGGGAACTGTTTTTACCTATTTTTAATGCTTTGTGGAAAGATTAATATATAATTTATATATATTAAAGTAATTGTCTATTGTGTTGAGCTATTATAGCTTAATGGAGAAACTTATTTATCTTCAGAGAGATTGTTAATTAGTAATAATTGATAGTTTTCTGGCAACAATAAAAAGCAAAATGTTATCTCTGTTTACATGGATTTTAATTTCATTATTTCTATTCTTTATTATATATATATAAAACCAATCAGATTTCAGATTTTTTAGCACATTAGGGTAGGAATTTAGATATTTCAAACCTACAATTTACCTAACAATAGCAAATTCTGCTTGGGATAAAGTATAAAGAGAGAGAGAGAGAGAGAGGGGAAGAGAGGAGTGAAGTTCTAACCCTAGAAGACAATCTCATAGATTTCAAAATAAAGAATGCACTAAAAAATCTAGAATCTGATTGGTTACACACATACGACATTCATATAAACTGCAACAAATATATGCAATACATAAATAATCTGTGTTATAATTTAATTTTTAGATTATTAATTAATAAATTGCAAAAACATGTTTTAATTACTTCAATGTAAACTTTCCCAATTTCATATAATATCAAACATCTCAATAAAATAATTTGTTTTTGAAAAAATAATGTTTTACAGTAACTTTTATCTATATATACCTTTAGAAATAGTATATATATAAACCTAAGATTTATAATTTAAATTTTTATAAATAATAATAAAAAAACAAACAGGCATATTGCTACAACTTTACCACTAAAAAGCAAAATGTAAAAATGCAATCGTAATTATTTGCCTGGTGCACCATCTTAAATTGCATGTAAAAATAATTTAAAATTGAAGTTAGTAGTATGTTTTCCTGAAGGTTTGTGATGATGGTATTTTAAATCAGGAGGAAACTCATAGATAATTATGAAATGGTCAAGCGTTGGTGGCCGAGTGGTTAGCACAGCTGCCTTACAAGCAGTTGTCCCGGGGTTTGCTTCCCAGTCGACGCTTTGATACATTAAAAAAAAAGTATATGAAAATTCTACTAACTGTTGCCTTTGGCAGGATGGCTCACTTGGTTAGAGCATTATCTTAAAATTCAATACTCAAGAATCTAAAGGTCCAGATTCGATTCCCATGCTAGTACTGTCACTAATAAGACCAGCAACACCTGAAGATGAGGAAAGAATAATACCTCTTGAAACGTTGTACATATACTAACCTGTGTGCTATTACCAATATTCTGGAATATTTAAATAAAGTTAAATTTTTCTAAAAATATTTATCATTCATATTAGATAATGGAAATAATTCAATATATAAATACAACTAAAGTTAGTATTGTTTTTAAGTTAAACAAAAAACTAAAAATAAGAATTTTAGCTCTTTTGCAGCTTAAGTATACTTACATTGTCTTCTGAAAGAATATCATATCGCAAAGAGTTGCAATAAATATATTTACTCCCGTAATATATATTTTATTCACCCAATAATAGTTTGTCACAGTCAGTACGGCATCCATCTTAGAATTAGGAGATCACAGAATTAATTCAGGCACTTGAATTTCTCATGAACTCCTGAGTAATAAAGTCATTTAGCCACATGGTTTGAATTTCTAATTGGGATTCAAGAAGTTCCAATATTAATTCTGATTCTTGATCTTCTAGCATTTAAACTTTTTATGAACTTCTGAGCAATGAAGTCATTAGCCTTTTTCCTTTTTTTTTTTTATTCACGATGTGATTTGAGAAATTTTAAGGGTATAAATTATCAACACTAGTTCCTTCTTAAAAATTATGCATCCGAAATTTATGCTTGATCTTCTTTACTGTTCCCACAGAAGTTTTCTTAATGATAAAATTCATATTTTGTCTAGGGGCAACTTGTAATCTTTGAATGCAAGATGATGAATCCTGGAATTACCTGTTTGAAACTTATAATTATTTTATAAACCTGAGATTATCCGTTAAATCCTATCAACAAAATAAAGCATTATTTATCAATAATGATGAAAATGTTTGACCCTCATAATATCACATCAAGAGTCCATATCTTATAAACTATGATGCTACCCTGGTGTGTCTTCACATTTGATCAGGAAAAAAAATGCAGTATATTAAACTCTAATGAGGAAAATTACATCGGACTTCAAACAAATTCTTAATCTGCAAAGATCACATGACTTTCCAAGCAACAAGCTATTAGATTATTTTACCCTTTGAAGTTTAGTAATAAATTGACAGATGTAAAATTTAAAGGATTTTGGATTCAGATTGAACTTGTGATATGACCACATGAGTAATTAATTTTTCGGTTATTTTGCCTTCCGTGATTTAGTACCAAACTGCTGATTAGGGAGATAAAGATGTATCAATTATCACATGACATTATCACATGACATCCTGGTGACTATTAATTTAGCCATGTGCAGTTTAATTAGGGATAGAGCCATTAAAACTCAAGAGCTGAAAATTTCAGGATTAAAGCTAACCTACCATTTCTGGTGTGCAAACACCACCTGATCTTCTAAGTGACTGATATTTATTAATAACCATGTCATATGTTTAAAGAGATAACTTAAATAAAAACAGTCATACCAGATTTTCTTGATGCTGTTTCCATAGTAACAAAATATAGAATTAATTTCACAATGAAAAAAATTAACAGTTTAACAAAAAATAAAGCAGAAAATAATAATAGAATAAAAAACAAACAAAAGAAGAATCAAGTTAGATGAGATTATGGAAAAATATCAAGCTATCAACATTGCATGGAGATTAAAGTATTTCATACATTTAACTCATCTGATGAGTAAAGGGTGTTCATGAAATATTATACAGGAAGAGAAAGTGGTCTGAAAAAATAGTCATGAATGTCAGGGGTTTGAAATGAATGGTGCATTGTTAAAAATCCAATAATTTGGAAATAAATTTGTAATGCAGTGATTATTGATCTTTCCACAGGATAGTAACATGAATAGAAATCAGTCTCTAGTTTGTACAAAAATGGTATAAAAAACAAATATCAAGATATCATATGGTGTGAAGATTCAGGTATTTGATATCTCTAACATACCTGCCAACAAAAATTATTTATAAAATACATACATAGTAACAAAGATGGTCTGAGTATCTGCAGTAATGGATAGTTGTGATATGGTAGATATCAATTTCATTTATTTATATATTTTTTATTCTACCAAGACATAGATAAGATTTAAGTCATTATCAGCCTAGTAAAAGGCTTTCTTTTTAAAATATGATTTGCAATGAATATTCAATATATCCACCTTCTGAAATCCAGTAATAGGCAGAATATCTTTTCATTTCCTAATTATGACCAGCCCTTTTTTGGGAATACCTTAAAACAGATTGAAAACAAAAGTGAGCCAGTTTATAAATAAAAGTCTAATAGAAATAGTATAAACTAAATTAGAGTCTTTATTCTTTCTCTACATCACCAGAGTCAAAATCATAATCACAATAATTCCATGTTATACCATAAATGAAAATATTCTGCATTACAATTAACAAAATAATAAAATAAATTTAAATCACATTTTTTAATCTACACATTTTTTAACAACTATTCAAGTGTGGTGTCTTATTTGTTCTGCCCCAAATTTATGCTAACTGCAGAAATATATGGATTTCACTTTAGTGTTATTTCTAACCCCACCTACTTTTTCTGTAAATGAAATTGCCTTGGTTTATAAAGATTAATCTAAGCATTATATCTCTCAAGAGAATCAAAAGATTAAAATATAACTATCTGCTTACTCTTAAGCTTACTCTAAATCTAACTAATCCACCAACATTTTTATTACTGTAACACTTCACTTGTCACTCTTATCTTAATTCTATTTAATCTCCTACATCAATGTCAATTAAAATATGATCTGTGTTTAATCAGTAAAAAGATGCTTCCATCTATTTCAGACATGAACATACTTTACCAAAAGTTTGTTTTTAATCAAGCAAACATTTAATTTACATCTTCTGCAGATAATCTTTTATAATGCTCATAATATTTCCACATCTTTAACATAATATGATCACTCAGAAACAACATCATAGTGATAGTAAACAATGTAATGTGATCTTCTAATAGTCTCTATCTTAAACCATTAAAAATGAAGTTTCCAATAAATTCTGGCAAATATAAATTATATAAGTATTTACCTAAAGTAACTCAATGCATAACTTTAATTAATGCAAGCAAGGTAATCATATTTCACACACTCATACACATTATCAAATAAATTTCAAATACTAATAAACAAATACACTTACCACTCATTATCAGTAAATAGCAAATACCAACAAGCAAATTCCCACTTATTATTAACAAATTAATGACAAATGATACATGACATCACAGTATTAAACAGAAAGAAATCTTAAATTATAAAATGAACTATTAATATAATTTTTTTTATAAATACTGTTCCATTCCCAAACATACCCAAAGTCAATAAGTATAATAAATATCATTAAAATGACTCTATGCAATAACATTTATTTTAAAATCAAATAAAAGTTGTACATGATATATATATGATCACTAGATGGACAACAAAAACAAAACAAAACAATGAAAGAGATATTGAATCCTATCTTTCTCGGCATTTATGTAAACAAAAGCTTGTTAGGAGATACTGGTAAAGCCCTATCTAGTGATCACAAAATGCAATCTAAAATCAAGTTATGAAATTTATAACTTGTTTTGTTTATCATATATATATATATTGTAACTTTAAAGTTTGCACAGAGAGCTGTGTATGTGAATAATGTGGATGTATTTATATAAAAAATTTCCAATAAATCAATTTACATATTAAACACAAATTAAATTTAGCTATAGAATTGTTGTTATAGACTATTTTTTTAAATGTCTAAATAAAAAAATAATTAATTTAAAATATCAGTTAATTCTGCAATTTTATATGCTTTAAATCCATAGATTTAACATTTCTATTAGTACATAGCTCAATCTTAGTTTAAAATGTAAGTATACATTAGATGTAGCTTTAAAATAAATAAAGAAGTAAATTGCATTAAAACAAAACATTTTAAATAGTTTAATAATATTTCCATAGTATTTATAATAGAAATAATAAGACACAGTTCATTTAAATATTTCTAATTAACATTTTCAATTTTACAAGTGTGTGTACATGTATGTATAAAATTTGTTTTGACTAAATGAAGAGTTTATAAGAAACTGATTATAATTAAAATTCACTGTTTAAAAGAGTTGATGTTTAAAATTATTCAAACTGCAATATTTTTGTTTTAAAATATTTATTATCCTTTAAATTATAATATTTTAATTTTGAGAACTTCTTAAAAAGTTAATTAAATGTATTACTGTTGTAATATTTAATTTATTGTTAAATAATAATTTGTATTTTTAAATGCAATGTTAATTTGCTGTGTATATAAAATCCAGACAAAAATTTATATTAATAAAATATTTGCCTTGTTGACTAATTAAGCTCACTTTAATTACATATTAATAATTCCCCAAACCCATCGGTCATTGATTTTCTTAAGATCACATGACTTATATAAATATAACTTACATGTTTATTCATCATTATTCTTCATTTCATCATTAATTATCTAATTAACTAACTTGTTAATTAATTCAGTTGTTAGTAATTTAAAACAATGAATGGCTAGTTAATTATGTGCTGTGGACCTCCTGCAATTGTCCCAAGTTATCTCACTACAATACATCTTCAAGTATACACAATTTTGAAACAGTAATAACTTATTTTAAAAGAAGGAAGTGATAAGCTGTAACATTTATATGCTATATCAGAAGAAATTTATGTATATAGAATTACATTGTTAAGAACTTTTTATTAATTTTCAATTTATTGTTATTGTGTTCCTCTTTGAATTTAAAGTGAACATTATTGCTAAAATTCTTGAAACAAGAATTATCTTTAATTGTTTATATAATTTATATTTTAATCCTCTTTAATTACATCTGGGTTAAGTATATACACTATATTTGTATATCACTAAAAGCTTTTATTATGACATATAGTTATGGGATTCATTATGATTTATTGTTTGTCTTGCTTAATTTTTGGCTACAACAAATATTTGAACTATTACTGGCTTGAGTAATATTATTTTTGTCATGCTAAATTTTTTGGCTATAACAAGAATTTGAACTATAAGCTGACTAGAGGAATATATTTAAAGAATATATTATCAAGTAAATTATTTTTTCATTATGGATATCTGTGATATAATTGCCTTATCTTTATGATAAACTATTTGAAATTAGCTATAAACTTTTCTCCATATGAATATATGATATACTTGACTTATAATATAATCTTCAATAGTTTCTCTTCCTCTTTCCTTCTTTATTTTTGCTTTTCTAATATATAACATATAATAACCACATTCCACCCTTTTTATACTTTAACGCAAAATATATTTATTAATATTACAGTTTTGACTGTTCCTAACAGTCTTCATCAGATGGTGGAAAAGTGAAAGTTTTAGTAGATAATAATATCTGATGAAGACTGCTAGGAACAGCCAAAACTGTAATATTAATAAATATATTTTGCTTTAAAGTGTAAAAAGAGTGGAATGTGATTATTATATGTTATATACTTGACTAAAATTGTTTTGACAGCAATATTCTTTTATCATGTCTAAAAATAAAGATTAATGCATTCCTAGAAAGTGTATTTTGTTTTGCAAGGACAATGTGGAAAATTAACTATTTATTTCACATTTATTTTAAGTAAAATGTATTTGACTATTCTCTATTGCATTGGAATTTTTTGTTGCTATGTTATAAAAGGAATAATGAGCTCCCAACTTCTATTGCATTGTTATGTTATTATTCTAAGTGTTACCTTGAATGCTAAAGTATTGCTCATCTAATTGTAAACCTAACATTAAGGTTATTTAAAAATAAAATTCTTTTGGACTTTAATGAACTCGTTGCTAGGACTAGAAAGTTCTGGAGTGTATTTTAGAACAAGTGACTTAAGAGCTTATAGAAAATAAACCTCGGATTCTGCTACCATACATACACTCTATAGTTAAACATTTAGTTAAAACACTTTCCAATGACTTTGAAGTAGGCTTTCACTTGCCTCCTACAATCAATAGATTAATGAACAATACAAAAAAACAAAAACACATGTGAACTAACTCCCCATATTGTGTACAAGATTACATGCCCCTAAGGAAGTTTCCAGGCAATGTACTATGGAGAAACCAAAACAAACATCACCACTAGGGTAATGCAACACTGATACATGTATAATAAAATGCAAACAAAGGCCAAAGGCATCTCAATATTTGTAGAGCATGAGGGAGTCACTGGACATACCTTCCAGTTGACATCAGCCAAGATAATTTGCACTGAGCACAATGATGTGATCCACAAAGTCATGGAGGCATATTTCATCACAGAAGACCCTAAAGTGATCAATAGAAGAGATGCCTGCTTTACAATCTCTAAAAAGTGGGCTGCTTAAATATTATCACATAAATTTTCATACATTAGTGTGATATCTACTAACTATTAGTGAAAAGAGCTATGAATATGTGAACATAGAATTCCCAAAAGTGCTCAGCTTATTTATTGTTATACAGCTTCATTAATTGTGTATGAAACACAAGCTTAGATATAAGAGCTTATTATAAAATGTCTAGGAATAGTAATAAAAAAAATTGTTTTTTTTTTTAGGTATAAAGTTATCTATAAGTTTTGTTTCTTTATATTTATGATAATTTTTTGTAGTGATTTATTTATAGTTTATGTGTATCATACAGAATAGGGATTTCTCAAAATACATTTGTGTTATTATATCAAAAGGTAATATGAACATTTTATATAGAATTGTTTAATGAATAGTATGAATGAATAAATGTATATTTGGAGTTGATGTATTATTTTTATAAATTATTTATTTATAACTCTTGTGCCTAATTATTTTACTATTATGATCATATATTTTATCAGACTTTCATAGCATGTTAACAATATTATTATTGTTATATGATAAACAGTATGTGTTTGCAACTGTTTTCATATATTATTTTCAAGTATATCTTTGAAATACAGTTTGTCATAGATGACTTAAATATTATATTGGGCAATGTTTATGATGGTGTATTCTTGTCATGTTTATTTGGTTAGTGGTGTGATACGAATGCTAATTTTGCTCTTGTAGAGATAAGTATCAACATTTTATTATCCCATAAATTTTGCCGATACTATTTATTGTTATATGGAATAGATGTTGAAGGCATGCATGTTATAACTTTCATCCTTGTTTGCTCTTTATATTATTGAGCAGAAGTGGTGTGTTAATATCCATTGCAAGAATATTAGATGTGCAAAGACTCCGCTAAAACATACTTTGATAAAGCATACTTTGTTTAAGCATTAATAATTATTTTGCATAGGCATAAAAAAATTATACAACCGCCCAATTTTATGTGGTTCTATTTTTGGCAGAATAGTTTGTTAAACACATTATTGAAATTTTCTTATACAAAATGACATATTTAAAGTGATAAATAAATTTCAAATAAAGAGAGAACTTCATTTATTCAGAGATGTAAGATATTTATGAATTAAATTGATGATTATTATTGTAATTATTTTGTTATTTTAATTATATTAAATTATAAAGTATTGATAATTGTTGTCAAACGTTGGTGGCCTTGTGGTTAGCATAGCTACCTTCCATGCAGTTGGCCCGGAGTCGCTTCTGGTCAACGCTTTGAGGTATGAAAAAAAGTATTGATAATTGTTTATACTTACTAAATTTTATATTATTAATAAAACTTTGTTTTATTTTTAATTTTTAACTTAGTCTTGATATCATTATGTGTACAATCAGAAAATCTAATTCACACAAATAGTATAATATTTAATTTATAAGAGTACATAGTATTTAAAAGTCACTTCGTTACAATTCATGTTATGTAGTATTAAAATTAATTCAGTAATTAAAATTATTTTGATTAGAATATTTTTATTTAAATTATAAGAAAGCTTTAAGTGATCTCTAAGTAGGAACAAAATCCCTTTCTTTCTCATAGCATGTTGTCACATGTTATTGAGATTAAATAATAGACTCGCATTGTTTAATTTATATCTGGATCTATTTATTTATGGTTTCTATTACAATAATTTAGAAAAATAAATAATGTCTTATGGTATATGATGTTATAGTGATGACATGATTTGAACTGAGATAGAAATTATATTGTATTTATTATAAAATAATATCATGGTCACATTTAGTGTTAGTATTAGATCATATGCAAAGTAAAGTCTTCACCGTTCATCCTCTTCATTGTGTTAAACTTCTAAATTCACCTCTGACACATCCTAAAGTCACAATATATATGCACATGTAATAAATTATGGCAAAAAGTACATATAGTATATATAATAATTGTAATAGTATAGAGAATGAGAGAACTAATTAGAGGAAAAACTTATCTGACAATTTTTTTTTACATAACTCTTTCACGAGATGGGTAAAATAACAACAGGTCTTATAACACATTATGGACCACTAATAATTTGCATTAGAATATGTGAAGATTATCAAAGTATTGTAGGATGAATAGGCAAGGTTTCTTTATCTTGAACTACATTATGTTAATCTAGGGCTATAATATAACAAAAAATGATAAACAGAATGGAGTTCAAAGTAGTGACTAGATAGGTGCGTTGATAAATTTGACACTATCTTAGATAAGTATCATATATTTGCCAACTTTAATCAGTTCATACACCTGCATACATATATTTTGGTGCTGATTTAGTATGCGCTCACGGAAATTTTGAATTATAAGAACCGCCCAAAATTCAGGCTGACACATCCAAGCGATAAATGACATCGATCAATCTCCATCAAAGGAAATTCCTATCTCAAAAAGATAGTAAGGTAGGCAAAATCTCTCTACCTTATATAAGATTTCAGCAAGACCAGTATGAAAAAATAAATATATTGTAGACAGAAGTTTGATTCTAAATAATTTAAAATTTTAAAACGAAGTAGAATGCATTTCCGATATATATAAGCATAAAACTATCAATGTGCGTGTGATGATCCAATAAATTGAAGTCGCAAAATACAAGTATGACAAAAGAGGGAAATAGTTGCCACATAATGAAATATGAGATGAAAATAGTACTTATAAAAATTTGGAAATTTTGCTTGATTTATTTTACTGCGATCCAATAATATATGTTTTACTGCATTGCAATAATTTCGGTTTCACAAAAAATTATAAGAACTTAAATTATTTTCCTATTTTTATATAAAAGCAGAGTCTATATAATTTTATATTAATGTATTTTTTTCTATTAAATCGCCAATTTGTCACTTGTGATGGAAATTACTACTTTATTGCCTAAATAATTTAATCTATTTTTATCTGAAAAACGTATATTCTTATATGACATGTAGTTTTATATATATAAAGAATTTAATGATTAAGTATAATAATAAATAAATAATCATAACTTTTAGTATTTTCTCCTGCCATGTTATTAGGATTCAAATACGGGAAGTACTTAACTATTATTATTATTATTATTTAGATATTTGGAAATTTCTATGCAAATATAGAATTTATTTAGACTAAGCAAACTATCTAGTTACTGATTGGAAAATTGGTGTTTACTAATTTCTGCCTAAAAAAAAGCAAAACGAAGAATATATATACAGTATAAACTAAAGAGATGATAGTCTTGTCGCTAATGACTTTTGCTTTTACTTATATTGATAGATTCAGGGAAGACCTTCACCCATACTGAATTAATTTGGGCTGTTTTATAAAAATAATGTATAAAATATTTAAAAGATTATTTTATAAAACATTTAAAATTATAAAAAAAAAGTAAAAAAAAACAACAACCCACAATTATAAATTACGCTTAAAAGACAATAATTTAAGAACAAAAAAATAAAAAGTTGAAACAAACTTTTTAAGTATAAAACAATCCCAAAATAAATATAAAAAGATTTTAGTGATGTAACAATAAGAGGAAAATAATAAAACGAATGGTTCATAAAGTGAATGACTATAAAACATATGAAAATTAATAGTAGAAAGGATACGACCGAAATTCCATTGTAGTATTTATATTATAACAATAAATTAAAACAGATGTCTGCTTATTAAAGAAAAGACAGCTGTAAGAAGCATTTTGAAATATTTATTTATTCGCCAACTTATTATGGACTTTTTTTTTTTAGCATTATCTTTCAAAGCTTATAAAAGCAATAAGAACATAAAACAGCATTAAAGAGATAATGCGTCAATCCCACCTGATATCCTCTTTAGAAGTTAAAACTGATCCCAATAAATAAGTACATTTTTTTTTTTTTTACGAAAGTGGGGAAGGGAGCAAACATAATTAACTAAATATATGTAATAATATATATAAAAACAGACTTAAATTCACAATTATATATTTATCAATACATTATTTTATAGAGTATTGTGATCACTAATATGTTCCCGTGGTAGAGTTAGAAAATAGATCAATAATCTATGAATACTATTCCTCATGATGTAGTAATTAATGTTATTCTACTATGCTCATGACCTATCAGAATATTTGTCATATGGTACCCAAGATTATTCTAATATTCCCATGAGCTATCAAATTCATAATAGTATAATAATAAATGTTATTCTAACATTCCCATGACCTATGACACAAACATAGATATTTATATAGAAATAAGTGTTTCTACAAAGCCTCTGATCTATCAATACCTTCATGGTATAGCAATTAATGTTATTTTAACATTCTTATAATATCAATACTTTCCTCCTGGTACAACTCATCATATGATTCTACCACATCTATAATCAATGTACAGTGTCAAGAAATAGTAAATATGTATTGAAATATTATATTCATTACATATCAATACCACCATTATAAAATAACTAATGATAACTTTTACCATGCCAGTAACATATTAATACCTTCTCCTAGTATAAAAACTAGAATTAGTTGACTATATATGTATAACCTGTCAGTTTCCCCCATAGGATAGTAACTAATGTGCTACTATGTCAGTGATCTATGAATATCTTCAGCTATAGCAATTAGTATTGTTCTTCCATATTTTATCAGTACACTAATCTAGGACCATAGTGCCAATATGTTTATGGCACAGTGGTATCCTCATAATATAATAACTAATTCTACCATGTCAACAGCTTATCAATATCTTCATGCTAAAGAAACATTTTAGCATGTTCATGAATTAATACTTTCATGGTATAAAAATTAATGTCACTCTAACATAGTCACGACCTATTAATATACTTGTGATTTATAAATATCATTATAGTATAGTAACCAATATTATTCTACCATGAATTATTAATACACCCATGATATAATAATTAATATTTCCCCATACCTATGGTCTATCAGTAACCCCACAATATAGTAATTAGTTTTATTCTTATATGATTATGATCTATCAATGCCCCATGAACTATCAATATCCTCATGGTATAATAACTATTGTTATTTTACTATATCATATCAATATATTTATGATAGAACAACTCACATTATTCTAGCATGTCCATGACATTAATATCTTTATGATATAATAATATTCTACCATGTCTAAGATTTATTATTATTTTATTATCCTTATAATATAGTAACTAATGTTATCCTAACATGCTCTTGACCTATTAATATATTCATAATCTATTAGACACAATCATGATATAATAATTAGTGTTATCTTATCATAACTTATTAACAAATGTATAATACAGTAACTATTTATTATTTTGTCTCGAATCCCATGATTTATAAATACTATCAGGGTATAATTATTTTGCCAATGATATATATATATATAATGTCATGAGTAGTGTCTAATGTAATAATATATTATACTGATGATCTATTAGATTAAATCTGAAATTAAATCAGATTTTTAAAATGGTTGAAAATCTCCAAATAAGGTCAGGGTTACTCAATAGTAGATTCCTAGCCAACAGTCTGTTATTTAATATTGATTGTCAAATTAGTATCTTATAGTAACCTATGTTTTAGTTAATTATAATGACTAAAAATACTCATCCAACTGTATTTGAGCTTAAAACCTTAACGTATGAAAATTTCAAGCTATTACATTTGAATAATAAAATAGAACAAAAAATTAACTACTAGATAGTTATAGTGGCAAATAATACTTAATAGAAGTAAAAACCAACATCTAGGAATCAAATGAGATCTGTTTGGTATTGTCATCTGGCATTGATAAATTACTTTGGTTTGCAGTTGATGATGTGTGAGCAAATTTATATGAATCAGATTATGACTTTTATGCATAATGATAGTAGAATGAAAGAAATATGTATTATTTTATTTTCAATTACACGACTTTATGCATGTTCATTGATCTACCAATACTAATATTTTTTTCAATATTTTGTTGATTATATTTCATTCAATTAAGCTTTCTTGCATACACGGTTTAAGCATTTTTTCATCCTAATTTTATTTTCTATCAAAATACTCAATAATTGATCAATATCACTAGTTTAAAAAAATGATAAATGGTTTGATTAGAATTGAACTTTTACTTACCTGAATCAAACCCCTTATAGTAGATTGACAGGAAAAATGAAGTATTATTTCCCATGAGGCCTTTCATGATTGTAAAAAAAATACATCAAAGAAAAAAATGATAAATGTTCGATTAGAATTGAAGTATTACATAACTGAATTCAAACCCCGTATAATAGATTGCCAGCAAAAATGAACTATCACTTCCCATGAGACCTTTCATGATTGTAAAAAAAAATATATATTAAAAGAAAAAAATGATAAAAGTTTGATTAGAATTGAAGTTTTACTTGCCTAAATTTAAACCCCATACAATAGATTGGCATGAAAAATTAAGTACCACTTCCCATGAAGCCTTTCATAATTGCAAAAAATATGTTAAAGAAAAACAAACAGTACAGATAATTGGCATACGATATATATATATATCAGTTAAAATTGAAATATGTTATTCACTAATGCCCATCAGCCAGCTAGCTATCTTTAGCACTATAAAATTTCCGAACACAATAATTATCATGTTCTGTGACATGTTTTTCATATTTATATAAGAATGCTTTAATTATTTTTATATAATGAATTTTAGTATTAATTTAACTACTGTTTTTTACAATGTACTTTATATATATATATTTTAAAAAATCAAACAATATAATATAAAATATCTTTATATAACAGCAATAATATATATTAATACATTATACAGGCTCAAACCTGTATATAAATATGTAATGTATGAGGGATTCGAACTCAGACTTTCACACGACCCTCAACTCTCCATGCCATCTCATATATTGAAAAGATAAATAATCACCAATATTCGTATTTCTTGTTAAAGCAGCACTCATCAGTTGGCCCAACATACCCCTCCCCCATTTTTGATGATATATATATAAATTTATAATTTTTTAACGGATGGAAGTGTTTGAATTTTATAGTATGTCGAAATATCTGTTTGAATTTTCATATGATAAAAATCACTGTCACATTTAATAGACAGTAATTAGTGAAAATAGCGAACGGTAGGCACTCAAAAGTGTATACTTTGTATGCAATCTCTTGATTTATAGAGATACTAAAATGCTCCACTATTTATTTACAGAAAAAAAAGTTGGCAACCTTTCATAATTCCGTATAAATAATAGATTGTTACCCCGTAGCACTTTAGTCTTTATATATCAAGAGACTGCATACAAAAGCATACACTCTGAATGCAGAAAACATCTACAGTTTGTTATTTTCATGAATTACTGCCTATTTGATCATGACTTTTATCATATGAAAATTCAAACAGATATTTTCACATAATATAAAATTGAAATATCTATATAATTACATAATTTTATCGTATTATTTTACTGCTAACAAATGTGCTAATATAAGGAAAAAGTGGAATGTATATAAATGAAATGACATTAAAGGAATTGTTTTAGATTCATATGATCAAAAAAATATTTAGCTTTAGTATGATTTGGGTGAAGTTTTCCAAATTCTTCAAATGATTCTATTTGTAATGATTTGAAAATAATATTGAAAATATTTTTAATGCTGTATTGCATCATAATCATTTTTAGGGCAATAAGAGTAGCTAATAATATATATTTACACAGTCTAAACTCTCCATACAGTAGTGCCACTCAATGTAAGGAGTTTGTGTAAGCATAATGAATGAGGATCATGTGATGTTCAATGGTTTAATATATATTTAATTGTATCATATACTAGCTTTCAGTTTAAATCAAATTTGCAATAAAATAAAATTATTTTCTATCATACTTACTATTAAAATATTTTTAAAACTATTAAAAATAATGAAAATTCTAAAATGTTTAATATATTAGTATTATGCTGAGAAATAACAAACTTCCTAACTTTCCTAAATATTGTGCCAAACAAAATTCTATTTATTAAAAAAAACATCATTAATTATAAAAATGAAATATATTTTATTTCAATAAAAACATTACTGAAATAAACTGAAGTTATATTTAAATTTAAAAAACATTCAAAATAAATTAGAAATGTATCTTTCATAAATGATAAACAAAACATTAAAAAGTTTTTTTAGCGTAATGTGCATGCAGTGAGTGATTGAAAGGAAATTTGTTCTCATTCTCTGATTATAATGACATCTAGGTACAAAAATTTAAAATATAGTTTCATTATTATTTAAAATAAACTATCATCCAAAACAATACTAAAGTAAATGACTACTTAATATATTTAAAACTATTGTAATCACAATAAATCAGTTAACATAGTTCTAGTTAAAACTAATATGGATTTAAAAATCATAATGAAGCAAGGTGTTAAAAAGTTTATAATACACACATATATACTATAAAGGTAATGGTTTTTTTTCTTTTTAAATATGTAGAAAATTACATTTATATATTATATCTTAGTTCTTTTTATATAACATATATTTTTTATTAATTGCATTTATTTAACTTAAAAGTTCTGTTTGTTTGTTTAGGATAAATTTTGTAATCAAATTTTAATATACTTTTATCAAATGGATTTCCTTCACATTTTGTACATATGCTAGAAATTGACAACATTGCAATATGGTAATGAAATATTTTAGGTTGGTTTAATGGTTTGATTACTGTAAAAGTGTTAGTGGACTGAAATTCAAACATGTTGACACCAGTTCATTAAGTTTTCAATAATGCACACAAGATGGCAGTATATTTGTATGCTTTTGTTTATAATACATCACATCACATCACATTATAAAATGTTACACTAGAAAAGAATTAACTATCAAACAAAAATAAAAAACAATCTAAATTTTAATTGATTGTAAAAGTTGCTCTTTTAAAATGGATGAAATTTTATTTTCTCTTGATTATAAAACTTTCATTTTTAAAACATGCTTCTTTTATAAACAAAATAATATTGTTTTTATTCTCCATTTTAAATATAAATAATGACATATCTGAATACTACAAAATTAAAAATAATATATTCAGTCTTGCATTGGTGGTCGAGAGGTCAGTGCGACTGCCTTGCATTTGCAGGCAGTTGCCCGGGTTGCAGGTTGCCGATGCTATGACACTTAAAAAAAATATTCATGCAAAATACTAAGACTACAGGTTGAGAATGTTGATAGGTTAAGGGTTGATTGTTGTCATGTAAAATATTTTATAATAAACATTTACATTTATTATGTGAATATTAAAAAGTTAAAAATGATATACAATGGAGTCATGAATTATGTTATATTTTGTTCTGAGCTGCCTTCATGTTCAAATGTATATATAATAGCTCATGTTTTGCCAAAAAACATTGATTAGAATGGAATATGTATTATTTATTAAATTGCAAGTGCATAGTAATTTTAAATATATATATATAACACAGACACTGTATATATATATATATATATATATATTGTCAATTTTATAGACTAAACAAAAATTTAAAAAATAATAAAGGTGTTATTAAATTGATGGGATACATATATATATATATATATTACATAATGTATATTCATTCATCATTCACACTTATGTATTTACTTAAACAATAAGAATAAGAACATAAAATTAACTCCTTATTTTTATTTTTATAATAAAGTAAATAGCAAAATATCTGACTTTTATCCTATTAAATATAGTTTGGGTGATATTTCTTTTTTTCCAATAACTTTTTCCTCTTCTAGAAACATAATAAACAAGTCACTTTATCATAAAATTATAATAAATCGGTATTAATTTTAAATATATTTTAACATTTTGTAAAACTTTTATGCATTATGTTCAGAAAATATTTTATTAAATAAAATACTGCACATTAAATTCAGAAAAAATATTAAAGGAAGAATGAAATATATGTGTTTTCAACATATACTTAAGATATTTTATTAATATATATATAATCATGTATAATTCTCCAAGACTAAAAAATTGCTACTGGTATATTGTAAAATTGTACCTTTTTTTTAAAACAACAACCCTCAGAGGAAAAAAAATGCTTGTTAAATATCATAAAATTTGTAAATTTTAATAGTTTTTTTTGTTTATTTACATTTTTATTGTTTATTTACATTTTTGGATAGTATATAATTGAAGCTATGTAGTTATATACAAAAGAGTTCACAGTTCTTCCACATATAAAAATATTATATAATAAACACATTTATTTACTGTACACTAAAAAGCCAAAGCATACTTGTTTTCTTCAATCACAATTGGGGTTTATTAATTTCTTACTTGAAATAAAATCATGGGGTGTCTAGAAATTAATTAATTCAGTCACTGTCACAAGTGATTGAATTAATTAATTTCAGAACACCCCGCCTGTTTACTTCAAGTTAAATATAAAAGTCCACTTGTGGTTATGATTTTTTGACTTTTTAGCGCACAGTAAATGTTTATTATAGAATATTATATTACTTATAGTAACTTTTATATTAGTTAGTTTATTATCAAATTGTTCTTTTCTGTTTGTATTTATTTAAAGGACATCATCATTTTTAACCACTATCGATCCACTTCATGATGAAGCTCTCTCCAAGTTCAATCCATCTTCTCAGATCTCTAGCCACTCTTTTCCACATTTTCTCAGCTCATTTTAATATAATGAAGCCCCCATATCTATGGTCTTCACATTTGCTCCTTCACTTAAATGCTATTCAAAATAAAATACTAAACAAACAAAACATAAAACATGAATAATTAAATCGTTTTACATGTTTACATTATTTATGCATATGGAAATCAATATTTTTTTAAATTTTAAATGATATCTAAGTTTTATGGTTTCATTTCTTAACCCACTCAATCATATTTTTTGAAATTTAAGACAAATGGGAAAAAGACATATTCAGAAGGCAATCTTTTTTCAAGCCTAAGCATAAGACCAATAGCACAATATATTCATCTAATCATCATCATTATCACCATCACTGTCAACCATTATCAATGCAATGCTGAATGAAGGTTTCTCACAAGCCATCTTCTCTGATCTTGAGCCTTTCTTCTCCATACCACCCCTGAACATTTTCTTATTTTATCCATCCATCTCACATGTGGTCTCTTTCAGAGTCTTTTACAATCTCTTGGAACCCAGTTTAAGATTTCAATTGTCCAACCATTATCATCTCTTCTAGCATTTAATTTATCCGTTTATACATATGTAAATATATGTGCTTTTTTGAATTATATTTTTTATAAAAAAAAAATTGTTTATAATTCTAACTTGTTTATCACAGTAGATATCTCCATTCTGCTATATATATATTATAACATAAAAATACAGATAATCCAAAACAGAAAAAAAAGATATAAAAATTTTTATGCAAGAAATAAAAACATATTTTAACTGAGAGATGCTTTAAGTAATATTAATGTATCGACATTTTGAACTTTTGAAAAAGAAAAGATTATTCAACATTAGAATCTTTAAAGCTAACTGCATGCTTTCAGTCACTAAAGCCAGAATCATAAAACTCATAATTTGCAGGGTGTATCTGGAATAGAAGAAAAAAAAACTATTCGAATTTAAATAATATTGCAAATTTTAAAATACGTTTAATTAGTAGCATATAGCTATTTTTATTTCGTATTATATTTTAAAATAAGCAAGATAAAAAATTTACATTTAATTTTACTTGTAAGTTTGTGTCATTACTGAAATTACGAATAATGTTATTCTCAGAAATTAATAAAAAAAAAACGCATTAAAATATGTATTTGGAATAGTCATTTATATATATGCAAAAATCAGGCCGAATGGAAATGATTATGCTAATCTCAATACTGAAATTTGAATAGATATTAGCTATAATAATAGTAAAATGTAATTTGTACAACTAATAAAATATGAATAATTTGTAGAAACAATAATAAAATCAACTGAAATTATAAGCAAATAACCAAAATTTACTTGTTATTTGTTATAGTTTTAGAGATTTATTTTATTTATTTAAATAGTTTTTTGTAAAAAAAGAAAAGAAAGTGTCATAAAATAATTTTATCAACTTATTTCAAGCAGCAAATAATAAAAATATCGTGGAAAAAATTGAACAAATAATAACAATTTATATATAATACACATTGATACAGATAAATTTTCAAAAATGAAATATATAAAAATAATAATACATTATAAACAATAATTTGCATTTTCCCATTCAACAGTATATACATATATAGTCTCAGAGTTTGAATAAATAGCAAAACTATGTGGGTTTGACATCCCGTAGGGATAAGAACATCCCATAGGGATAAGATATCTCCGTCTTCATATAAAAATCTTTTTTTTTTTGTATTTCAACAATCAGGAATTTGATAAATCTGACATTTTTATTCTCTAGCTATAATTATGTAGATATTCAAAACAATTTAAGATTCATCCAGTATGGATTTGAATTTAACTTATAAACAAAAAAAGTGCATTAAAGATCAGGAGGCCATTCAACAATGAAAAATAAATTATTATATAAAAGTAAAAAGTATTTTAGAGTAGAATAAAAAATAAATATTAATGTCTGATGGCTTTAATAAAATTGTTTAAGTTAATGTAATATAAAATAGCTATGCAAAATAGATAAATTAAGATTAATAAAATGCTGATAATAAATTGAATACTAAAAAGTGATAATAAAAATTTAAAGATTTTATGCTGGTATGAAAAATTGAAAAAAAGTTTTAATATTTGTATACTTTTTCCAGTTAACTACCATTAATCTAAATTCATATTATTCACAAACTTCTATAATTAAATGAAAATTTCAAATACAATGTTTGACCTTTTATAAGATATAAATTAATTTGCACTTATTTTTGCAAACAAAAATAAAGAAAAAATATTCAGTAAATATTATAAATTAACAAATTTGTTTTTTAAATTTTAATTGAATAAATCTTTTTAAAGATATGCATGATAGTCATGGCAATGTTGTGTTTGAATGTTATTAAGGCATTGCAATCATTATATCTTTTCTTAATATTTTGTAGTTATCCATAATATTAGATTACATGTATAGTTTCATTTTGCCACATAAATCATTTTAAAATTAGTAGTTAAAAAAAAGCCTGAAAATGTCAGTATTACATGAACCTATTTAAAATTACAATATATAATTTGCATATGAAAGCTGATAGACCTGCCTCATTTTGAACTCAATAGAAATGACAATGATTGGTTGGTTGTTTGATCCAAAGGCAAATAGTAGAAAAATTACATTCTAAAATAAAAATTGTATTTTTCAGTAATTTGTTTAGATATTAAAGATTATTTATGCAATGTTTTTGTAAAATACATATTTAAAACTAACATACTAGCTGACTACACTTATATTTTATTTAAAAATATTTATTTTAAAAAAGAAAAGTTGTAAACATTCATTATAGCAAAGGAGAAGCAGTTTCTATGGGATAACATGAATGACTTTTTGTCAATATTGGTGAGGAAATTTTTTAAACATATTTAATGACAATAAATTTAATGTTTAATCTTGCTGTAAATGTCAGTTTCCTTTGTTATCATTTGCCATAAGCTTTCAACTTTCATTTTAATATTATATACATCAGCATTATAGAGCCAACCTCAAAGGGGTGGACAATACCAACAGAATGGAATGCTACTTACTCACACAATAACCTATTAGCATGGTTAATGGCTCTGCCAGGCATCTATCAGACCTAGGACATCCACATTACCAAGTCAGCCTTGATGGAAGAAGCCAATACCAGCAATGGAATTGAGCCAACATTAACAAAGTGTATTATAATATTCAGCTGTACAAATTTTGTTATGTCAATAAAATATTTTTAAAACTAATATTAAACCATTATTATTTATCAGAATATAATAAATTTGATCTCATTTGATAGATATTTTTGTTTAGAAATTAAATAAATTTTAAAAACTAACATTTGATTTTCAAAATTATTTAAAAAATTAGATTTTAATCAAAACAAAACACTGCCACATCATCAAATTTTAGATGGATCAGATTCAATTTGCAAAATGAATGAAATCTTCTTTGATTGATGTTTGTTTTTAAAATTTTAACAAATAAACTTATGGTTTAAAAGTTTACAGTTTTTAAAATAATTTTTGCATTATTGCTATATTCTCTAACAGATTGTTAATGATGATATTTTCTGAAAAAATCATATTTCCCATGATCACAATTTCCATGGTAATCATTACTCAGAAAAATATATTATTTAAAAATAAAAAATTTGAGTAGAAAATCAACATGTAATAATATATATTTGTAATTTCTAATAACTATCACATAATTATTATGCAAAAACAATCATAAACTTTTCAAAAAATCAAGCTTTTAGTTATTCATAATATTTTCTCAAAGTAATATTGCAAAGTTTGACACTTCCAAAAATAGAATGAGTGCTCATCAATGTGGTATTTACCATACTTTGAAATTCCTGCTTTTTTGATTCTCCTGACATCTGCAGATTTTTTTTGAAATTAAAACATTATTAACAAAAAATATGTGAATTTTAAAGTTTGAAAAAAAAAGGTTCACAAAGTCTCTCAGTAGAGGGTGAAACATACAAATTCAATTTCTTGACTTCTGGACCAATAAAAATATCAGTCTGAAAAACAGATGTTAATTTTAGCATATATATTCTTCTTTTAGTGATAACTAACATGAAATTTATTTTGATTTTTAAAAATGGACTTCAAATAAAAAATATTTCATTCTATGAACTTTTTGAATAGACAAAATTGCAAACAAGAATGCCAAGCATCATTATTGTAGTTACAAACTTCATTTAGTAATTTATGTATTATTTTACAAACTTTCAATTTTAACCTCTAGAATATCTATCATTTGAAAAATTACATTTGTAATAAATAATGTAATGATTATTAATAATATAGAAAAAAATGTTTAATTGTAAAAATAAAATTTTCAAATATAGAGGAAGTTCTTACTAGGGTTTTTTCAAATGAAAAAAAAGAAAATGGATCCTGAAAGGCCTAACTACCAGATCTATTTTAACAAATTCCCTAGTGGCAGTTTTATTTATATTTGCAATATTTTATTTTTATAATGACACCTTTGTTCTGTATCATATTTTATTAATCTATACATCATTTATTACAAATATAAGTTTACAAATGAAAAACATTCTAAAAGATAATATTTTTACTTTGAAAATATAGAAAAAAAGCATTAATGTGAAATATATAATAAGAATAACATTTTTTTATTGAAAGTTTTGACTTTGCTGATTAAAAAAAATATTGATTAAATTATTCATTATTTGAACTCCATTTTCAAAATGGAAACAATATTTATTCAAACATTATAAAGCAATAAGATTCTATTTTAAAATGAACTTACAATTTATAAAATAAAAACTGCATTGGCATTTGTGACAGCATTTCTTTTTAGCAAATGAATCACAACTTCTGCTTTACATCATATGACCATCATTTCCTATGCTTACACAAGCTTTTAAAACACTAGTAAACTTTCATACAGTAGCACCACCCAGTGCTAGCCATAGTAACCTATTGATTACTGTATTGAGAATTTACTACTTTAACTTCTGCTTCACCATAATTATGTTTTTATTTGATTTGTTTTTTTAAATCTTTTCAAATAAAATCTAATTGTAATTATGAATTCTGTTGGGTTTAAAATAAATATGTTATAAGAGTGTTGAATAAATAATTATAAATATGTAAATAAACTGAAAAATATACCATGTTTTCCCAAAATAACAAAAGTAAAAGTCTCTCTCAAAGCCTCAGAAAAAAAAATCTATCAATCAGTGATAATGTTAGTTTCTTTGTATTATGATACAACCAAGCAGTGGTGTTGTAAGCTTCTTTGAATTTCTTATACCTGTATAATACTGACATCTTCAGATATTTTTATGATTAACTGTTAGTTTCAACTTTTGCCACTATACAAACATAAAAACAACACTATAGGTGGTGGCTAGAGAGTGAAAAAAGATAAAGGTAATACTAGCACCAACATAATTCACTAAATACATGCAATTGAAAGTGAACATATTAAGCAAAAAATTAAAAAATAAAGAAAGTTAATCAATGATAGCAATATGGTCATGATTATTTTTTAATAATATAACAATATATGCAGTATATTTTAAAATTCTATATTTGTATTAATAAAATAAATGTATATTGTATAAAGAAAATATTTCTATATAAATAAAACTCCAGTTAGTAAAATTAAAGTTTATTAAAATTTTCATCAAATTTAATTTTACACTAAAAAAGTAGATCTATTTTTGAAATCCACAAAAAAAAATCTCAAATTTGTTAAAGCTTCTAAAAACATGGACTTTGGGTTAATGATGCTTAACTTGAAATTTGCAAAAGGAGCTTTTATTAAAATTTGACAATTATTACAATGCTTACTTATAACAAAAATAATTTCCAGATGAACTTTTCCTGAAATATGTGATTAGCAAATAAAGATATGGTATTCAAAAATGTTTGCATAATTGGACTAATTAAGTAAAATTGTCTAAGATCATATAAGAACATTTCATTGTGGTGGTTTGCCATTGCTACTTTAACTTTAGATTTATTAAAATATGGTACTTGTTTTGACAAAATTGGATTTAGTTCTTTTATAGCTCCCTAAAGTGTTACTATTGGTTATATTAGATTTTTTGGTACTACTAGAGTGCCTGCTCTATCAGCTTTACTGTTTTGCATAGTATTTGCTAATGAGCTATTTATAAAAATGACTACAATAGTATATTAATTAGAAGGAACTTGAACTCAAACTTTTAATCTTTTTACAGCTATTCACTCGATCGTATATAACCAATACCCATGACCACATACAAATAACAAGAAAATAATGTACTTAACAATAAAAACAATTTATTTACCAAGATAGCATTAATTACGTAACATATAATATAACAAATACAATGTATGTAGAAATCCAAATCCATAAGAATATTTGCTATGATGATTGTTTTTTTTTAATACTACTTACTTTAATTTTATATTCATTTTGTGTGTAGATTATCCTATGCGGTTTCTTATTTAATGCATAATTTTTATTTCAAAATATATTATTTTCTTCATTTTATTTAATATATCCTTGTAACAATAAATTTAGGGTTAGCACTTATTTAAATTAGATTTTATTATATTTTTTTGTGAATCAAAATTTTTTATTATTTGATGCTAAGATAAATTCAAACTTTACTGAAGAAACAATGATAATATCAAGTATGATTTACCTTTACTTCTGTTTAAAACCCTCTAATCACCACTCCATCCTTTTTTTCTTTTCAAATATACATTACATATAAACATATAATTCTAAAATTAAAACACTTCAAACAATTAAAAGTCTCATTTTCCTCTTTTCTTTACAAAAACTTTATTTCTTGTATATATCCACTTGTTCCAACGTTTCAACTATTTTTAATTTATAGTCATTTTCAATGATTTGCCTCTCTTCTCCTCAAAAAATTTCCCTTTTTACATTTTTGGATAAAAGAAAATGTAAAAAGGGAAAGTTTTTTGAGGAGAAGGGAGGCAAATCCTTGAAAATGACTATAATTTAAAAATAGTTGAAACTTGGGAACAAGTGGATATATATATACAAGAAATAGTTTTTGTTAAGAAAATAGGAAAATGAGACTTTTAATTATTTGAAGTGTTTTAATTATAGAATTATATAATTTACCTTCTTGGTAGAGATATATAATATCTACAAGAGATTGTAAAAAAGTAATTTCATAAAATATAAAATGTTCAAACATTTAATAAAGGATTTGTAAACGTAAAAGAAAAAAAACAAAAACATCATTAAAGAAAAAACAAAATGTAAGTAAGTGCTAATCCTAAATTGAATATTATTTTTAAATTTTGTTATTGACTAAAAGTTAATAAATTAAGAAGACTTTTAAAGATTTCTTATTATTCTGTAATTTGGAAGATAAACCGTAAAAACTGATTGAACCATACCAAATTGGCAATATAATTTTGACATAAAAACTAAATGAATAATCTTAAAATGCAATTTTTCAACATTTTCTAAATATAAATGTAACAAAGAGTTTAGTACTCACAGAAGTAAAATACAAATAAAAAAGGCTGTATTTATTTACAATTAGTGATTTTTTATTTTTAAAGTCAATGCATTGATATGGTAAATTCAGACTAAATTGTACTTTTAGCCAATAAGATAAATAGATACCTACTTACCAACTATTCCTATCTGGATTGGTTATGAACTATTTATTTGAAAAGAAAATTCTTAGTGTGTTTGTGATAAGAAAAAAATTTCAAGGTTTATTCAGATCCATGCTGAAGACACAGACACTCTTAAACATTGTATTACAAGACCTAATAGCAAGAAGCCAAAACAGAAAAAAATCATGTGACATTTGATTTAATATGAACTATAAATATTATAACATTTTAAAAATCAAAGCAATGCATCACTAGTTTATTATTTAGTGTATATTAGAAACAATCATGATATCTTTCCTCTTGAGAAGTAATTCATGTAAACATTTAATAATCAATCGTCAATTTAACCTTCTTACATCCTGATGCATTCTACTGTTCCATCTAGTTGGAGTTTTTGGAAAGCTCAACCTTTGTGTTTTTATAAAAATTTTATTTTATACTAAAATTCAATAAATTGGACTTGATTTCCTTTTAGTTTAATTTTATAAATAGATAATATTCAAAAAGTACATTTGACTATTTTAAATATTTAAAAACTGATATGTAAATATAATACTAAAACTAAAAATGAATGAATTTGTTTTCAAGTTTTTTTCTTTTTTTTTCTGAATGAATGAAGTTATTGTCATGATGACACTACAATTCTGCTTTAAAATCTGATATTTTCTTACAAAAGTTACAACATTTTAAATGATTTTAACATCAAGTCAATTTTGACATATAATGATACAACAGACAATGCCATTTTTCCCCTTTATATTATGGTCAAATATATTAACTTTTATTTCTAAAAATAAAATTCAAATGAATAAATTGAAGATATATCTGTGTATTTCTTTATAATAATCAACAAATTAGTATGTAAAAATAATCAAAAATACTTTATGAACTGTACTTCAAAAGTTTGCAAGAAATTAGATCTGAAAAATACAAATGATGTCTGAGCATTTTTATTACAATTACAAAACACAACAAAATATAATGAAATTATTGGAAGGAAGTAATTGCAATTCAGGGGTGTTTACAGTTCATTTTCTTTTTGATAATCATACATTTTCAGTGAATAAATTTTTTTCCAAAAAGCTAGTATATTCAAATAAATCTTGTAATATCACATACTTATTTAGAAACAAATATTTATTAATTTTATAAAAATAAAGGGTAAAATGCTAAACAGATTAAGTACAAGCTATTTTTTATATAAACAAAAATATATGTAATACAAGTGCCATAACATACTTTGCCCTTGCACAATATAAATATACTGTCTCATTGTCTCTAAAGTCTATTGTACTTTTTTGATTTACATCTCCTGACATCTAAATACCAAAGTAAGAGCATAGTCTTTATAAATGTAAATTTTTTATAGATAAACATTACCAATCAATTTTTGCTTTTAAGATCCCACATTCTTGATCATAGTACTGATAAACACTTCATGAACATCATGTAAAAATTAAATTTATTTATTCAAATTTTGATATTTTTCAGAAAAAAAATAATACTCTTTTTTTCTTAAACAAAATATAATTATATTTATTCTACTTATCTTATTTCATTTATTGTAAGTTTGAGAAATCAATACATGCTAGAGATAGTGCTTGTTAAATCTATATTCAAAACCTTATCTGATTAATCTCTGGATTGTGGCTATTGTCTGTGTGGAATTTATACTGGAATCTGGAGTATGTGGATTTTTTGGATTTAATATATCTTTCATCATAAGCTACTTATACACTTTTCTTACTAAAACACCTCAATGATAAAACTAATCTGAGAATATAGAAAGATCCACACTAGATGTGGATTTAATAAGCACTATCATCTAATGCATATTGTTTACTCCAACCTACAATAGATGAGAGCAAAAGTATAGAATAAACAAACTTTGTTCTCATAAAGTATCGTTTTAACAGGAGATTATGTCATATTTCTTGGTTTTATCCTAATCCTGGTAGAGAAATGAAAAGTCCTAGAATTCTTATAAAAACTAAGAATATCAAAATAGATCATTACTGAACAGGTAACAGAATTAATTAACTATTAAGCAAGTTGGATCAGCTTCAAAACATTAAGATATTTTTGAATTTAACATTGATGGTTTAATAATGAAAGATAATAAAATGTGATAGTTAAATGAAAGATGAATAAGTCAGTTAAATGAAAGGTGAATAAGTCTAAAAAAATCCAGGTGTACTAGATTCAGGTCCAAGCTCTTCTTTGATAAAATCTATAAGCAGAAACTAATCTAGAGATATGGATAAAACAGCACTGAGTATGATTTTAGCAAGCATTACAATCTAGTACCTATTGATTATTCAGGTCTGCAATAAAGGTCAGCAATGAAAAAAATGAGTAGAATTTACTCTTGTGAAGCATTGAACAAGTTGGGAATCATAATTTATTTTTGTTTCTAACTTTTTATGAGTTTTTAAGGATCTATTGTTATTCATAAAATTTCCTGAAAGATTTAGAATAGGAAGTAATGGACTTAGAAATAAAGGTCACCATTATTATTTTCAACCATTATCAATCCATTTCTGGAAAGTCTTTCCAAGTTTAATTCAATTTCTCTAATCCAACAAACTTCTTTATTTTATCCATCTATCTGACATGCGATCTCTTTCTAGGACTTTTATAATCAATTGGGATCTGGTTTAAGATTCTAATTGTTCTTCTATTATCATCTCTCTAACAAATATATCCAGCTCAGCTCCATTTCAGTCTCAGTTTGTTCTTTCATTATCTATGTATTTCATTTCCGATCCTTTCTTGTTACTCCTAGCATACATCTTTCCATACTTCATTGAATGATCTGAAGCCTCTATATTGATTTTCTGTTAAGTATCCAAATCTCAGATCTATAAGAAAGCACTGGTAAAATCCATTAATTAAAAACCTTCATTTTCAAATACATAGGAATATTACCGTTTAATTTTTTATTAAATTATTTCTATCAAAAGCACTCCATTTAAAAACTAAAAGATTACTGAATTGACTTTCAATTGAGAAGTAACTATTTGGGGGTAAAATAGGTAATTATTTACAATTAAATGATCTAGGTAATAAAACAACCCAATATGTTACAAAATTTATATTACGTTGTTAAAAAATAAAAGAATACTTGAAATGAAATATACATCTTAGAATTTACAGGTGTATTGCAAATCATATTAACATTATATTTTTTTTTTTGATTGTATAATCCTATAATTAATTGTTATTACAGATATATACATACATGCGTTTAAAACATTTTTTTTTTTTAAAAAAAAAGACCATATATATAATAAATAACTTAGTTAAAGTCATATTACATATTATTTGAACCTACTTTTTCAAACCTAATTTAAGTACATAAATTAGATTCTAACTTGACAAATTAAACACGTATGTAAAAAAAAAAAAATAAACATAAATTTTCGTCATATTAAATGGATTTGTCTTGTTAGTTTTTTTTTTTTTTTCAAGTTTATTAGTCAAAGATTTGAAACACGCATATGCTTTATATTTCAAGCATAAACATGTTTTTTCTATCAATTTTGAGTTCTTCAGTAAATTTAGCCTCATTCCTTCATTGCGTTGTCAACTTGAACACGTATTAAAAATCTTTCTCATCCCTAAAACTGACCAGACATCTGCCGCCTTAGAATTATAAACACGCGGTTTAACATTTGGATCAGAAGTTTAAACTTACGGAACTCATTCGCGAGAATTCATTTGCAGATGTAACAAAACTTTCATCCCACGGTTTATAAAAAAAAAATTCCACAAGTAAATACGTTGAAAACATAGTTACATAGTTTATGTCAATATAAATTTTGTTTAAAAATAATTTATATGAAATAAATAAATATATGCAGTATACAGTGTCTTAAGTATTATAATTGTTTAGAAAAATCGTTAGAAAAAAGCACCGATTTTTTTAAATTCGTTTTTGGAGATGGGTAAATAAATAATGATAATCCGGCTAACTATTGTTGAATAATTAAGGACATTTTATTGCATCAATCAATAATTTTGTTATCAGATTGCAATAAAAAAACATTCAGTCAATTTTATATCAATCTTTTTATATATGCAAACAACAATTAATATTTGGCGGATATTGTATTTATATATATTAAAAAATTATATATATATGTGGCAATCATTCTATTTAGTATTAAAGGCTTGCATTGGAAACGTAATTGTGTAAATATTCTGTAGACAGTTAAAAAGACATTTTGCTTTTTAAAATATAATCAATGTTTTTTTTATATATGTAGTTTTTATAATGAAATCTGCTTATTAATCCATAAAATAGTATTTTATTCTTTATATATATACACTTCAAACGTAGAGTCACAATATAAAAAAAAAGAAAATAAGAAATCGAAAACAAAATACATGGATGAAAAAACAAACAGGTGTTACTAACACCATTGAAAAAATTTAGAGACTGAAGTGGTGTTGGGTTGAACTTATAACTTACAAGAGATGATAAAAGATGGACAGTTGAAATCTTAAACTGGATTCCAAGAGATTGTAAAAAATCTAAAAAAAAGACGATGTGTGAGATGGATGGATGAAATAAGAAAGTGTGCTGGCGTAATGTTGAGAAGAGAGACTAGAGATTGGAGAAGATGGGTTGAGCTTGGAGAAATCTTCATTCCGCAGTGGATTGGAATATATTAGTTGAAAATGATGATAGAATGAATAATCGAATGATTGCAACTTTAGAATTGGAATAAATTCGAGTACCAGCAGTCTCAAATCTGTTGCGAGTCATAAAATTTGAGTTCCAGAATCTTCCATTCATCCATTATAGAAATCCACCACAGAGCATATTAAATATTGATATTAATGAATGAAAAAGTTAAATAATATAAATATCTTGGTTAAATTATTAATAAGATTAAAATGTAATCGATAAAATTAAAGTTAAATGAAGATACTATGATATAAGTAACAAATGAATACATGATTATGTGTTTGGAAAGAAAGCTTTCAAAAATAAACATCTTTTACCAGTTCTTACATATATATCTGAGACTTGAACATTTTTCTAAAAAATAAATACAGAGACTACAAATCATATTGCAAAGAATGGAAAGATGTATTTTGGAATGGAAGAGGAATAAAAAATACATTAGTGAGAAATTGAAAAAATATCAGTGTCACTCTTGAATAAATTAGAAAGCTAAATGGAACAAGTCTGCACATGTCACTAGAAGAAGTACAATGACAAATAAATGAAGTCTTATACTGAATCCCAAGAGTTTATAGGAGACTGAGAAAGAGACCAAATGTGAAATGGATGAATAAGATGAAAAAGTTTTTTGAAATGATGTGAAAAGAGAAACAAACTCAAAAGATTTGAAGAGATCTTCACCTAGAAGTGGACTGACAAATGTCTATAAAATACATGGAGAAAAATGTGATTAAAAAAAGCAAAACAATGAAATACAAATGCATCATCATAACCTCATTAAGAATATCCATAAATTTGTCAATAATAAAAAGCTTTGATTTCTTTTTTATAGAAACTCTTTAAAAAGTACTCTTTATTATTCATTAACTTATAAATAAAAATTAAAGAAAATTTATAATAAGATGATGATCTAGGATATAAAAGCTTTATTATTCAATCTTGGCCTCAGGGTGGCTTTTGAGCATTCCATCATCAGATTTTCAATTGGATGGACGGTTAAAAAGTTGGAGTGTGGAGTAGATTGAAACTTGTCCATTAAAGTATGTGGATTGGCCATCTTAATATATATCTGAGCACTTATAGCATATATGTGTAGAGATGATAATCTGGACCAAGTGATGATTGCTGGTTTAGCATGAAATATGTATATTGGTGATTATTTATCTTTTCCACATATATGTGTTCAAGTGTATCAGTATTATGAGATTGAGTGGAGAATGGTGGGTCATATGAAAGCCTATGCTCATATACCCTATATATTACATATATAGACACAGGTATATAATAATCCTGTGTTTCAGTTATTAAGATTAGGTATAAAAGGGTCACTGATATTAGACAGCTAATTTGGTCACAGAAAAATCTGTTGTTAATGCAAACTAAAGTTATTTCATGTTAAAAATAAGTTCTTTATTATTATCATTGTGGGCAATCTACTTTCTACCATAATCACTGCCTGTATAATAGCAATAAATAAATTCAGTACTTGTGCATTATTCTGTCTACCAAGCTAGTTGACATTTTATTTTGAATATACAGTTTCAGGTATATATAATAAATGCTAAAAAACAAAATGGCTGACAAGTAATGACTGCAAAAATTAATTATAATATTTCCAATTTATTTATTATTCTTTTTTTGTATTAAATCACTCTAATAAAAAAAATGAGTAAATGTCATATCGAGTGCTTTTTGGGTTTTGGGAGGACTGTATTTTTGTAAATACATAGCTGTTCTGTCAAAGGAAGATTCCAAGCTTTTATCATTTTGCTAAAATCCCAGTGGCAAAAATAAAGATGCTAAATGTAAATAAATTACATTAATGATTAGCTTTATATTTTATAAAAAAATTGAAATAAAGTTTCTGAATGGAATTTATAATTAATTTATTAATTTTTTAAAACTTAACAACTTATACATATTTGGTAAAATAAAATGTAAAAAAAAAAAAAACTTTATGCCCCTGAAACTGTATATTTAAAAAAAATGTGGCAGAGCTTGGTAGACAGCATAATGTATAAATACCACAAATTATTTGAAATAATATATAGTTGATGTATGCACTATAATTTTCTTCCAATAAACTTATGATATATCATGTATTTTCCAAGTTTTATTTTTATTCTTAATCCATATCAATATAAAATATTTTTATAAAACATTTATAAGAGATGCATTAATTTCATACATTTCTTAAACATATTAATTGTAGATACTTTTGTAAATAAATCCCTTGATAATAAGCATTAAAGGTGAAATGTAGGGAATAAGAAAATTATATATTGATATAGATTAAATATAAAAACAAGATTTGAAAAAAAAAAATTAATGTGCATTAAATTGTGTGTGTGTGTGTGTTTTTTAGGAATATATAGAAAATAGCAAGTTTAAAAATAAAACAGTGACAAATGATTGTGGAATAATATATGAATAAGATATAATTTTCTATATGTTTGGACAGAATACAGGTTAAACATATTTTCTTGAATGTTTGCTCTTTTAAGGAACACCATAAGAAATGCAATAAGATTTCTAGAGAACATATCTTAATTTTGCCCATAATTTATTCTGGTATTGTAAAATATTGCTGGAACAGTTTTATCTGGTAGGAGCTAATTTGAGTTTTTTTTTTTTTTAAAAAAAGGCATTCGTTGAGAAAAATATATATATTTTTTTTACTTTTGTATGAAAAAAAACTACAAGTATTTTATAAGTTTTAAAAAATATCTAAAAATAATATTTTAGCCACGGGCTAAGCACCCACTGCAGTATGCATGTTCCCTCATCAGCATTTAAGACGTAAGATATTGCGATTATATTTTCTATTATAGTCAGTACATGTATACTTAATCCTGATTAAGCTGGGACCTTTAATCTTGATTTAACCCACAATAGCTACAATCAGTATGTGTGCTATAAATTTTTATATGCCATCATTTAATATTATTTTGTAAATTAGACAACAGTATCCATCTCAGTATTTTCATAATTATGTCTCTATTTACTAAAATCAAATTACATCATATAGGTTTTATGCAACTTTTTAGGGGTTTAGTGATATAGTGCACTGATTGTAAGTCTAAACTTTAATTAAAACGCAACCAATTTCTTATCTCTACCCCCCTCCCCCATTTCTGGAGAGTATTTCAACAAAAAATTTTATTAGTAATAAATAGTGATTACATTTTGATAATGGATAAGTTAATGAATAAATTGTACAATAATATTATAAAAAGTTCTGATTAACATATGGCTAGAATATGTTAGTTAGTAGTTGTTATACACTTATGTGGTTAGGTATAATGAAGGGTTTGTGTAGAATATGAGAAACTGAGAACTTGATGAATGTTATTAGCTTTTTTTTTTTTTTTTAATAACACGACTATTTTCTTTTTAATATTGTCTATTCTAGAATTCTGGGTAGGTGGGAGTTGACAATCAGGAAAAGGATAGAGCGGTTAGAGACCAGGTGTCGTCAAAGACTTTACTGGAGGCAAGGAGCTGATCATGTTTCTTGATTTTTTTGAGAGTCTGGTAAAACAATGGTATGATTTGTGGCGGGGGTAATTCCATGAGAGTTTTGCATCTCACTATCCATATGGAATAAAGGACAAAGATAGAGAGCCTTATTATTGAAAAAGTTCCACTATTAATGGCATTTTCAAGTGAGAAAATCATTTCAGATCTTATGTAAGAATTGATTATGATTATATCTTTCAGTATTTTAAGTCTTGGACAGCGGTGTATAATATGGTCTGTGGTTTCATCTTCACGAGCACATAAACCACATATAGGGTCAATGCTAGTAAAACCTCTGCTCTTCCGATCTAAGAAACCAATTTGTGGGAAGCGCATCAAGATTAATTTTAATGATGAAGTCCAGGAATTTGGGTTCAAGGCTCCATCTTTTGAAGTGTGTAATGAGTCTTTGGTTGGTTATTTTTAGGCTGGTTTTAATGGGTTGTTGATTATAGTTGATTAGATTGTATGCTTCCCACAAAGTGATTTTTTGGTTAGGGTTAGAGGACATCGTCGGGTTATAAAGTTGTAGATGATCTATTAGCAATGATATCCATGAACTGGAAAAGGGCGGGGGACGATCAGTTGGTGTAATTTTTTTCATAATGTTGGAGTATCCATAGGAGAGGATCAGATTATGTAGAATATTGTGAGTTTTTTGTAAAATGATTGCCTGTATTGAGTGGAATGACAGTCCATTGAACCTGCGTGGTCATTGGATACCTCGGCAAGCTAATGGCAACAGTCCTTCCTCTCCAGAGAAGTTTGGTGCATAATCGGTTAATTTTATTTTGAAACTGTTTAGTGATTTTAATGAATGGAAGATAATATGAGATTTTTGGCATTATGATCATGTTGAGGAGGCTAACCTTTCCATATAATGAAAGGTATACTCTAGAGAGTGAAGTGGTGATGGCTTCAGTTGATTGGAGGATTGCATCTTGAATCATTCTTGCCATTGCAGTTGGAGGTTTGAAGATTGGGAAGCCAAGGTATCTTTGTGGTTTAGCAGAAAAGGAAGAGTTGATTTGTTTACCAGACATTATCTTCCAGATGGAAGATTTGTTAAAATTTATTTGTAGGCCAAGTTTCACTGTATTTCTGTTTAAGATGTTCATGAGATGGGGAAGGTATTTAATGGTGGACAGCACAACCATGATGTCATCTATGTATGCGAATACATTGAAATCTTTATTGAGAGAAGGAAGGAATATTCCAGGGAGGTTTTTTTCTATATCCACCAGAAGAGGGTTGATGTATGCTGTGAAGAAAAGGGCACTGAGCGGAGATCCTTGAGGGATCGACTTGTATGGCTTGAAACCTGGAGTGATCTTGCCATCAAGAGAGAGAAAAATCTCTCTGTTGTTGAGCAGATTGCTGATAATCTGTACAATTGCAGCTGGAATGTCGTATTCCATCAGAATATCCAGAAGGGTGTTGATCTGTACTGAATCGAATGCTGCTGCAACATCCAGTTGGACGGCAATAGGTTTGGATTTACGATGTACTCTGATATGATTGAACAGTGCAGTTATATTGGACATAGCATGCGAGGTTGATGATCCCTTTTTTCCGTATTGGTTTGGCGAGATATTGCTAAGAATTTGAGGTTGGATTTGGTCATTAATGACTGACTCTATAATCTTGATAAGCAGTGGGGTCATGGATATTGGTCGGATACTGTTAATGTCGTTTAGTGGTTTTGCTTTTTTAATAAAAGGCACAAGTGCCACAGGGTAAAGATCTGCTATGTTTCTGTAGCCGGAAGCTAGGTGATCTATCATTTTTTTAATAATTGGAACAGTGAATTGACTGAGGTGTTTGAGAAGGAAATTTGGGATGCCGTGAAGGCCAGGATGAATGCTGTCAGGGAGTGATGATATCTTCTTTTTAATTTGGATTTCTGTTATGCCATGTTCGCTGGGTTCTCCAGCATCCAACCAGCTGTTTACTGGAGGGGCTCCATCTTTTTGCATTAATTGGCAGAATTGTTTGCTGATGTGCTGCATCATTGGATAGCCAATGAGATTGGTACCATTAGTATAAATGGATGTGGGAGTGATTTGTTTTTTATTGTAACCCAGTGCCCATCTGAGGTAGTCTCTCGTCCAGCAGTGTTGTTGTGCTAAGAAGCATTTGGCTCTTCTGATGGAAATATATTCTGCAAGGGATTTTTGCTTGATTTTGTAGAGGTTTTTAAGGAAGATAATTTTTTCTGTATTTGTGAAATTTTGCTGTGATGCTTGAAGTTGTATATTAATGTCTGTTAGGTCATTTAGAAGACCATTTGGTCCTTTGATTTTCCTGGTGTGGTGATTTAATATGGACAGATCGGAAGAGCGTCGTGTAGGAAAACCAGCCCTCCTCAGCAGGGAGGGAAAGGATGTTTATTTTCTGGAAATAGATGTATGACTCAGACACTATCGCTTCGGTCATGTTTGATTGGGTGATCAGACGTGTGGTTTTTCCAGGTCCATCTATAGGTGTAGGGATTGAGATAGGCGTGAGTTGTAAGATCAGAGCCATATGATCGGAGAAAGCAACAGGGGTTAAGGCTGCATCAAGGTTGAAATGGAGGTCTGGGGTGTAGTAAACCAGATCAATTAGGGACTTTTTAGTTTTAGTATAGAAAGAGTAGGCTTCTTCCCACCCGAAGCCTACTCTCCACACATTAATCTGCGATTTATTAGATGCAAAAATCTCTTGTTGAAGTCATTGTAGGTGGTGTTAAAGTCTCCGAGAAGAATGGTAGGGGAGGCTCTGCTAGCGTTGATGGCATTTAGGATATGAACTATTTTTAGATATTGAGAGGTGTCTTTGGCTGTATAAATATAAGCTATGATGATCGGATACACCCCAATAATCTATTTCTATAATAATAATATTGGCATCTAGGAATAGAATGTTGAAACTTTTTGGTGGTGCTGATTTGCTAAGAAGAATACCGACTCCACCTGAAGCTGAATGGCCGATGGAAAATCTAGTAAATCCGAGAGAGGAGAGAGAAGAGATATTATTTTATGGTCAGTCTTATAGTGATGTTTGGTTTCGCCCATAAGAAGTATATGTGGGGAGCAGAGTGAGAGCCAGTTTTTAATAGCAAGAACTCTATCGATTGAGTTGATGCCGCGAATGTTTATGCCAGCTATTTTGCAGAACATGATAGATTAATCCAAACCGTCCTCAGCAAAGTGATCCAAGTGAATGTGGGACATCTCTATATTAATGAGGTCTGATGTTGTTAGGCAGTCAGAGACTTGTGATTGAACTTGTAGATGGCTTGGTGATATATTTGTTGGTTGAGGAATCGCATCCATGAAGTCTTCGGTGTCTGATGGAGTAGAGTAATCTGTCTGAGATTCATCGGGAGAATCAATGGTATCTAAGGTTGTAAGATCCATGGTTTTCCTCTTTTTTTCTATGGATTTGTGAAGCTTTGAGTTGGATTTATCGGAGATTTGTTTGTTAGAGGGGGTTGGTGAGTAAAGTACCGGGTGGGAGCTGTCATCATCAGAGCTTGATTTATCTGAGCGAATTGATTTTCTTTTAATTTTCTTAATTGTATTTTGGGTATTTGCTGTGTCAATTTTTTGAGGATTTTGAAGTTGATTAGTGTTGTTTTCCTTTTCCTGTTCTTTTGATAGTAGTGTTATTTTATTGTCATAAGATTTTTGTTCGAATTTTAGACTTGAGACATTCTCTGTTTGCTGTAACAGTTGTGAATCTTCGATCATGCTGACTTTCGGGTTGGGTGTTTGATGGATCTTTTCGTCTGGTAGGTTAATTCTTGCAGGAGTTGAAGAATTGCAGATAGTTTGTGGTTCACTCTGTTTAGGGTTGTTATCAGTTGTTTTAAGCTGGTTAGGAGTTATATTGGAAGAATTGTTTTGACATTTTTTGAGTGTATTTTCTTCATCGCCTGGGTTTATCTTGTTCTCTTTAGATGGTTTGGTCATATTATCTTCTTTTATAGAAAGAGTTTGACCTAATATTATTTCTTGGGGATTAGTATAAGTTGTTTCGAATGTTTGATCTTGAGTATTATTAGTTTGTGTGATTGGTTTAGGAGCAGTATTTGTTGTTGTTTGGTTCTCTGATTTACTACTATTAGTGTAAAGGTTGACGTTTGTTCTTTCTTGAATATTTTCATTTTGAAATATAGTTTTGGATGTGGAAGGTTTTGTTGGAGGATTTATTTAAATCTGAATATCTGGGTTTGTGAGGTTGCTGTTTGAATTAGTCCTATGTGATGATTGTCTATTTAAGGACTTGTTAATAGGTCTACCAGGACATTTGTGAAATTTATTCATTTTAATACCACAGTGTGTGCATATTCTTGCTGCACAGTCTTTAATGAGGTGTGTTCTTTGAAGGCAGAAGAAACATTGTGGTTGTACTCCTCTGAATGTCAAAACCATAGGAGAGCCTCTTGCTGTAATAATAGTGGGTATGTCAGTGGGTATAATGTTTTTCTTTAATGTAAGTGTGAAGGTAACTGTATTGGACAGGATTTGATCTTCGAAGTGAGGATTTAATAGGTGTTTAAATTTGCTAACTGAACCATAATTAATAAGGATGTCTTGTATTTCTTGTTCATTTAAGTGGGCAAGGCAGTTTTGAATTCTGCCAGATAGTGTAACTGGACGGTTCATATCTATGGAGCATAGTATATAATTTCCTAAAGATTTGTAGTTATTTTTAAAATTCATTCGGTCTGCCCACGTTTTAAACTCTACGATCACATAGCGGTCATTGGGATGATTAAGGATCATGTGAATGCCTCTGCCTAATTGCTTTTGATTGATTAGACTGTAGAGTTGTTCTTAGTTGGTTGGTTAATTGGTAACTAGCAATTATTAGCTAAAAAAAAAACCAAGAATAGAAAACAGTTCACCCCCCGCAATTGGAAAGCCTGATCGTAATAGCCTTTCAACCATAGTTTCTAAAGATGAGACTGTTGAAAAGGCATTGTTCCGCTATTATCTACATAATTTACTTACAAATTTTTAAAATTATATAAAAAACGATCATTTAAACCTGGACTAAATGAAAGTTTTCAAGAGATTTTTTTTTTCAAGTAGTTGGACCATAAATAACCCAGTATTTGTTAATAAATAAGTTTTAGGTATCCTTAGCAAGAAGGTAAAGCAAAGACGGATAGTCGCTCAGATATGCAAGCAATGACTGAATGTCGTTAAAGAAGCCTTCGTTATAAATAGCAAAAAAAAAGCGTGTACGCATATTCATTGACTGATAAGTATATATATACTTTATTATAATTAATGCAAATAAAATTGTAATTTAATGTACCGCTTTTAATAATGAACAATATGTGGTGATTTTCTTGTAAAGGATCATTACACATTACTGATTATTAATGCAACTTTAAAGAGGTGACAGAATTTTTTCCAGACCATCTTAAACTGATTTGTCACATTTACTAACGTGACAGATAGCAAAAATAACAGGAATAGGAAACGACAGACCCACTAATTTAAGATAGATGTCAAACTCCCACATTTTAAATTACTATATTTTTAAAGTTTTTTTTTTTAATCCAAGGTTTATTATTACAATTTTTTATTTTTAAAGAAAATATTTTAGAGTTATATTATACCTCGTTAAGCAATAAACTAAACGGAATAATAAATTAATTCAGTTCATATGCGAATATAAAGTTGTATATAAATGAAGCTACGAAATATTGTTACAAAGTAATTATAAGTAATTTTTTTAAAAAAAAAAGATAAATAAATATATGCATTTTGATATGTTTTAAACGTCTTTTCCTTAATACCCCCCCCCCCCACCTTCTACTAGTAAATATTTTTAACATATAAGTATTTTTCCCTACAATATTTTTCTTTATCTATTTAACTACAGTACTAAAAAAAAAAAAAGAGACAATTTGCATCCCATTAAATATTCAATAAAATACAGTTATATATATATATATCTTAAGGGTCTCATGATTTAACGGTTGCCGTATTCGCGTGGGAATTTGAACGCTGTTCTGTTAGAATTTTTTTTTTTTTTACGAAGCTGACCCGTAATAAATCTAGTTCGATAAATTAATCTTTGGTCTATAAATAGATATTTAGTTATTCGTAGTTAGAAAATGCTTAGATCAACATTATCCACACTAATAGCTAATAAGTAAATGTTTTTTTAAATGACTTTGTCTTAATAATCCCCCATTATTGAATAGATTTGATATATTGCAAGTTTTTTCATTTATATTATCCCCCTTCCCTCCGCCTTTTTTAAATAACAAACATTGACAATTGCTCCACTAAGTTTATTTTTGGGAAGGGCTTGTAAAGATGTCTTTGCCCTATAACGCGCTTTTAAAGGTCTATGTTACAACGTAATGTTTTTACTCCATACCTTCTTTTGCATTTATAAATTATACTTTTAGTTAAAAAATCTGGGACATTTCACTTTCCATTATTTTTAATAATGTAAAAAAAAAAGTAATACATTTTTTAAATTTTTGTATGAATAAAAAATTGCCTTAATAAAGTGGCTGTAGATGATAAAGTTTATGTACAATCTCTAGTAATGTTGTTAACCCACTCTTTAAGTTTTATTTGAATGTTTGAATGCAGTCACATATCTAATTACTGGGAATTTTTTTTTTTAGTGCGAGTTTCACTATAATTTATGTAATAAAAAGTATCTATTTTTTTTTTAAATGGAAGGAAATATTAAACGTTGTTTCTGATATTTCCTGGGAATAAATTTTTCATTTGATAGTCAGTGGAAAAAAAAAAAGAGTTTTGTCGAGAAATTTTTAATAAAGATTTATAATAATAACTAATGACACAATAAATAGTCGAAAGTTATATGCTGTTTGAGCACCAAAATGATGGATTGTGCTTCAATTAAAAACCTTTAATTTTCGAACCATCTACTTTATTATTTTGTTGAAGTACTAAGGATTTGACTACGTAATTGTTTTAAAAAGCCTTGTGACATCATAGTTATTAATCTTTTCTACTAAGCCAAAAATTTAGAAGATTCAATTCTCTATCAGTCAATCCACCAATGTGGCTTAAATATTTTTCAGATGGGTTGTAGATAACACAGACGGCCATCCAGTTATTGAGTAGCAAATGGATATTTAGATATTATTAAGTAAAGAATTAAGATCTGAGGTTATACCAACTTAATAAGCATTGGGTTGTAGAAGCAAAACACATAATCTTTATGTGATAGTTTTAATTACTGGTGGGAATGGGTTCAAACTCCTACATCTGCTACGACCCCTATTTTTTCATCTTATTATTATTGTGTAATAAGAAATATGGGCTTAATCAGTGAAGTATTGAATAGCTTCAAGCTCCCAGATCTAACCGTTTCAGCTTCACCTATTTAAATAGAAAGTAGATTGAAGTAAAGAAGGTTTTCCTCTTTTCTTCCAAAGCGTAAGCTTGTGGTTAAGACCTGTAGAGGTCCCTAATATCGCATTTTTACACGCATATTCTTGAGGTTACAGTCTCAGTAAATATAATCTATTACAGATACATCTAAAAAATGTTTCCCTCATTATTGCCATGACATTATTAAATGCACTCCTGAGCTTGAGTGAACATGATTTTTTTGTGTTTAGCAATTTCTGTTATTAATGTAACTGATGTAAATCTAGATAAATAAGCATCTGAATACTAATACCAAGTGATAACTTTTGATCATCATCATTGGTGGATGGATGTTAAACTATATCTTGTATTTACAGCTACATTTAAAATTTCAATAAGTTCATCTGTTTCAAATTAAAAATATTAACTGTCTTTTAAATTATTTATTGGCATACACAGTCAATTCATTCTATAGTTTAATATTATAAGATCAATTAAATTTTAGATGGGAGTATAACATTTTTAGACAAGTTTTTTATTCCTACATAAATGACTGAAAGAGAATTACTACTGTTACTAAAGATATTAAGTGTAGGTTAATGAGAGTCTGCATGATGGTTCTAAATAATGTAAAATGGATTACTGCTGTTATTAAAGATATTAAATATAAGTCTAATGATGCTTCTAAATTATGTAGAATATCTTACTGCTGCTACTGAAGTGTTTAAATATGAGCCAAGAAACATGGTGGTCTAGAATGACCATTGCTGTTAGTGAACATGTTAGAACTAATCTAAGAGAGTCAACTGGTGGTTCTAAATTGATATAAAGAGGGTCCTGTTATTAAATATATTAATGAAAGCTAAAAGATGTGATGGATCTAGAATGATGTAAAAGTGGATTATTGCTGCTACCAAATACATTAAATATAAGCTGAAAGAGTCATATGATGATTTTAGAATGATGTGTAGAGTGAATTACTACTGTTATTTAAGATGTTAAATATAAATTAAAAGAATTCTGTACTAGTATACAGTAGATTTCTGCTGTTAAAGAAATTATTAGAAATAAGTTAAGAAATCATGTGATACCTCTAGAGCAACGATGGGCAAAATGTTGATTGCATTCCATTAATGAACATCCAAGAAATTTTGGAATGACCATCTGAATTAGAAGAAAATAATAGCAACTGGTGCTACATTCTGGAAAAACAGATATCTATAGGTAAAAGAAATATATTTTTGTATGTATTGCTAATCCCAATGAGAATCAATTCTTCACAATCAAAGCTGTGTAGTCAGGCAAACTATCCACTAATGCATCAGAGACATGTTTTCATTCAAAATACACAATTATATGTATAATCATTAAGAATTCATCTTCTCAAATATGTTCATTGCGCAAAAGGCAGTTTGAATAACATTCAGTCGTTTGTGAAGCCAATAATCGTATTTTTTATTATGAAAGTACACACCTTTAAAGTAAAAATAAATAAATAAATCATATTTTAAAAGAGGGCTATAATATCTAAAACAAGTGCAAAGAAAAGAAAGACATACAATTTTAATGCAGAATGGGAAGAAGTTTTTCTTCACAATGGTAAAAACAAAGCATGGGTGTTATATATGTCAGGCGACATCCACCTCCGAGTCGAAAGAACTTAGCATATTAGTCTTGGATAAAGATTTTCCAGTAAAAATTGAATTTCGCAGAATATAAGTCATAATTAACCAGTCAACAATCATATTTATTAAAGTTATTATAAAATCTAAAGGTGTACCAATTGCATCGTTTAGTGTGAGTTATGTGTTAACAAAATACATCATTTGCAGACGAAAAAATGATAAAAGGTGAGTGATTCATTAATTGATTCTAATTTTTAGAAAGTGCATTTAACATCGCTTTTTAGCACGGCCTATTTATGCAATCTACATTTTCGACAATGAATAGAATTAAGTCAAAATCTTGTTTTACAGAAGGTCATTTAGAATCCTGGCAAGGTAATGATTAGTAATTATATACAAAATGTTCAAGATTATAAGCCAATATGCGGCAGCAAATCTTGAATAACTTAATAAATTTTCATTCTTCTACTTGGAATTTAGATTTTACATTGAATTTTTGTTGTGTATTGAATTTTTTGATAACAAATTAGTAGTCGAGAGGTCAGCACAAGCAGTTGTTCCGGGTTAGCGGGTTCGCAGGCCGATGATATGACACATGAAAAAAAATTATTTGTAATTATTATTATTACATTGTAATATATATAGCTAATACATCCCGAGTCTTAAAAAAATTATAGGTAAACATTGCTTGCAAAAGTCTACCCATCCCTGTTTTAGAGTGGTTTCGAGTGCACTACTGCTGTTATTGAAAATGTTAAATGTAAGCTAACAGAGTAACTTGGTGGTATTGATATATAATTTATATATCTAATTGATAAATATATTTCATTTGTAAGTATCAGGATTTATGTTAATATATATCATCTTGCACCATTTAGTATTAATAGTTGTAGCTGTTAGTGTTATTTTAAATAATTTAATTTCTCCCACTTAAACTTTTTATGCAAAATAAATTAAAGGTAAAAAATATAAGATTGATTAATTTAATCTTTATTTGGTTACATTTTACAATAAAACAAAATTAGCTGATGCTGAAGTAAAATGTCAAATAATAAAAGCCTGTTATTTTCTGACGATATCACTTAATCATAGTATCTGGTTGCTAACATCAATCTAATTTTGGGCACAAAGGTAAGCACTTACATATATTATCAAAACATCTTAAATATATGGTGCTCAACTGCTTTTTAATGTTGAAAGCTATCACATGACAGTATTTAACAAAATTACTGGTTAAACTCAATTATTCATTATTGTCATAGGGAATATGAACTCTTCACTCATAGGGTTATAATGTTTTTGAGATAAGCTCTCTTTGCTTTTGTTTTTCACCTGCAAAAATATAAAGCAAATTAGCGTGATAAATTTAATACCATCTGGCTATATTGCATAGTTGCTCTTTTGTTCTTCTATTTTGTTTAAGTGTGTCTAATTAGACAAAATGAACAGTATTTGTTATCTAATATGTTTTTAGAACAATTCTGTAATTTTTTCCTATGCTTCTAGCCTCTAAATAAAGCAAAAATATAACTTTCAGTATCTTCAGTTGGTTATGAAGTTCTACTGCAATATTTATCACAAAAATTATCCACCAACTTATTTTGGTGGAGGATTTGATGCAGTCTAATATAAACTATGATATCACATGATCACCATCTCTTATACTAGCACTTAATTGTTATTAAACAAGGCAAAACTCTTCATACAGTAGTGCCATCCTGTGCCAACCAGAGTAATCAATGGATGCCAGAAGACTTGTGCATAAAATCTGTAGCACTAGATAGAAATTTTATGCACAAGCCTTTTGGCATCCATTGATTACTCTGGTTGGCACAGGGTGGCACTACTGTATGAAGAGTTTTGCCTTGTTTAATAAACTATGATATTGGTGACAAATTTTTTATAGAATTTATTATAAATTATCTTTTAAGTAGAAAAAAAATTAAAAAAAAGATAAAAGCATTTTTAATTAACAATCATAGTATTAAGTAATTGATAACTCTTTTTTTCCAAAAATACAAGAAATTTAGAACATTACATATGGCGATATTTATATATTGGACTATTTCCATCATATAATATGAGTATTGAATGTCTTTTAAAAAATTAACTTTATTTAAATATTCCAAATACATTCAACTGTTAGTAATAATACACAGGTTAGTATATGCACAATGCTTCAAGAGGCATTATTCTCCCCTCTTATTCAGGTGTTGCTGGCCTGACCAGTGACAGTACTAGCATGAGAATCGAACCTGGACCCTTAAATTATTGAAAGAGAAAACATATGTTCAAAGTAGCAGACCATGTATGTACCAATGAACATATGTTCAATTGGGAAAATACAAAAATATCAGATAGAAAAGAAAAGGTGCAAGGAAAATATTTAAAGAAGCTGCTCACATGACAATGGAAAACAATCCCATAAGTCAATCTAGTGTGAATCTACATAATGTATGGAAACCACTAATCAACTTTGCTCTTAGGTAAAAGTGGAGAAATCAGGAGGAACCTCATAGATAAGTGTATAAAATTTCTACTGATTGTTGCCTTTGGCAGGATGGCTCAGTTGGTTAGAGTGTTACCTTAAATTTCAATAGTTAAGAATCTAAAGATCCAATTTTGATTCCCATGATAGTACTGTCACTGGTCAGACCAGCAACACCTGAAGAAGAGGGGAGAATAATACCTCTTGAAACATTGTGTATATACTAACTTATGTGCTATTACTAATAGTTGAATGTATTTGGACTATTTAAATAAAATTAAATTTTTCTAAGGACATTAAATACTCATATTAGATGATGGAAACAGTCCAATATATAAATACAACTAAAACACCATCATCACAAACCTTCAGGAAAACATTTCATATAGCTCTATCAATTTGTACATATTGTGATTAATTTTGTTGGAAAAGCATACAAGAATTTTAGAACATTGTTAATTTGTTTGCGACACTGAGGAAGGCAAGTTTTATATTATTACAAAAAGCTAGTTCTGATTTATAATATATCATCAATTATTTAAAAATGTAAGTGTAAATTCTCCATTAACTAAATACATTTATATATTCATGAGCACCAACAGTTATTTGTGCATCAGTATGGTCAATCTGACTACAAAAAGAAGAAAAAGAAATAAAAGACAAAGAGGAACACATACAGAGAATAAGAAGAAACAAAAACTGAATGGTTCTGGTTACCAAAGAAGAAAAAGAAATAAAAGATAAAGAGCAACACATACAGAGAATAAGAAGAAACAAAAACTGAATGGTTCTGGTTACCAAAGAAGAAAAAGAAATAAAAGATAAAGAGCAAGGCATACAGAAAGTAAGAAGAAACAAAAAACTGAATGGTTCTGGTTACCAAAGAAGAAAAAGAAATAAAATATAAAAAGATAAAGAACAAAACATACAGAAAATAAGAAGAAACAAGAACTGAATGGAGTCAGAATTGCTGTGCATTTAAGAAAGCATAAAAAGATAATTGCATAGATACTAGTTATAATTAATGCAGAGAAAAAAACTTAAGAAAAAAATCTGAGAACTTGAGGGGCTCATTAAGATTAAGATGTAAATATTATACTAATCTAAGTAATTGAAGATAAAAGAGTAAAGGAAAGAGAAAGAGAAAATAGAATCAAAAAAATATTATTTGTTGAGATAAAGCTTTTTAACTTTTGATTTAATGTATAGAACTTTATTAAATATAAATCTGTAATAAGAATGAATCATTTTAATATAGGACCAAAATAATAATAGTATTAGAAGTTATCTATTAAAGACATATTACAAAAGTAATAATTTCTACATAAAACTTGGAAAAAGACATTGGAAAAAGATAAGTCATGCCAAGATGCATTTCTGGATATACCAGCTATTTTCAGTTAATCCAGATCACACATTTGACATATATTTATCCATAAAAATTATTGCATAAATATTCCATTTAAGTGAATCACTCATTAGTCTAGAGGAAATAAAATTATTTTTAGCTCAAATATAAACTTTAATCTTATTAAATATCAATATATCTATTATAAATTAAAAGCATGGTATTATATTATTATAGGGGATTTGAACACTGACTTTCAAGTGACCTCCATCTATCCACTCTATCTCATATAACAGATGCACATGATAACACACATGAGAAAAAGATAAATGATCTCCAATATGAGCATTTTATGCTGGACCAGCACTTATCATTTGGTCCAGATATTATTAATTTAATTATTTCTCCTTTTTTCTAATCATACATATTTTAGAGATATACTATAATTTTTAAAAAATGTAAACAATTTAAAAACACATAACAAAAACAAAAGATCCAAAATGCATTTTTAGGTTAATCATTCAACTTCAATTGACCCAAATCATACCTATGATCAGTGGTAGAATCATGTAAGTGCAAGAAGGATATCTGCTTGGAGAGCTGCATGCTAGATGCCTCCAACATCTAGATAATTTGCTTTTATTCAAGCACAACTACTGGCCCAATAAAAGTTATTATTATTATTTGATAACTGACCAATAATTTATTGTTCCTATCTGACAAAATATTGAGAAAAAAATATTTAAATTTCTTTGTAGTTTACACATTTACGTTTACGACACTCTCCAATTTGCTTAAATGTAGTTAATGTTTTCAGCGTAACTTTTTTATATACTATATGATTAATAATACGCTGATACGTTGCGGTGAAACTTTTTATGTAATAATTTGTAGGCTTTTGTATATATATTCTGATTTACAGACTTAGCGCTTTCAGAAAGCGCCAAGTCTGTAAATCAGAATATATATATACAAAAGCCTATATTACATAAAAAGTTTCACCGCTGAAGGGCTCTGAAAGCGCTAAGTCTGTAAATCAGAATATATATACAAAAACCTACAAATTATTATATAAAAAGTTTCACCGCAACGCATCAGCTTATTATTAATTACAAAGTGGAGGTGAAATAAAATTTGATATTACACTATATGATTGTTTATAGTATATACAGGAAACACTATATTCTTGCGATCAATGATTATTAGAATCAGTAGCAAGAACCATGTACAACAGTAAAATCCATTGAATTTTAGTCGACATACCATTATTATTAAAATCAATTCAAAGCGAAAATTCAATTAATTTCATTTCATTATTATTTTTATTTTATATAAGGGATTGAACTCAGACTTTCACACAACCCTGAACTCTCCATGCCATCTCATATTGGTGACCTACCTGATCACACACATGTTGAAAAGGTAATTAATTACAAATTGACGTAATTCGTGCTAAAGCAGCACTCATCGGTTGGTCCAGATTACCATCTCCACACATATATTCAATCAGTGCTCAGCTTTATATTAATTAAGATAGCCATCTTCATACTTTAATGGACAGGTTTCAAATCACTCCATACTTTAATTTATTTTAGCACATTTTAAATTTATTCAGCCAATAAGAGAAAAGGTCTCAGAGCAGAACTGAAAAACGCAAAAGATTAACAGAAAAATATGCACTACAGCCAGGAAATTTGGTAAATTTTTAGCTGAACATTTTATTTTATGCATTACAATAAATACAAACGAGTTATTATTATGATATCTGAGATTAAAAATAGAGATTTATTTTTAAAAAAAAGTTTGCTTAATTATTCGTTTTTTAATTAAGCAATGAAATGGCTTGCAACATTACTTAGTATTTAGAATAACTATGTTGCATTCAAGACTCTCCAAGTACTTGATCTGCCACCTCCTGTGATATGTCTTTATTAATATATCCACTATATATCGGTTATTTACCACAATTCATTTTTTCAAGTACGACATTTCCTGGATGAACTAATTTGACAATATTATTTTACCAAAATACATTAACCATGATAAATAATCATTTTATTAGTCTATAGACTGTTTACTTTTTTAGTCTAGATATAGTCCTTTATTAATTAAAGATTAATATATCCATTAATAAATTTCAGCATGATTATTATTTCTTTAACTTCTCTCACTTTTCCCACTCATATTAACTTATCCATACGTTTGAAGTTTATGGAGAGCAAATTATTACAATTCGATATATAAGTACCACATTTTTTTGGACTCAGACATTTTTCAGAATAAGTACATTTATTTAAAACAGTTTAGGTAATTACATTATCGATTATTATGAATCATTTTTTAAGTTCGAGATTAATTGTTATATCTAAAGCTCACGTCGTTAACTGAATATATTTACGGCAATTGAATTGCTGTAAAGCTAGCTTCATGTTTGATCGTTTTCTAAAAAGATAACATCCGTAGTATTAGAGATAAAAAATAAATTTGTAATGATAAAAACAAACAAATATTAATTGACATATTTAAATTATAAACAGAATATAATATTATAAACAATTTTAATTTACCGTGAATGTATTTACAGTTACTTATACAAAGTATATAACCTGCTTTGAATCTAGGCTGGATAAAAGTTGAATTTTAAATCTAAATGTAATTGGGCATAGAATTGCTTTTTAAGATGGCTGAGCTATAGCCAATTAGCTACCTCAAATATTTATCATTGAATGAGTTTCTAGTTGTGCTTAATGAGAGGTTAAAACAAAGGTAAATAACTGCTCAAATCTTCACCAGGATTAGGCGAGTCAGCTAACTAATGCCTCTTACTTTATCTATATTGCTTTATGAGATGAGTGTTGGGCGGGGTCTTTGTTCTATACCAATTAACTATTTAAGTACTCTTTCAAATTTGAACTTATATAAAAGAAATGTTTTTGATGGAAATGGCATAAATTTACATATTTATTTTTAATAACTGAAAGTTTAAAAAATATTAGTATTTTCTGTTCGCTGTAAAATTCTCTCAATCTACTAAATCAGTAAGTAATAGAATGGTTTTGTACTTGGGAGATCACATGATGTTCCAGCACCGGAAGTATTAAATCTGAGTTGCCATCTTTAAAATTTTAGCTCTTGGATTAGCCATTCTATCACTGCATTAAACCATGCAGAACATTTTAATCCATTTATAAACGTTTAATCTGTGAAAGAATAATCCTAATTGTAAAGCAGCTTACATGTGTACAAAAGAATTGTTGGCAAACCTATATATCCAATGACTAAATGATAAAGGTGTATCCAATTTACTGAAGGCATGTAAAATGGCATTGATTTTGAAAAAAGTTGACAAAGAAGATATTAGAAATTAGATACCTATTATCAGCTCTATATAATTTACCAAGATAATTACAAATTACCTTGACTAACTTTGTATTCCAATCAAGCTGAATTTAAAAATTGTTACAGCAGAGTGGATAACATCCAAGCATTGAGGGAAGTTATAGAAAGAACCAATGAATATGAATTGTCATTATGCTTTGGTTTTGTAAATTAATGAGAAAGCATTTAATTCTATAAGATAAAACTTTATACCACCAAAAGTGAGATCCAGGATGTTGTCAGATTCTGAAGAATATTTATCAAAATGAAATAGCAGTAATCATGTTGAATTGGATACTAAAAAGAATAATATTGATAAAAGAGGACAATGGAGTCATTCCATATCTTCAAAACCTTTTACAGCAGTTTGGTATCAAATTCTGTTTCTTTCACCAAGATTATGATAAACCTAATGTAAGCTTTGGTAATCATTAGATATCAGATGATACTGCTGGATAAATGTCTATCCAGTGCTGTTCTATTCAATATCCCCAGATCAGTTTCTAGTATATGGCATTCATCAGCAAGGTCTGATAAATAAAAACAGTGTACTTGGACATTTTTGGATCTATTGGATGTTTCCTTTAGCCACTAGGTTCTATGATCCCTGATTCAAAGCACCTCATTGATGAAATCCATGAATTAGAAAATTGTCTGATAGGACAGCACTGGATAGGAATTTATTAAGCGTCATCATGTGACATCTACTGATTAGTAAAGCTTACACTAAGCAGTGTAACAACAATGACAGAAAAAAGCTACTGAATAGCATTATGTAAAATCACATGATGACTTATTAAAACACTAAACATCACATGATCACCATCTCATACTAGATAACTTATTGTATTTTTTATAACCATTTTATAGTAAATATTTTGTGGATTAGAATAAAAAACTAGAGGAATAAAAATAAATGAAGTAAGGAGTGATATATGTTGGGAGTAATATTATGGAGATTGTAAGCAAACTACTTTGGGTGAGATGTACCATTGATAGCACTGAAAGAATTAAAAAAATAAAATAGAGCTATGCAGATATATTCCTAAAAGAGATGATTAACAGTTAAAATCTTCAACTGGATTCCAAAAAGTTATAAAAGACTTAGAAAAAGATCACATGTGGGATGGATGAAATAAGAATTTTTGATGAGACACACTAAAGAGAAGCTACAGATAAGAGAAAGGAATTAAACTTGGAGAGACCTTTCATATAAGTAGCGGTATCTGAACTAAGAATTTTACAGTCTACTCATTATCCACTCTATCTAAACCAACTAATCCAAATGACCACACCCACATGCAAAAAGGATACATGATCCCCAATATACATATTTCATGTAAAACCAGCACTCATCAGTTGAGACAGTTCATAATCTCCCACACATATATACAATCAGTACTCAGTTTACATTAAGATAGCAAGTCCTCAAACTTTAATGGTCAGGCTTCAATCTTCTCACTCTTTCAACTATTCAATTGTTCATTTCATTGAAAAGTCAACGATGGAACACCCAAAGCCCTTGGTGGAATTGATATTACAGTCATATCCATGAAGACATTACGCAACATTATCGGACATTAGCATACATATATATTAATACGAGAGGGATGGGCTGAACTTATACTAAAATCAAGCCATATGTAATTGTAAGGCAGTATGTAATTTGTTTATACTGAAATAATGTTTTTTTTTTTTTTTTACAAGTAAGCATTAGCCTTAAATATATCTATAACAACTAAATAAAAAAGGTAAAATATTATCACCCCCCCCCACCTCATTTTTAAATACGAAGGGAACACATAAAGATAAAAAAAAGTAATTTAACTAAAAGGTTTTCTACTTTTCTTTCTAGACTTAAACTCAAAACTAGGCCAGCTTTTCCAACCCAAAAGGCAAAAAAAAATAGGAAGGAGGAGGAAGATAACATTGTCATCAGTTAAATTCCAGAAGATAATTAGAATTTTAAAAATATAAAGTATACTTAAAAAGTTTAAAAGGTATAAATGTTTTGTTGAAATACAGTTAACAAATGTGATGTTCATTTCCAATAAATTTTATTTTTAGTACCGCGTTTTTGTTTTTTTTTAAATAATAGGCATTCAATTTAATTGATATGTAAAGAAAATTTTAATTATTTTTAAAAAACCGGCAAAAATATAAGATTAGAATATCTTAAAGCAGAATTAAGTTATCTTTTTTTCTTTTCTTAGTGTGTAGAATAAAAAAATACTGTTGTTTTTTTTCCCTGTGTCAAAGCATGGCGGGGAAGCGAACCCGGGACAACTGCTTGTAAGGCAGCTGCGCTGACCACTCGGCCACCAACGCTTGTTGTTTATCAAGAAATGTTGGAAAACATTTTTTTTTTTTTTTGCCTAATTTTTTTAGAGAATAGACTAGTTTAAATGTGGCAAAATGCAACTCTCGAGCAAATGTGGCTCTTTGATCCCAATTTCATTGCTCTTTTTATCATGATAAACATAAGCAGATTTTTTATTTCCTCTTGTAATTTGTAAAAAAAATATTTTGATGACTTTTGGAGAGAAAAAGTGCGCATTACAACGTTGTTTCTTGAATTTAGCTTTATAGAATCGTAATTATTGTATAGATGCATATTTAAAATTTGTGAATAAATCAAACTATCAAAATAATGGTATTTATTTTTAAGATAATTTTTATTTTCCTTAGAATATATACAGATACTATTATGTTCTATTACTAAAATAAATATTCAAATATATACTCAGCCATTCAGAAATTCTCGAAACATAAATATATTTTTCATCTCTCTTTCCTTGTAGCTCTTTAATGGGGGGAGGCATAAACAAAATGACTTTTCATGCTATAAAGTTTACTGACCCCTGGGGTAGTTGCATATTCAGTTCATATTAGAAAGTTATTGCGGCCAGTTGATGTATGCCATATTATAGATGATTATAGCTAGTACAATGTTAAAATGAATAAAATAATGATTGATTTTGATTTGGATTATTGCTATAATGAATAGATCAGTTGCCTATTGGATTTGAACCAGAGATCTATGACAATCAGTTAAATCACCATATTAAAGATAGTCATGGCAACGAATTTAAAAACATGGTCAGAGTGTGAAACAATAATTGCAAAGAAATCCAGTCATATATCACATGACTTAATTTAATAAGCTTGTATTATAAATGTTGTATAAAGAGTGCCTCACTGAGGAATGCCAAAAGCATGAAACCAGTCTGGGGGTAGGGATATTCTGAAAAGCTTATTAAGAGGTATTGGTACACTCATTATATAACATTTGTAATACAAGCTTATTAAATTAAGTCATGTGATGTACGATTTGATTTCCTTGCAATTATTGTTTTGCTCTTAAGGCTTTGGTGATTTTATATTGCTAAAGCTATTAATATATGGTGTATCCGAACTTTGTTTGGTCCCATATGGCTATTTAAGTTAAACAGCTGGATTTGAGGACATATGGATGTCTGAAAATTTCACATTTTCTACTTAATAGTTAAACATTAGATAAAGTGCTGGGCTTGACTGGTATTTTAAATCAAATGCTTGAATATCCTAGCATCTCACTGAAGAATGCCAAAAGCATGAAACCATTCTGGGGATAGGAATATTCTGGAAAGCTTGTTAAGAGCTATTAGCATGCTCATTATATAATAATAATGGTCTGAGTGATATAGAAAATGATAGACTTTTATTTGGATCATTATTCACAATTGCTATCAAAAGTGAAAAAAAAAACTTTTAAGATATTTTCACATAGGCAGAAAATGACAATTGTTCAAGCTATTTAAAATCGGTGGTTATTTTTTAAATGATGGTATTTAGGTAATAATTAATATTCAACAAAATTAGACCTAAACTTTCAAATTAATTATAGTTTTGGGTAGTTCAGTACAGTGGTAGAATGTCAAATTAATATAAGATTCTAGGATCGAACCTAGTTCTGGCACTGCTTGTGCCTGAACTTTTTGTAAACACTTAAGCAATAAAACCATTGGATTAATTTATTTTAAACAAATTACAAATATCAGGTTGGAATTGTCTTATTTTGATGTATTATAGTGTCTAATTTATATTAAAAATTCAAAACTATGGAAGATGAAGGAATGTATTATGGAGAAGAATGAAAAATTATATAAAAAAAAGATTATTACCATCATCAAAAGTCAGCATGTAGTTGGCAGTAACTTTATAATAATTATTATAATTATACATTACAATTTATGATGAAAAACTAAAATAAAAAGAGGGTAAAAAAAACAGGATAACCATAGGTTTTGAACCAGTAAAAGCTTTTACTTCTGTAGTCAGGAAATTCATGCTTATCTGGGATATTTACCATGTAGATAAAATAATATAATGAGCAGGCTAATAGCTCTAAACAAGCTTTTCTGATAAATGCCACAAGGGTAATCATTTAAAATCTCTATTTAGAAATTATCCTTATCTCCAAACAGTTTCAAGATCTAGATCTAGTGTCTGAATATCTTAGCACCTCACTGATGAGGACCATTAACTCAAAACCAGTTTCATGATAGGGATAATTCTAGATGGATATTTTAAATGCTTTCTCTTGTGGCATTTATTGGAAAGCTTGTTTAGAGCTATTAGCACGTTCATTATATTAGATTTGTAATACAAGCTTATTAAGTTAAGTCACATGATATATGACTACATTTCCTTATTACATATAGATAAAAATATTAGTACCCATTTCCTAACTATTATTGGATGACTAAAATGGGTAGTGGACATTCTATATGAAAAAATAAAATAAAAATTCTAAGCCTGTTTGTGATTTGAAATTTTAAGGATTCAGCCAACCTAGATTCAAATTTGAGATTATGGATTGAATTTATTGACCCTTTGTCATGAAGTCATTTTATAAAGAAGTAGCATGTGATAAAAAAATACCATTATTATAATCAAGTGTTTGTCAATAATTTATTGATTACTTAATAATAACAACTTTAATAGTATTTTACTGAGTATATCTATTAATTAATTACTCATTCCTCTTTATATTCATACAGTAATACAGTATATAATATTATAAATTAGTTTGGATACTATGTTCTGAACAAGGTTTGAACATATCAATAAATATAAAAAATGCCCTAATTTTTTTGTTTACTCAACTACTTTCTTGTCTTAATAAATGCTTCCACCTATGCATACACATAATATCTCAACCCATCATTTTCAAAAAGAAATTTAGTATTTACATAAAATCATGATATTTTCTAGCACCTGAAAATTTATTCAACTCTCTTGCATTCTCATATATTACATTGTTTGATCTGGTGATAGTTTTTGGAAATGATCAACCTTTATGTTTTTATAAAATCTTTATTTTATACTAAAGCTCAATAAATTGGATGTAATTTCTTTTTAATTTAATTTTATAAGTGAATAATATTTTTAAATATCACATTTGATTATTTTAGATATTTAAAAATTGACCTGTAAATATAACAATGTACCATAAACATCACCATAGATATTCACACAGACACTAAAACTAAAAAAACAAATTTGTTTTTATTTTAACTTTGTATTTATTTTTTGTGACTGAATGAAGAGAGATTTATGATAATTCTATCATTGCAAGCATGGCACTAGATAAAATATTTGCTTATTTACTCATAATTAAGTTTCAGTAAGAATGACGTCTAGTAAATTCTAAGTAATTACACCGATGTCATTCAGTCAAAAAACATCATAAATAGTAATTTAAAGTGAGAATCTACTCACGCTCTCTTCAGAAGTTCTTCAGATTTGCTCATATAAAAAAATTTGAGTTGTAGGAATAAGAGGGATTCTTTTTATTCCTGCATAAATGCTATATCTTGGATTGAAGAGGAGAGTATTCATTTATTTAACACTCTCAAAGGCGCATGCTCAATTAGCTTGAAAGGCTGATATTGGAATGAAATATCAAATTCCTTGAAAATCTGATATTTTTTTAAAAAAATACAATATTTTAAAAGATTTTAACATCAAGTAAATTTTACAATGATATAATAGATATTGTGGTTTTTTTCTTTATAATACAGTCAATTTATTATTATCTATTTTTAAAAATAAAACATAGATGAATAAATTGAAAGTTTACCCATGTATTTAAATTTACAACAATTAACTAATTAATGTATAAAAATAATCAAAAATACTTTATAAATAAGCAAAAGATCATTTTAAATTATATTTCAAAATCTATAATAGTAAAAAAATTAAGTCATGCATCATGTGACTTAACCTAATAAGCTTGTATTACAAAAATTATATAATAAGCATGCTAATAGCTCTAAACAAGATTTTTTGATAAATGCCACAAGGGAGAGCATTTAAAATCTCTATCTTGATTTCTCTCTATCACCAAATTGGTTTCAAGCTATTAGCTCTCATCAGTGAGGCACTAGGATATTCAGTCACTAGATCTAAATTACGAACTTGAGCTTAGCATTTATTTAATACTTTATTAAGTTAAATCACATGATGTATGACTTGATTTTTTTACTATTATAATTTTGCTTTTGAGGCTTTGACAATGACAATGTTATATTGCTAAGGCTATTAATATATGGTGTAGCTGAAAATTATTCAGACCCATATAGCTATTTAAATTAGATAGTTGGATTTGAAGACATATAGATGTCTGAAATTTTCAGATTTTCTACTTAATAGTTAACTGTTAGATAAATGCTGAGCTATAGTTGGTATTTTAGATTTAGTGTCTGAATATCCTAGCATTTCACTGATAAAAGCCATTAGCTCGAAACTGATTAGGGGATAGGAATAATTGAAGATAGAGATTTTAAATTCTTTGTCTTGCAGCATTTATCAAAACAGCTTGTTTAGAGCTATTAGCATGCTCATTATATTAATTCAAAATCTTTATGTGAAAAGAAGACTTGAAGTAAGCAAACACCCTCTAGGCTATTTGTCTGTCAAAAAAACACTGAAGACATCTTTTGATGTTAGCCACAGACCATAATATGCTGATGACTTTGGATTTTTTTTCAACTTTAACATTACTAAAGGCATTATGTTAAAATCTGTTTTTTAAAAAAACCCACAGATCATTATTATTTAGGATAATATTAATATTACATTATAACAACAGTGATTTTTCTAAAAAAACCTTCAATGATTTTCAATGAACATGAGGTTTGACAAGTTAATGTTTTATATTATGATAAATTTTTATGTTTAGATAGTAAATAAAGTCATTTGAAAATGACATGTCTATTCAGTGTTTAAAATATGTATGATGAATATAAATTCTTAACATTTTTTAATATATAAATATAAGTACTGTTTTAATTTTAATATTTCCTAAACAATAATGGTTTTTTAAATCACAATTTTATTCATTCTTTATTTGTATAGGGATATCACTGATAATGGCATATCATTGATAACCACTATCAATTCACTGCAGGATGAAGGTCTTTCCAAATTCCATCCATCTTCTCCAATCTCTAGTCTCTCTTCTCCACATCACCCCTACACTCTTATTTTATCCATTCATCTCACATGTGGTCTATTTTTGGTCTTTTACAACCTCTTGGAATCCATCTTATGTAGGTGCATATTCTGCCTTATATTTGAAATTTCTTTTTTTTATATATCAAAATTCATGGAAACATTAATAGACATTTTGATGAAATATCTAAAATTACTTTGATTTTAATATTTACTAATTGTAGTTATATATTTAACTATACTTTGTCTTTTTGAGCTTTCTATGAAATGTAAAATGTTTTATTTGATTTGCCAAAATATCGGGAACACTTTGTGCTACTTTCGAAAATGAATTGTTTAAGATAAAGTCCTTTATTGTTTGGGTTTGTCAACAATGGTTCAGTGGCTTCCGATAGTGATAGAAAATGTTCTAGAGTATATACTAAAATGGTACCCAATATGTATAATACAATTCCACATATATTTCAGTCATCTCCTATAATCATTTTTTAGATTTATTGCTATACATATATACAGATTTGTATTTATAATTTACAAATATTTAAAAATTCATTATAATTTTTATGGTATTATTATATGGATTTTTATAAACATATAAATTATAAATATAAATTTATATATAGTTATAAGCATAAAATTTGAAAATGATTGTAGGAACTGATGATATGGAGAGATAAAATATTACATTATATTAATATATATGTATATAGAAATAAGATTTACAAAGAAAAATTATGTTGAGAATTCATATATATATACTATGTGACTGTATTTTATAAGAATATATACATTCATTAAGTTTTAATTGAGCTTAAAGTTTATATTTGGGCTAAAATGTTCTGCTAATTTTTATCCTAATAAATGTTAAATAACTATCACCATCAAACATGTACAAAATTTAGTCCCTATATATTAAATTAAAATAATTCTTATTTATAAATAATCAAAATAAGAGTCATAGATTATATGATCCTATTCTCTTAAGCTTGTAAGTTATAAATAATGAGGATTGCCAATTCCTCAACAAGCTTTGTGATAAATGCTTAGCCAGAGAAAGCATTAAAAATAATGTCTATTTTATAATTTTATATTTTTAATTTTATTTTGTTAATAATTAAACTGCAAGTATAATGTATATACTGAATAGACTTTCAATAATAGGGATGGCTGAAGAATTGGAGGATGAGAATATTGGAGCCTATCCATTAAAGTTTGAAGGTTTGATATCTTAATATAAACTGAGCACTGATTATATATATATATGGGAGATGATAGTCTAGACCAACTGAAGAGTCCTGTTTTAGCACGAAATATATATATATATACTGGAGATCATTTATCTTTTTCACATGTATGTGATTATATGTATCGATTATAGAAAATGGATAACTGAAGAGAGCTTAAAAGTCTGTGTTCAAATCTATTCTATTTTATTAAATGAATTTGAATTATGCTTATCAATTTCTCTATTTATACATATTTATTATATTTCTAAACATCTGCTCAAAATATTAATAAATATAAAAATTAGAAATACTTTTAAAAAAAAATTATTTAATCTTTTTTTTTAAAAACTTAGTTTAATTAACAAAAACAAATAACATTTATTATTAAAAATGCCTAAAAATTGACAAAGTAACTTTTATCTATCAGAAGCTAAACAGAAAAACAATAATTTCAAACATACGGCACTTATAGTTTACTGGTAATAAATAATTTTAACATTTTCCAGTTATCAAAATAAGCACTCGTACTAGCAAATAATGCCGGCCGTGTTTACAAGGCACTTTAGATAAGCAGTCTGGGAAATAAATGGATTTTAGTAAAGCACTTCTAAAATCAAGTCTTTTTAATTTCACCTATATACATAACATATATACAGACAGTCATCTTTCAAAATAACTCTTCTGGAAATACATTGTTCTGTAAAAAAAAAAAAAAACTGATAACAAACCACTTATATATGTGTATACATTAATGACGTTATCACTTTGACATTTGCACTTATGATGTTTTGCAATAAATTATCAAAGGGTTCCAAGCAGCGGAAAATTGTTGCTACTTTATGGTCAAGACTTACAAAATTGTCTTTTTCGTGACATCAAATTTGTTATCGCATAAAAACTTGGTGATTTACACCCATTCAATATATATTTATATGCAGTATAATTTTAAATGTACTTACTACAGTTTATATATATTATTATAAAACTTAAACATAGATTTGTAGTAAAAGAGCAATCTATAGTGAATTTTGTTTTATCGCAATATTTTTTTATCTGAAAATCTTTTTTAATTAAAGACAAAAATATTTCTGCCTTGTAACATTGGACAAAGCCATTTCTAGGAAGGCACAATGGGACTGTACAGACACATGGCGTAGAATGAAGGGATCCTGAAATGGAACTGATGAAAAAATTGTCAAATACAATATTTTTAGTTACAATTAAAATAATTATTTGCATTTATAATACAGTATTCATGAATAATCTTATCTATTACCCATAATTTACAAACAAATAATTTATAAAAAGAAAAAGTACCCCAGATCATCATCATTATCATAATGATAAAAAGCATGCACAAGTCACAAGAAAAACTACTTTATATTCTGTTATATCAGGGATGGGCAATTGTTTTGGCTTGGGAGCCACAGAGATTGAAGGAGGGCTGCATCAGACCACTTTGTGGAAGCGAAGGTTAGTAGAGGGCCACACCTTTTTTTCATGACACAATAAACACACTGCTTTATTCCATGTATTACCAAAGAAATATTTGTTTGTCCAGTCTTCATTAAACACACAATTTATCACCGATTTTACATTTTTTTGACGGGTTCATGGTTTCACTAAAGTTGGAAATGTATATTTTTGCTGGTGCAATGACAAAATTGAAAATAACCAGATCAACTGAAAAAGCACTGCATATTGTATGTGTATTGATGTGGCCATCCTAGTGGAAAATACGAGATGAATCTTTGGTCATGCATGGGAAGGAAATCTCAGTTCAAGGTGTATTTTTTTGATTGTCTTGGTGGGCTGCATAAAAACTCTTAGTTGGCAACATGTGGCCCTCGTGCCACTATTTTCCCATCCCTGTGTTAAATCCATTTTTAATTAGAGGCAATTTTAATTATTTTAGAACAAAATAAAAAACGAAAAACAAATTATCATGTTGAAATTCTCTGCATTTGTTCATGATAAAAGTTTGTTTATTTTATTGGTTTTCTATAAAGATTTATTTTTAATTAAATAAATTTGAATTCATTAATATACTTTGAAAAAAAATCTATTGTTTAATAACCGTTCAGTTCTTCGAAAAGTAACAAAAATGGTGAGATTTTCTAATTGACCTATTTTTCAAATTCTCATAATTATATCTCTTAAAATTATTCTTCAATTTTCTTCTTTTTTCACCTTTTAAAATTGTTTAAATATTTTTTTATCTATAAAAAGTCGACCAATTTATTTTCTTTTTTACACTTATTTTTTAGCATCTATGTATGATTAATCTTATTAACAGGTCCATGGAATAAGAAAATCTTACTTGGTGGGTGCTTCAAAGTTGAGTGGAAGACCAGCCTTGTAGTTAAATAGTTATGGTTCCCCTTTACCATATATATATATATATTTGTTTTTATTATCCACAGTAATCATTTAATATCTTATGATTAACCTTTCAATTGGTGAAAATATTTCCATTGTTATTCCTGGTGGCAATTTTTGTAATCATTCAACATTGGATTTTGGTATTAAATCTTTGTTGTTTATTACAATTTAATAAATTAATTCAATAGAAATATAAGATTGCAAATGAAAATCATGCTAAAAACATATCTGAACTTTGCAGGTATAGAAAAAATAATAAATATAATATAAAATGAGAACAATTAACTTTTATTTGATTGAATGGTATAAAGAAAAATTAGTTTAGCCAGTTGATAAAGAAAATTAACAAAATCTTTATTGAATAAACTTTTCTTTTGAAATATGAACCAATAAATGTGAAAATTCTATCAAATTCTATTTTAAAATTTAAAGCTACATTTATAATTTTTAAAAGATTACAAACATTATGGAGTAGCATGATAAAAATGCATTAACAATCTTATTCCATATGTTTACTATTTATCATTATGATTGAATTTGTTAACTTATATTTTTAAAAATAAAACATATTCAAATAAAATCAATTTGCAATAATGTATACTTTTGTTTTTAAATAATTATTATATAAATATTGTGTAAAAATAATAATAAATATTTAAATTATGAAAACAAAACACTTTTTAGTTGACCATAAGAACTAAAGGCTTAATTCCCTTGTACTGTGATAGCATTCTGACAGATTTCTTTGTTCTCACTTGCTTTAACATTTCAACTTTTACTTTAATATTAAACCATTGTTATTTATCAGAATATAATACATTTGACTTCATATCATAGATATTTTTCTTTTGAAATTAAATATTTTAAAAAATCACATTTGATTTTCAGAATTATTTAAAAAATTAGATTTTAATCAAAACAAAGCACTGTTTCATCATCAAATTTCAGGTGGAGCAGATTCAGTTTGCAAAATGAACAAAATCTTCTTTGTTTGATGTTTATTTTAAAAATCTAAACAAATTATTTTTAATAGTAAATCTATCAATTTATGCTTTAAAAGTTTAATTTTTTTTTTTAATTTTTATGATATCACTAAATGTTATAATAGTCTGTTTAGCGATAACATTTTTAAACAGTTGTATTTCCCACAACTGTAATCTCCATGGTAACATTATTCTGAAAAATATATTCTTTTATATTTAAAATAAATATTTCTGTAGAAAATAAATATGTAATAATATATATTTTAATTTCTAATAATTATCACACAATTTCTATTTAAAAATAATAATAAATTTACAAAAAAATCAAATTTTAGTCATTCATAATATTTTCTTGAAGTAAAATGAAAAGTTACTGCAAAGTTCAAGTCTACCAAGAATACAATGAGTGTTCATCAATGCAAACCTTTTCATACTTTGAAATTACCATTTTTTTGATTGTCTTAACACCTTAAGAATTTTTTTATCTAAAATACTAGAACAAAAATAGTGAATTTTAAAGTTTGAAAAAAAAAGGCTAGTATGTTCTCAGTAGAGGGCAAAAATGCAAATTGAATTTCTTCACTTTCAGACCAATAAAACATCATAAAGAAAAACAGCAGAATTAAGTATACAATTATTCTCAAAACTGTTTTCTAACAATCACTGCCCTAAAGACAGAGTTTATATTTGTTGAAGTTTATTTTGGTTGTAGTTTTTTGTGAGCTTCTGACCTCTTCAGAATTTTTAAAGTAATAAATCAATGCAGTTTCTCCCATCAAAAGAAGTGTAAAGTGACAAATATGGCTACAAATAATTGCATAAGAATGAAGCAACATTGAAGGTCTATTAGCCTTCTCTCAAAAGATTTCCAAATAAAAAAATTTATAATCATTTATTGCAGAGTTAAATAAAAACATTCTTCAAATGTTAGAAAGCTATATTAATATAAATTAATTATGCTTAGAATAATTTCCACTTGATACATAAAATATGAAAAAATGCTGCCATTGTATGCAATTTGAATTCTGCAATTTGATATTTAAGCTTAAAATACTATATGAATTACATCATCACTGGTAAATTCAATCACTGGTATTGCTCAAGATATTGTGGAGCTTGCTAAAAAAAGATTAATAAATGTGTAATATAAAAATAAACCATTGACTCAAAGCCCTCAGGAGTATGACTTTAATAGTGGTAAACCACATCATATTTAATTTTACATTTTGTTTTTTCCAGTTAGAAGATAGACATTCACTTGATTCCCTCCCCAGATTAATTCAAAATTTTTTATCCTCCAACTGTTAATAATTGCATAATCACTTATCAGTTGATAATAAACTATTAATGGAACTAGTCTGTTTCTGATCTCAAACAAATCCAAGGTTCCTCTATCCAAATATTAATCCCAGATTGTAGCATGTCAAGTAGATATACTAAACATTGATTCATAATGATCTTCAAAATAACTACTTAAAATATTCATTAACCATTTTTATTGCACCAGAAATTATTACATTTTTTAAAACTTTCCATATACTTTGTAAATTTAATGAAACTTTAAATATATTTATAATATTATTTAATATCTCCATCTTAAAAAATGAACATATTAAAAAAAAAGAACTACATTTAGAAGATTTAGCATCCATCACATTCAAATACAGGCACCTAACAAGAAAAGTCAGACAATTTTACTGCGAACTAAATTCAAACTTCCCAATGATGATAGACAGTGGCTACTTCTATCATACATCCCCACACTAACAAGAACATTTAACAAAACCTTCTCTCAAAGATTTCACCTAAGTTTCTGCACCCTTCCCTCAACAATAAACTAATCAATAATTCCAAGGATAAACTTGAACCCAACCTCACCCTCAGCACTATCTATAAAGTTAAAGGCCACCAAAATGGATGTCAGTCAATGTATTATGGAGAATCTTGAGAATTCCCTTAGCTATACACCTTTCACGACATCAATATTTATATAAAAGAGTATCAAACAAGCCAGAATATAACTCCATCTTTCTAGACATAGAAGGCAACAGGACACCCATTTAATCCTACTTTGGCTCTAATACAATATATTGAATGAAATGACTCAAATGTAAAATTAGAAAGGTTTGGAATAAAACCAACAACACCAATGCTATAAACTTTAAAGAATCATGCTCCCCCCTTCCAAAAATGGATGCTCTAATTTACATAAATTTGAATACCATCAGTGGTGGATATATCCTTCATTCTCTTTTTTTCATATTCTAGTCTTGCTATGATTATGAAAACACAAGCCTTAGCCATTGTGCCATTACTTTTATCAGCTTCTCTATTGCCACCTTTCAGTGCACTCAACACATAGGCACTTAATATTAGAAAAACAATAACATGCTAATTGCATTTTAACCAATCAGATTTATTCAGTTAGACCAGTTTTAACATAGTATTCATTTAGAATGTAGTAATTTTTAAAAATATAAGATTGTGATGGTATGAACATAAAGAGGATAAAGAGAATAGATTATTTGACATATATTTGAACTTTATTAAATTTTTTTAAGGATAAATAAAATACAGTAATTTGTAATATATAGGGGTTTGAACTAAGTCTGAGTTCAAACCCCTATATATTACTTATTGGAGTGTGGGTATGAAAAAACCTGTACTATAGAAAAAAATTCATATATTAAAATATAGTGCTGTAAGGTCTGCCCATCCCTCGTATATGTATATAAGTGGATTATGTCCTGTACATGAGGGTCAGAGTGACTTATGGTCAACATGGGTAAGATGAGAAAGTTGGCATCAATGTGGCCTTTGTCCATTCTGATTTTCAATGAAATGGATGGCTGAAGAGTTGGTGTGGTGGAGTGGATTGAAGCCTGTCCATTAACATATGTAGATTGGCTATCTTAATATAAGCTGAGCATTGATTGTATATATGGAGATGATAATCTGGACCAACTGACGAGTGCTAATTTAACACGAAATACGTATATTGATGATTATTTATCTTTTTGACATGGGTGTGATCAAGGGTGTTAGCAGTATGAGATAGCATGGATAGTGGGGTCGTGTGAAAGTCTCAGTTCAAATCCCCTATATATTATATATTGGAGTGCAGGTATGAAAAAATCTGTACTGTAGAAAAATTAGTATATTAAAATAATTTGTGATGTAATAAAGAATGATTAATGATAAATTATATATTTAATGAAAATGTAAAAGTTTTTACTAAATGGATCTAATAAAATACTGTGTGTAAAAAATATTGATAAGCAAAAAAATAGTGTGCATCATTTGTTCCCCTATTTGAGACTTGGCTTGAGCAAAAAAACCTGATGCTAAAATTCATATAGCATGTCTGTTTTTATGGTCTGTTGCCATATTTTTGAAATATGAGATGAACTTTAACTATAAGTAATATATATATATGCTATGTAAAAATAAGTACTTTAAAAATTTGCCATCGACTTGTATTTCATGAATTATTTTTAAGCAGATGAGGCATATAGCTTTATTGCTTGTTAGTTCATAAGAAGTTTAAGTGACAGAATCGATCCTGGGTCTTTCCATTCGATGTCGGATGTTCTATCAACAGCGCCACACTGCGGAGGGTTTTAAGCAGATAATTCAACATGTTAAATCATAAACAGGTCATATACTAGATAGATAGTCGATTATTATTTTATTTATAATTTAAAATTAAAAAATAAACTCTTACTTCGGTGATTGTAGAAGTGTGATCCCCTCTCCCCACAAATAATATACCATTATAGTAGGACTTCAGTTTTTACAATCAGCACGTTGACATACTCTAAGGAATAATAGTCTGATTTTCATTCATCAATCAATAACTGGGCATCGAGCTGGAATGGCGGTAGACTGAAATTTACAAAGAGTATTATATTTTATTGTATTCTGATCTGTGACTCACTGATTTTTGTATCCATATCACATAAGTATACTTATGCAATTCCATTATTGTATGGTAATTTTCATTTTATAAAATTTCTAGTATTGCATTTGTTAGCCACCTGAACATGGTGTTAGTTGATGGCTTTATATGTCAGGCCTATCTATTTCACTTTTTTATTATGACAATTATCCCTTTTGTATTCTCATCCTTTGTATGATCCTAATATGTATTGTTATATGATTAGCTTAGATGAACTCGGTAACCCCTTTTTATGTTGAAGCCTACCTGTCCATTTGATTTACCATATAATAGCTATACTCATCTTGTTTATATTAATTATTCAATGACGAAAACTACATACTTAGATTGTCTATGTTCTCTTGTCGGTGTAATTTCATCAACCTGTATATTCTTGAATTTATCACGTGATCCTTGTAACTCATGGGATGCTAAATAAAGTTCACTTTTAAATAAAAATTATAGTCAGCTTTTATTAAAATTAGAATTGAGTACACTGCAGTATCGATATCTATTCTTATATAAAGACTTGGATATAAGTAAAGCTTAAAGTTTATATCAGAGTTAGGAATGATGTTTAGTTTAACAAATAATTAATAATAATTATTAATTATTCATGTACTTATTTGAAGCAGTTAATGTCAAGTGAACAAAAAAAGACAGAAGGATAAAAATAAGTATAGAAGCTTTTCTATATGTCGGTCGATATCTGCTTATATATATATATAAAGGCATTGCTATTTTTCTAATGAAATCTACTTACATACACGTATAATATCTTTATCTGCTTATATAAATAAACAATTTTTCTATCGATATCTACGTATATATATATAAAATGTATTGCTACTTTTCTTCTGTAGCTTATTTTGCTTTTTACAATATTTTTATTAAATTTCAAAGCTTATAATTGGCTGGTTTTGGTTTTACTCTGGCGATATAAAAGTTCACTACTCTACGAGGTGTACTTTTAACTGAAACACACAGGCTTATTATATACCTGTGTTTTTATATATGTAATATATAGGGTATATGAGCACAGACTTTCACCCGACCCACCACTCTCCACACTATCTCATAACACTGATACACTTGAACACATATATGTTGAAAAGATAAATAATCACCAATATGTGTATTTCATGCTAAACCAGCAATCATCAGTTGGTCCAGATTACCATCTCTACACATATATGCTATAAGTGCTCAGATATATATTAAGATAGCCAAACCTTATAATTTAATGGACAGGCTTCAATCTACTCCACACTCCAACTCTTCAACCGTCTATCCAATTGAAAATCTGATGATGGAATGCTCAAAGGCCACCCTAGGCCAAGATTCTTGTCACACCCATGTTGACCTAAGGTCAATCTGACCCCTCATGTACAGGGCATAATCCATTTAATAACTATACAAGGGATAGACAGACCTCTCTCTTATGAAATAACTGAAACACACAAGCTTATTATATACCTGTGTTTATATATGTAATATATAGGGTATATGAACACAGACTTTCACATGACCCACCCCTCTCCACACTATCTCATAACACTGATACACTTGAACACATATATGTTGAAAAGATAAATAATCACCAATATACGTATTTCATGCTAAACAAGCAATCATCAGTTGGTCCAGATTACCATCTCTACACATATATGCTATAAGTGCTCAGATATATATTAAGATAGCCAAATCTTATACTTTAAAGGACAGGCTTCAATCCACTCCACACTCCAACTCTTCAACCATCCATCCAATTGAAAATCTGATGATGGAACGCTCAAAGACCACCCTGAGGCCGAGATTGTGAGAGCAGTAAGTTTGACATGTCAATTAAACTGTAGTAATTTGCTATATATATTGAACAATGATAAAGATATGTGTAAGAGATTGTGATCTGTGTGAATTGATAAGTGCTGGTTCAGCAAGAAATGTGCATTTTAGGGATCATACATTCTTTTCATGTGTCTTGGGTCACATGTTTATGATTACATTGCTCCACAAGGTATTAGAAGCGAATAGAAATCAGTCTCTACCTTGCGTGAAAGTAGTATAATGAAAATTTCACTACAAAAATATTATTCATTAAGCTTTAAATATTTTCATAGCCACGCTGATACAGTATAATATTTTATTCTAAAAATAGTATGGAAAATAACAACCCCCCCCCTCCACCAATAATCATATATTTTTTTATTGCAAATTCACAATATCCAGTGAATAAAACATTTTTATTTAAGAAAAAAAATCGACAAAATATGAATTACGAAGGTGTGGGCATATACGGTATTTAACCAAACAATTGTATAAGTTTCCCTTATTTATTAAAATTTTATCATGAGTTCAACATATGCAGTGCACCTGTGCAAAAATAAAAACACATCACTTTATTTTTTTTTCGGATAAAATTACTAATATTATTTTAGAAATATATACTGTGTGTATATGTCATAAAGACAAAATATCTACAATGTAATTTTTTAAAAATAAAATCTATGAGAGACAATTAAAACGTATCGCCATCATTACTTTCAATCATTATCAATACACTGCAGGATAAAGGTATCTCCAAGTTCAATCTATCTTCTCTGATCTCTAGCTTCTCTTCTCCATATCATTCCTGCACACTTCCTTATTTCATCCATCCATCTCATATGCGGTCTCTTTCTAGGTCTTTTACAATTTAAAAAGTACAACCGTAACAATTTTTAAATGGCTCATTGGAGGGCTTTCTCATAGAAAAATAAAATGACAACCATTAAGCTTCAACAATTATTGGGTAAAATGGATTTAAGAATTTTCCCGTTCTTTTTTAATTTCTAGCTAAGAATAGATAGATAGCTAGTTACTGTCCCAGGGTTAGCTCATATCCAGTTAGCTATCTAAATTTAAAAAGACAAAAACAAAGTTTGTTGGAAAAACAAATCCAATTTTATTCAGCTTTGATTCAAACATAAAGTTTGTTAGAGAAACAATTTCAAATTTATTCAGCTTTGATATGAACACAGGTTATAGGCATAATATCCTAATCAAAATAATAATCAAATAATTTATTCCACCAGAGTGCAGAAAGGTTCCATGGGCTTAGGTCTCCAGGGTTTGCTACTTTTTTGCTGCACCAAACCATATAGGGCAAAATAACGAAAAGATTATTGCTTAGTTCATAAAAAATTTGGGCATTGGAAGTGATGAATCCAAGCTGTGAGAGTTCATTCTTTTACCACTGCACTAAACCATATAGCCATGTACCAACGTTGTTCCATAAGATCTCATGCACAACACATTCACACATATATATACATTGGTAAATTCCTTCTAATTCTCTAACTATATTTTTAAAGTTTAAAATTATTAATATATACATACTATATATGAGAATATAAACTATTAACTATAAATAATATTGAACATTTAAAAAACAAAGAAGAAAATAATCTTATCTGTTGCTGAAGAGAACATGTGACATTCAAACATAAAAGTAATAGAGTAAGAACAGCAGTTCACTCAATCGACCAAATATAATTTTTTTATAAAAAAAATTTACTAGATATGGATAATGAAACTTTATACAGATCTTCAAATTCACCCCTCTATCCCATTGTTTAGATTCCTGTGCTAAACAATTACTAATATTGCTCAACAATTACTAATATTAATAAATGAATAATTAATTGTATTTATTGAGTCCACTCAAGGAAACAAATTTAATTAAATAAACTTTATTTGTGTGCAGTAATGATTAAAAATATCTATTTAAAATAAATAAAAATTAGAGTTTTTTTTTATTTCAAATAAATCTTTCATTATTTTTTTTACTATGATCTCTGTTTTGAAATTCTTTAATGGTTAGTTGGATTGTATTTGCAATATTTTACTTTAATAATTAACCGTTGTTTTACAGAGTATTTCCACAATTTTTAATTTATTTACTACAAATATAAGTTTATAAATGAAAAACATTCTTAAAAATAATACTTCAACATTACAAATATATATATATATATATAAAGTTATAAACTAAAATATTTATATCAGAATTATAACTATTGTTCTTTTGCAATTGCCAATAAAAATCTTTTATAATAAAAAAAAATGTTTTAAATCCAATTTTTAAAATCTAAGCAAATTACTATTAAGATATTATAAAGCAAGAGAACCATTTTCAAATTTAAAATTCCTCTTATAATTATTATATATCACAAAAAATAACTGTTACAGTGATATCAGAATCATTCACTTTGGCAGTTTTAACTTCTTTGCTTTATGTTATTACAATTGTCTTAACTTGTCTTTTTTCAAATCAAAAATTTTTGAATAAAATATTTTTCAGAAATAATCATAAATATATAAATAAACTATGGACAATTAGTGTGTTATTGGCAAAGTATAAAAAACTTGCATTGTATAAAATGTCTAGCAGAATGCCATGGCATTCTACACAATGTGTGATGTTTTTGGAAAAGTATACAATTTTATTCTTATTTTGGTACTGTTGAGTGTGCCATACTGTGCCAGTAGATGGTGCTTCAGTGCTCATCAAGAAGCATGGAATCGATAAATTTCTTTCCAAGAAATCACCCAAAATACAGACATTTTAAAGTATACACACACATGGAAATTGGTAAAATACATAAAATAACTTCCCCCAAGTGAGTAATTGAAATGACTGAAATACCATCCACAGGCACAGTATGGTGCACCCATACTCTTACTTTTTATATACTTTTTCTAGACATTGTGTAAAATATCTTGTCATTCGAAAAAATGCCAAATAGATTTTTGGCAAGTATGAAAAAGCTTTTTAGAGGAAAGATCCATGGGATAATCTAAGCAATCTGATTAGAAGAGATGGTTTTTTTAAAATATTTAACCTTTAACAGGAAATACCAGAAAGAAACTGCCTAAAATAGCATTTTTGGAGGGACTTTAGTAAATAATAAACATTTACCTATATGTTAAATTTTTGATATTATGCTGGAGTTTTACTTTCTTCTATTCAGGTATGTCATGATTAATATTTCTTACTGACAAACCCACTGATGATAAAACACAATACTATCAAGTTAGCACATAATGATATAAAGGAATACTGATTTTTCTCTAAACATTGAAGAAGAAAACAGAAAAGAAATGAATATCTTCACACCATTATTTTGGAAATAAAGTGACAAGAGTGAAGGATTTTCATATCATATAAATTTTCAAGACTGTAAAGAATTTCAGGGCAATTATCTTTCTATTCTTCAATACCTAACTATAAAATATACACATAATATTTAATAGCAATTTCAATCACTATTTTTACTAATCACATGTTAAACACATGAAACTTAATGTTGCCACCATCTTTGTGACATTAAGCAGTCATGTTGGGAGTGTTTAATACTTTGTCAATATTCTATATGTATATTTTAAAGCAAAACAAAAGAAGAGCACTTGGAAAATATTTGCAAGCACTCTCAGTGAATGAACAATAAATCTATCATTGTTAACTAATTTGTATTAGATTTCCTGTTAATGCTGACATCTTCAGGTTTTTTTAAAAACTAATAAATCTGTATATATTTTAGTCCATATTTTTGCTGTCAAATGAACACAAAACTGAAAAGAGTAAACTTAAATTGAAGTGATGAAAACATTACCAGGCTGTTCTACAGAAAATGCAGTTACAAGTGAAACCATTAAGAAATTTTTAATTTCTCCAACATTAGACCTTCAAACAAAACATTTTATATTCCAATAGCATTTAAAGGTTTATAGAAGAACAACTTTATTTACTGCAAATACTTAAAACACAAGATGGTTTAAATTAACTCTTATTCAAATTTAAATTATTAACTTGGGATTTTAAACAAATATTAAACAATCCAGTTAATATTTCTTAAGCAACTAATAGCTTATATGCTGAGTAAATTGCTTAACATTTAGCTAAGATTTTATAATTTAATAGCAATAAAAATATTTATTTATTACAATCTAAAATTTTTTTTAAAAAGCATTACAGCATATATTTAACCCACAGGACCATTTATATGGTTGCATTTGTAACTTTAAATATTGAGATGCTAGAAGAACTTGTATTAAGAGGGTGGTAAACAGTGGCAAGTTAGCACTGATTAGGATCAACCCAACCTATCTTGAAAAAAGAACTTCATATGCAATACAAACACTATTTATTTATAGATTTACTTTTCTTCAACTAAAAATGTTTTTAAGTTCTCCAATCGTATTATGATAATTGCCTTATCAATAATCTGACAATCTTATATATAATTTAATTAAAATATTACATTTATTTTCTCAATGATATAAACTTTAATTAAATTTTAAATATATATATTCTTAAAGTACTCTATTAAATGCATTAACTTTAAACTTAACATAATTTTTTTCATGAACTCACTAGAGGCACAAACTGTATAATTAATTTTTAAAATAAGTGATTTTCAATTTAAATAAAGTTTGGAACAAAATAAAATAATTTTGAGAAATTAAAAAAAAAGCTTCAATACTATCACTGTCCGAGAAACAGTCATAGATCAATGCACATGGCTTCAAGTCACCATCAGTTTTTGCATTACTGTAGTATTTTTATGCTTATTTTAAAGCTTAAAAAATACCATAAGATGCTGCCCTCTTTAGAATTATTTTACAAGTAAAAAATCAATAATATTGACATAAGAAGCTACAACAATGGGAGAAGGCAGGCTTTCCTAGATGCTTATTGGTTGGTTCACATTTTGACTAAAAGAAGAGCATCTGTCAATAATTTTCACCACTCCAACTTCTTTGTTTTGATTTTTAAAATGAAAATGTACATTTTAGAATGTTTTTATTATTTTTCATACATATTATAAATTATTTTGATAAAATATGTTGAAAATATAATTATTTTAGAAAAATAGTAAGATTTTAGTAAAAAATTATTTACATTTACATGGACACTAATTGATAAAGAAACCAGCAGTAACAACAATTTGACACCTGTCAACAATTTTTATCGCCCCAAGCTCTTTATTTGATTTTCAAACAAAAATAATGATTTTGAGTATTTTGTTGGTATTTTTTTACATATTATAAAGTATTTTGATAAAATATGCTGAAAATATAATTATTTTAGAAACATAGTAAGATTTTAGTAAAAAATTCTTTACTTTTACATGAATGTAAATTGAGAAATAAATAAATGACATCCACAGCACTTTGTAATTTGTTACAAACTTTCTTATTAGGTCTTCTGTTATCAAATATTTTTATAATTATAAATAGAAATTTATTTTTGAAAAAACATTTGTTCACTTTCATAATCTGACAAATTATTAATATACTTTTTATAAATGAAACTAAAATGAATATAATATTAAAAGATGGATATATTTTTACTGCTGATTTTGTTAATTGACCAATCAAAAGTTGCAAAACTTTAACTCACTTGGCCAATAAAAAACTGTTTAGTAAAAAATAAATTTTTTCAGTGAAAGAGATATCAAATATCCAATTCCTGCTATATTACTAAAAACAAAATTGTTAAATCAATAATGCTTTGTTATGCAGAATCTCATTGGATAAAATGTCACATATGTATGCAAGATTTTTGAGAAAGCTTTCTTCAGGTTGTAAGACCAACATTTTTCTTAAATATTTTAGCTCTCTTATCTATTTATTTATCATTAAAATAATTAAGAGATTGAAGTGGAGCTGGGTAGTCATATTGCTAGATGAGTTAAAATCTTAAACTGGATTCCAAGATATCATGAAAGGCCTAAAAAAGACCATATGTGAGATGATTGAATGAAATGATGAAATGTAGTGGGGTAATGTGGATAAGGGAGACTAGAGATCAGAGAAACAACTGAAATTGGGGATACTTTTGTCCAATGATGGATTATATTGTATTTATTATCAATGACATTATATGACTTCTTGTATGCTTACTCATGAGTTTTCAAGAGCACATGATAATATGCCATATGTTATTCAAGCTAAAAAGCTCAAGAATGGTTGTGATGGATGATAATTTTGCTATAGGCTATCGATCTTGAATGAATTATCTCTAAATCATTTCAGTATATTGTTAAATGTACAAACATTTAGAAAATGTGCTTCTGGAATTAAATGCATTTATTGTCTCTGACTCCATTATACTTCACATATTATATATTATAAAGCCTTAATCTATTACAAAAATGATAAAGACAGGTTATATTTTCAATTCAAAATATATACATTATCTTTGATTACAACAGTTTGCTAAAAGATAAAGGTAATTGAGGATTTGACATCCATAAGAGTATAATCTTGCCCCGATCAGTAGTATAGACCACATCATATTATAATCATATTTTTGTAGATATAAATTTTACCAATTCAAATAAACTGTTATTTTTATCCTATAGTTAAGAATAGCTAGATATATATATATATATTACAGAACCAGTGTTGAATGGTTAGACAGGTAACTAAGCTGCCTAACTGGAAAAAATCCTAAGCATATTTGCAACCTGAAATAATTTTAAGATACTTGTCTCCCATTCAGATTAAAACTAGGACCATGAGCATGACAATAGATACACTAAGAATTATGGCCACAGCTCCTATATTCTTCTAAAGTAATAACTATAGTTTCAGCAATCGACCCAAATATTAAAAAGTATTGGAATAATTTTAAAGGTAATTTTTTTTAAAATAGAACATTGTTAGAATTTTTTGAATTTTACAAATGCAATGATATGGGTTTAAATTCTTTTGGCTTTTGATTAATGGAATTAGTAAACAAAAAACATTTTAAAAAGTATTTCTTTTTTAAAAAAAACTTAATCTAAAGAGAAACAATATTAATATCTAATTTAAAACCTGCCCTTTTTTTGATTGAATTAAGTCTGATTACGTAATCTTCATTTGATTATTTTAAGGCAGATTTGAAATATTTTAAATAAAATATATAATATTTATTTGTCTAAAAGACAAAAACAAAATAATAGCTCTGATTCTATTGTCTCAATGATTAGCTATTTAATGTAAAGAATCTTCTTTGATCCTGGACAGAATAAACTGCAATATTTCTAGAGACGATTCTCATGCTCTTTAAAACACTTAACACATTATGGTTGTATTCAGTTGTTATATATAAATAACTTTATTGAAATACATATGTAAGAATGATACAATTGTAAATAAAATAAAAGTAACTCATGTTGCTAGGGCAACCGAATGGTCTGATGAGCTACTGGTGTTGTTTAATCTAGCTTAATCAGGCTCCATATGTTGTCAAATAAAAATCTGGGCGAGATGATACTGTTCTTATGGTGAAATTCCTTCAATTTAGAAATGAATATGTCTTCAAGCTTGGGATGAGGAATGGTGAATTTGTTCAGGTCATATTTAGTCTCTCCTAAGAACAAAATATGAGGAGATGTAAGATGGAAAAAATGCCTAATCGCATATGTACGATCAGAAGAATTAATTCCCCTGATATTGATACCAATGATTTGGCATTTGCTCCTCTCCATGAAGATTATTGCTGCTTGGATTCACCACTAGCAGAATCTTTGATTGAGGGTTGGAATGGTCCTTGAGATCACTATATTCCTGATCCGGGTGGCCTGTGGTTATCAGCTCGAATGAGCTCTGTTTCATTGTTGTGTGATTGTGCGAAATAAATTGCATGGATGAAATAAAATTATCATAAAAGTCATTTTCCACATAGAATGCTTTTGAATATAAAATTAATATCTTCACATGGAAATCTAAAATAAACTCCTTATTCATAAGAAAGATGACAAATTGAATATCAAACTCATATATGTTCCACTATTCATAATCAAACTGAAATTATTAATAGAAATGTATTCCAGTCAAAATACGTTATGGCTCCTCCAGTGTAAAAAACAAACAAAAAGCAAACATTATTATATTTTCATTTAATATAGTCTTAAAACAGATATTAAAACAAAACTTGATCATCTTAAAAATTTACTGTGAAAAAGAAATGATTTCACATTCATTCAAAAATGAATTTCATTAAAAGTAATTTGAAAGAGATATATTTATTTCTGATTATTCAGAAAAAAATCTTGTAAACCATATTTATTTAATGAGAAAATATGCTTTTTTTGATTGAATGATAGAAATAAAAGCCAGCAAAGTAAGAGGGGATGGAGGGTGGGTGGGATAACAAAATGTTTGTTGAATGAACCTTTTCTTTAAAATGTGAATGAATTAATGTGAAACCAGTATAAATATATCAAATTCTGTTCTAAAATTTAAAATTGCATTAATAATTTTTAAAATATTACAAAAAATATGGATAACTATATGTCAAAAGTAAGTTTTAACAAACTTTATCATAGTTTTCTATTTATCATTGTGGCTAAATTTGTTAACTTATATTTTTAAAATAAAACCTATAGAAATAAAATCAGAGTACAATCACAGACATCTTTATTTTTGAATAATTATTATATAAATTTTTGTAAAAATAATTATCCCGATTTCCATATTTGGTCAAAATTCTTCACAAATAATCTCAAAGCCAGAGAGCATAGAACCCAAGCAATTAAGGATGTAGTAGATATGACTAGATTACTTTGTAGTTTCCAATGACTGCAGATACTACTGACCTCTTCAGATTTTTTAAACTAATAAATCAATATTATTTTAATTTAACTTTCTATCATCAAATGAATGCAAAGCTGGAAAAATAGCTGAAGGACAATCAGTTCCCTCTTCTAAGATCTCCAAATGAAACATTTTGTAACTATTTATGGGAGTATTAAATTTTAATTTAACTGTTTATAAAGTTGTTAATCACATTTTTGAAAAAAGTATTGTTTATCACAATCAACTACAAAAGAAGATTGAATAAGATACTTAAAGATCTTTACACATAATTAAATTGGTAGTCATAAAAATTGTAATAATTTACAAATAAATTTTTATACCCATAGCTCTATAGTCATACTGTATTTATCTGATCTTCTTAACATAAAAAGAGCCATAAAAGATGCAATTCTGTGTCTAGTATGCATTTTATCCTGTTACAATCAATTGCAAAAGTTTGTTAGCATCATGCACATCTCTTAACCGCTCAGAGCCATAAATAAAAATATAGAGCTTTATTGAATACAGCAGTATTGATCCTAAATTATCAGCTTTTAATATTTTAATATCAATGGCTTCCCATTATTTAAACAATAAAACATTTAGACATAATTATCATCACTTTTAAATGTTATCATTCGATTGAATAATGAAATTTTCTTCCAATTTAAACCAATGTATCTGATTCATAGCAGCTCTTCTTCACATATCTCAGCTGACTTTCTTATCTCATCCCACTCATTTTACATATGCTCTCTTTCTGCATCTCTAATATTTTTTTTAGAAACCAGTTTAAGACATGAATTACTCATTTAGTGCTATTCCTTCCACAAACATGTCAATCTAGACTTATTCTAGCTTCTTAGATTTTTCAATGATGTTAGTGATTCCTGTTTGTTCTCCTATCAAGATTCCTTTTGCTAAATCTAGCATGTGTCTATCCATATTTCTTTGTATGGGTACACTTTCAGCTGCTCTCTATCTTTTTTCCTTAACAGTAGCAAACTCTCTATACAGTAGTGCCACCAAGTGCAAGCCTTTATAATGAATGGATGCAAGAAGGTTTCCAGACTAGCTTCTAGCCCATAGCTTCCATTAGTGTGGAGCCTTGGATTTTAAAGCACCATACCTAAATCTTAGGATCTAAGTGCAGTGCTCTCAAATATAAAGTTCCTCACTAGCTAGAAGCTAGTCCAGGAATATTGGATGAGGAGGCACTATATAGGATTTTAAGTATGATCTTGCATCCAATGATTACAAAGCTTTCACTTGGTGGTACTACTGTATGGAAAGTTTGCTATTGTTATTAACAGCTAATGTAAGCATATGAAATGATGATCACATGACATTCTGATATTTTTTTCTTAGAAGTGAACAAGTATTAGACCAATAAGGAAGCACAAGCAAAATACAACTATTAAAAAACTTTTTTTAAGTGCATAAGCATAATTTAATAGTATTATAAATGATTCAATTATGTTTAATTAATTCTATTTAATTTGCCTATTATATTTTCATTTGTATTATCAATCTTTGTTTTCTTCTTTTTGATAAGCCATAGAATCTAAATGACCCAAGTAATCTCCAATTATTTTTATTCATTTAGCTCATTTTAATTACCTAAATATTTTAGATTTAATAAATGATATAAATAGAAAATTTATTCAAAATATTTTCAACTTTTGAATGCAGTCCATATTGTAAATCGGTGTGCGTTTTACATCTTTAGTCATATGTTCCAGGAATGTGCGATAGAATAGTAGTTTAAAATAATATATATATATAAAGTTAAAATATATACAAAAAATTGGTATATGAAGTTGAATTACAATATAAGTTACATATGTTCTTACTCACTTGAAAAAAGTGTACTGAATGTTTCAAAAATGCATCCAGAATTTAGAGAGGTTGGATGGTTATGATATGATTGAGATAAGGTGGAAAATGCACTGATAAAAACAAACCTTGAATATATATATATATATGATATAGAATTTACAATGGGAATATATATATATATATATATATATATATATATATATATATATATATATATATATATATATATATATATATATATATATATATATATATATATATATATTATAAGCCCAGAATTTTAAATGAAGAAGTGAGAAATGCTATTGAATGTATGAAGAAAGGAAAGGCTCCAGGTAATGATGGAATTATAATTGATATATTAAAAGAAGCAGGTGAAGAAACATAATTTTTTTTAGCAAAGTTATATACCAAATGTCTAAATGATAAAGATGTACCAGATGATTGGAAGAATGCAGTAATAATATTAATATTTAAAAAAGGTGATAAAGAAGATATTAGAAATTACAGACCTATCAGCCTTTTATCAGTTTTATATAAAATTTTTACCAAGATAATTACAACTCGTCTACAGAGAACATTGGATTTCCACCAACCAAGAGAACAAGCTGGATTTAAAAGTGGTTTTAGTACAGTAGATCATATTCAGGTACTGAGAGAAGTTATAGAAAGGACAAATGAATATGAGATGTCATTATGTTTTGGATTTGCAGATTATGAAAAGGCATTTGATTCTATAAACATTTTTTCAGTGATTAAAGCATTGGATCATCAAGGTATAGATCCAGGATATTGTCATATTTTAAAGAATGTTTATAAAAATGCAACAGCAACAATCAGATTACATAATGATACTGGGAAAGTCAGCATTGAGAAAGGTGTAAGACAAGGTGACTCCATATCTCCAAAACTTTTTACAGCAGTTCTGCAAGAAGTATTTTGTGATTTAAAATGGGAAACTAAAGGAGTGAAAGTAAATGGAGATTATTTAAGTCATTTAGATTTCGCAGATGATGTAGTTGTTTTTGCAAATAATGCTTCAGAGCTGCAGGAAATGTTTCAGGAGTTATCAGATGAAAGTAGGAAAGTAGGACTAAAGATAAATGTTAAAAAGACTAAAGTAATGTTTAATCGATTTGCTCAAAATATGAAAATAAAGATTGATTATGATGAATTAGAAGAAGTTAACAGTTACAAATACCTTGGTCAGATTATTAATACAGATGGAAACATAATGGAGGAAATTAATCATAGAATTAAACTTGGTTGGAGTGCTTTTGGTAGAAATAACTTGATACTAAAAGGAAATATGCCTATGTGTTTGAAAAGGAGTTTTTTTTATTTATGTTTTTTCACTTTTTTTTTTTTAATTTGGAAACTGAAACCCCCAATAAAAGAGCAATACAAAAACTTCAGACCACCCAAAGAAGTATGGAGAGATGTATGTTGGGAATAACAAGAAGAGATTGAAAACGCAATATATGGGTAAGAGAACAAACAGGTGTTACTGACCTCATTGAAAAAATTAAAAGATTGAAGTGGAGTTGTGCTGGACATATTGCTAGAAGAGATGATAATAGATGGACAATTGAAATTTTAAACTGGATTCCAAGAGATTGTAAAAGACCCAGAAAGAGACCACATGTGAGATGGATGGATGAAATAAGAAAGAGTGCAGGGGTGATGTGGAGAAGAGAAGCTAAAGATCAGAGAAGATGGATTAAACTTGGAGAGACCTTCATCCTGCAGTGGATTGATAATGGTTGATAATGATGATGATGATGATGAAGGTTAAACACAATATTACATACTCCCACCTCTGTACATGATAATACTGTAATAAGAAAATGAATTATTTTCTCATTGTTTCTATTTGTATATGTGAGATTGCCTTTATTACACATGGTGGAGAGCATGAAATATTAATAAATATAATTATTTCATTGTTTTTTGTTGATCAAACAGATTAACTTTTATTAACAAAGTAAATAAATATTTTATTAATTTATTTTAACTTTCTAACAAATATTAAATCATCTATATGTAATAAAGTAAATCACAACCTGAATATACATAGAGAACCCCTGTCACATGCTTTTCAAAAATTTACATGCACTCACTTATAAGCATCAGTTTAAAAAGCATAAATGAAACACTTATACTTAGACACATAAGCCAACTTTTGCTCACCATGCTTAAATCAGGGCTTTAACCTACTGTGTGCCAGGTATATAACTTTTTTATATCCAAAACTTTATTATACACTATGTTTACACTTATTAGATCATTCTGTTAATCCTTTGATTGCCATATTAACTCAGTTATCTATATTAGTTCTTGTGTTAACTCATTTGTTGTTGTCTCTAAGTTTATCAGCTTCCATGTGGCTTCAAATGCAATTTGAGGTGCACTGCGTTGGTCTGTGCTTCTTAATGTCTTCAGCTTTCTGAGTAGGGTTGGTGGAGATTTCGTATTATATGGGTTGGAAAGCAATTCACATCTAGTGAGTCATATGATATACATAAAAAAGCTGCACTTCTTATTACTGCAAATTCTCCCACTTCCATTCCATGTTTAAGAGCTTCTATTAGTGGTTGTTTTGAAAAATATATCATTTGGAAGAGCACTTTGCATTTCTGCAATGCTGTACATTGGTTATATATGTTAGAGGCTGTATCTTCTTCTCTGTGACATAGCTGGCATATCATGTCTAAGGAAGTATATCCTCTGTGCATAACCAAAAAATGACTTGTGGGCAGAGCATCCAAATTTAGCTTAATTAGGAAGTCAAAGAACGTTGGCTCCAGGTTCCAGCATCTAAATTTTTTTATAAGGTAATATTGGTAATATTGAGGCAAGTTGCATTTGGTGTGGATAAATTGGTCCTGAGCTGGTACATCTCTCAATAGTTGATTTTGTTAGAATCTGGTTGGCATGGAGGTGACTTGACAAATGAATTGTATAAACTTATTCATTCTTTAGCAGGAGAGAGATAGAATCTCAATTTATATAGCACTTGACTATGTATGTAATATAGAGAAGGGAATAAATTTTTGGTCATGCACTTTTCAAGAATTTACACTCACTGAAACATAAGCATCAGTTTATTCCCTTCTCTATATTATATACATAGTCAAGCACTATATAAATAGACTATTTATTACTGAATATTTATTATGTTTATTTGATTATGACATGAGTTTGAAATTTAATTTGTTCTCTTTCTTATTGACAAGAAGTTTATCTTAGTTTTCTATGTCAAAATATTAATTTTACATACAAAATACAAAAGTATTTTAATTTGAAAAATGAGTTTGAAGAAAATTTTACTCTATTCATCACAATTTATTTCATGGAGCAACTAAAGGCAATAATAAAATGTTAAATGTTCCAAAGAGCATAATAATCTTCTCTAGAGATATTGTATTTTATTCTGTCCAAGTTCAAGAAAGCATTTTTAGATAGAGTAGTAGTTATTCATGGAGACAATAGGCTATTAATAATATTGATAAGCATATTGAAGATAATATTCTTTCTATACAAAGACGACCAATGAGAAAGTGATTCATTTTCTTATTATAATATTGTCGTCTACTGAGGCAGGAGTGTATATTATTTACTGTACCAACATGTAAATATGATTGTGTTCTACATTATACACACACAAACACACACATGTATATGCAATGATTAAAATATAATGTTAATTTTTTCTTCACTTGTGTATGTAATTCTTTAGTATATGTATGTACATATGTGTAATGCAGTGGTTTCTTTCTTATCCTAAATCTGAGTGCACTTTCGGTGATGAGCACCATAGTCACACCTCTTATGCTACCTGCTGTTGCTGCTATATTTATACTTCCATCTCATTATGCATGCTATCTAATTACACGCTAAGTAAATTAAGTCATGTAAATATTCTATTTATATATAGATCGATGCTGTTTTTTCTTTTCTTTATTACATTTTATGGTTAGTGATAAACCATGCCTCCTTGATCTTCCTTTTCCAGTCATTCTGCTTTATACAAACTAAGTTGACTAACTGTGGGTCCAAACTACAACTATACTATTTTCTGTGAACTTATATTCCAAATTGTCTTTAATGTGTCTATATAGGTATTCGTGCTGTGCTATTCTAGTTGAAGCACTGGCTCTAGATTCATATATTTACATAACATGCATAATGAGATTAGTGACAACATCTAGCATGAATAATGATGCTCATCATTGAAAGTGTACTCAGCTTTATGATATAAAGATAAGAAAAAAACTGCTTCATTATGCATATGTACATAAATATGCTAAAGAATAACAAGAATATATGTAAATAAATAGTAGATGGCATGCGCATAATCTTTTGCAAATATAAACTTTGACAGTTAACCACTATTCAACTTAAAAATCATAGAATCATCCTCTTACACTATGCATGTATTTTGGTTAATCATGGCACCATCAGCTGTGATAGATATTCAAACACTGACGACCATGCTAGAGCAGCAACCTGAGCTCCATATACAATTAACAAAATAATTGTTGTATTTCAAAAATATTATCACAAAATTGTGGAACACACACACATATATATGTATATTATTAAAAACCATTCCATATTTAGACAATCCCAATATCAATACAATCAACACTTTCAAACTTTGTCAAGGCAACCTCCTTGTAAAAGGAGGTTGGGAAGTGTTGACTGAATTTTTAATGATTACCTACAAACCCATTTATTTTTGACCATTATTACACTTATTATATATTATATATATATATATATATATATATTATACCGAGACAAAGTCGGTAAATAGTTTATTTTATATTATGTTTCATTCACTCAATTCGTAAACTCTTAAAGGCAATCTCATAGTTAACTAACCCACACTTGCGTAAATAAATCATAAAATTTGCTGTAACATTTAGTCTATTATTGCAATCTATCGTAATCGTAGGACTTTCTAAACATGAACTTTGAACTTAAGTAAAATCTAACAAACCATAATCCGTATTCTCAAAATGTAAAAGGAAACTTGTATTTATCATTCATACTTTATTATGTTTAATATGTTTCTCTGCGAGCGTGAATGTGTGTGTGCGAATAAAGTTCAAATTAATATTTATATTCAATAAATTCGTTCAGTATATAAACAAGTCGAGCATTTCTCAAGTCTTTTCATACAATTAAAGTCTTATATCATTTACTCTTGATCGTTCATAAATTTATCATTAAATTATACTTATTTAGATTTAGATTTATTTTCAATGTTTCTTTTAAATGTAATATGCCAACATCGTGCCGTGAGTCACGATGTTTATTTATTTTCCCTTAATTAAGATAGACTTGAGAATTGGGCGGGTCTATGATAAATATATAAACAATGTCAAACAATTATATTGAGTATAGCATATAGGGGGGATGATCTTATAAGCCTAATTGTTCGGGGCATAAACGAACCGTCGTATTGGTCACAAACAACCAATAATCAAGTCTAGTGCTAGGATCAATCAGTTAGCAAACTAAAACTTCTTTCCCATTAGTGAACTGTGCGTCTTTTCCATAAGGAGTTGTCTTTGAAACAATCATATAACGGCCCTGAGTAACCTTATTGGTCCATGCTGGGAGTTTGAGCTGGTGGGCGGGATTAGACTTCGAAATCGTTTTGATGTGATGTAAGGTGATGCGAGTAATTAAATTCAACTTAAATAATCGTATCTGGCGCCCCCTTGTGTGGATAGTAAATAACTATCGATATAAGTAAATAAATAAAGCTTTACGCTATGTCATGTTTATTTCGAAGCCCGTAATCTCTGTGAGGAGGGGGTCGGTTACAATATATATACAATAATCCAGGTGCACCTCCTTCATTAGAAAATATTTATTATAATAGATAATAATATAATGGAAACACAAAACATAACCTCAGAAAAAATGGAAATCTAGAACGGACCAATAGTAAAAACTGAACTATGAAAACAATAACAATTACTAAAGACTCTAATAAAAAAAAAAGTGTTTCTTTCTGTAATTAATGATAGCTCCTAGTTTGTTAATATATTATACAATGTACAACCTAATATGATGTAACCAATTTTTGCCTAATAAAGTTTACTTTGAAACATAAAAAAAAATAGAACTAGTGTTCATCAGATGCTAAGATTTAAAATAGACAGTAACTCAGAACAATGCAAACAAAAGAAATGAATCTAAATAAGTTGAGATCTCATCATAGCTCTTATTAATAAACGTTCTATTTATGTTTATAAGACAGAATTAATTTCTAATGATTAGAAATTAATTTTCTCTTCTTATTGTTTTAGAGTATGCATGGTTTTGAATTATAGTGTATTAAAAAAATCTTAATAATATATGAAAAGTTGATACAATTTTTCCATTAATTATAATAAAGCCTTCATAACCTAAATAGTGTACTGAATAATTTTATAAATAAGTTGTAATAATTTTATATATTATTAGAATATAGAGTTATGCATATTTGATTTCGAATACATATATAATCATTAAAACCACTCAACACTTAGACAATTTCAATATTAATGACAATGAACAATCTCAATCTGTTGTCAGGGCAACCTCTTTTTAATAATAAAAGCAGAATCCCACCTTTATTTATGGACCAATATATTTATTTATATATACACTGAAGATTGTAACTTGACCACAGAGTATGAAATTATTGCTACAAAAAAGTTTAAATAAACCGCCTTAAACACATAAATATAACCTGTTCTGAATGCAGACTAATAAATAGTCAATTATAACATTCAAAATGCAATGGATTTATAAGTAATTATTAAAATCAGTCAGTACTTAGACAAACCCAATATCAATAACAATCTCAATCTGTTGTCAAAGCAACCTCCTTTTAAGAATAAGGGTGGAATCCCACCATTATTTAAAGTCCAATATATTTATGCAGACCCTAAAGATATATATATATATGTGCGTGTGTGTTAAGTGAAGACTTAAAAACAGCACTTATACAAAAAGCCTAAGTATTGTAATAAGTAATAAAAATATACGAATTATTATCAATAGTAATATATATAAAATTAGATGTTCTGTCTTTATAAACACACATTCTATAATACATAAATGTGACATAAAAATATACGTTTAATCCAAACACATGCAGCATTTCTGTAAATGTATTTATCAAGATTTGAATCAATATAAAAAAATAAGTTGTATAAATGTGAAAACAATGGGGTTTTAATTATACAAATAAATGAATATATGCTCTAGAAATTCAGATAAACAATAAATAATCGCATTAAGCCATGTCATGTAACATTGGAGGACTAAACTGATCAAAATGATTTTTTTTTACTTTACTCAGCTTACAACAGATCAAGAAATCTCCAGGTTTTAAATCCATTACTCTTAACACTGCGCTAAACAGATTGGTCTTAAATTAATTATTAATCATTATGACGATTTTGAAATCTGCTTAATTCATATCTTGGACAGTTTTAGCATCATCAGCAAACTATTTGTGACTATATATACACAGGAGTATACTGACATATGAATACTTATATATTACAAATAATTTTTTAAAATTAACATTTGCGTTATTTAAACTTAAGTAATTTTTATTTTACGCATTAGTTTAATAAAATTAACTTTATCAGTTAAATAAGAATTCTTTTTAGTCTTATTACTTTTGTAAAAAAAAAACAAAAAAAAAATCAAATTTTTATTTTTTGATAGATATCTTTAACGATGTCTATTTTCAAATAACTGTTGATTACTGACTTGTCTTCCTAGCGCACAAATAGCTGATAAACAAAATGTTATGGGCAATCCCAGGGGTCCAAGGTATTAGGTCCGATAAGGCGGGGCAAATGTGGGGGGAAACCAGCTGGATTCGTGATTCTACTTGGGTGTTCAGCTAATAATCAAACGTTCCAAATTAAACAAGCGGAACATTCTTTTTTTTGACTATATCAAAAACTGAAATGTGGTTAAATAATACTGATAATATAATACTTGTCATAATTATATGATATTATATAAATACACATGCACGTACAAACATGTAAACAAAAAAAATGTTTTTATTTTTTCTAAAAAATAATATATAATAATGTTTTTTTAGTATTATAAAGTTTAAATAATTGTCAAGCATTGGTGGTCGAGAGGTCAGCGACGGAAACTTTACAAGCAGTTGTCCCGGGTTAGCCGGTTCGCTTCCCGGCTGATGCTATCACACATGAGAGAAAAAAAAGTTTAAATATTTTTTTTAAAAAATGTGGTCTATATAAGTACAAAAATTATTGCAATGCAAGTTTTTGGGAAGCAAAGTTATGCTTTTTTTTTTTTTATGTGTCAAAGTATCGGCCGGGAAGCGAACCCCGGGAAACTGCTTGTAAGGCAGCTCTGTGCTAACCACTCGGCCATCAATGCTTGACATGCATTTTTTTTTTTTCAATCGAAAAATAACAAACGCATTATATATATCTTATTATGCTTGTAAATATTTCATCATTAATTACATTAACAATGTTTTTACTGACTAAATCTTAAAGGTATACGTTTTCAGTATCTTTTTATATATATTCGTTTTTAAAAATATTTAGTAATAATTTATTTTATAAATCAATTTATAAAATAAACTATTTATATGCAAATGGATTTTATTAATAAATTAATATTTATTCAGCAAAAGCTATTATATAATTAATGATCAAGGTTTTTTTTTTTTTTTTGTCTTAGATGGTCTAATACAGTGCAAGATTTGTGGATCATACAGAAGATTGTCACATTCGGGACTCTAAAATTCACAAGAACCCCAATGTAGTACATAATTCTATGATTTATTTAAAAATTTTATTGTAAAGTTTTCAAAAAAATGAATAAAACGATAATTATTTTAAAATTCATTACTTTTTTATACTATTATAAAGGATATAACAAAATAAAAGAAGGAAGTAATTATAGAGCAGTATACATATAATATTTAAATACATGTCTATTATCAATACTAAACTTAGCTAATTATAAGGGAGTATGTGGTCATGTGTATCAGTTGTAGAAGATGGATTGGATATCTGGGAGGAGTTTGAAAGTCGGAGTTCAATTTCTTATAATATATATATAGGATTCAAAAGAAGAATTTGCGTTTAACTGAAAAGAGAGAACTTTTGGTTTCTTTTTGAGGCCTTAATAGAATAGTTAAACTCTTAATGTTTATTCTGTACGTTCTGGTCATTGAGGATGTTATATTTATATAATTACATGGCAAGTAAATATGGAAGACGTGTTTACTAAAAAACATCAATCATGTGATAATCTTGCTATTTACGCATATCAAATTATTTACATTTTGTAATGCTAAAAAAATAGTGATTAATAATTATATGCTATTTTTTTTTTAAAAAGAAAAAATTTGATTACATTTTTTTTTCATATGTCGAATGCGTTGACCGGGAAGCAGGAAGCGAACCCAGGCCAGTTGCCTGGAAAGCAACTATGCTAACTGCTAGGCCACCAACGCTTGACATCATTTCGATTACATTTTTTTTTTTTTGTGTGTGTTCATTTATGTTAGATTATACAACATCATAACTTGGTGTTCCATCACTATTTTTCTTGAAAGCATAATCAATATTGATGACAAATCTTATTTTTTCTTATAGTTATAATCGTAACGTAGAATAAAAAAATTACAGTCCCTATATTCTAAAGGTTGTAGAGTTGTCAACAACACAAAAAATGTAAAAATTACTAGTCAATCTCTTATTTAGCTATTTATATTCATAGATTATTTAAAACAAATTATACATTTATAAACATCACATGATCACCATCTCTTTTACTATAAGCTATTGAGCTTAGATTGAAAATATTATTGTGTTTTCAATTTCATTCTCATAATTTTGTAGTTAAGTAGAGATAAAAGGTGGGTGCTGGAGGGTTGCATTAGATCCTAAGATCCAGGTGCAGTGCTCTCAGATCCAAGACTCATCACTGATGAAATCCACAAGTCAGAAAACAGTCTGGGGATATTGGATGAGTAGGAACTAGATAGTGATTTTATGCACAAGCCTTTTGGCATCCATTGATTACTCTGGTTGGCACAGAGTGGCACTACTGTATGGAGAGTTTTGCCTTGTGTAATATACACCTATAATTGTAAACAACTTTCAAGATAAAAAAAAAATGTATAAGTTTAAAAAGAAGTACAGTATCTCACATTTAAGAAAACATTATCAGACTTTCTACAATTAGAAGAGTAAATAAATAGAAAAGTCAATCACTTATTATAAGACAAATATAGAAGCACAAATAGAATGAAATTTATGAAAGAATTGCAAAACTCCGGGGAACAGCAAATAGAGTGGTAAAATGAATTATTCAAATTAATGAAAGATATCAAATACGGGTAATTCTCATTTATGCCCAACAAGTTTTTGTTCTAAGAAAGAAATATAGGATTTATACACAAAAGGTTTGAGAAATTGCTATCCTAATGTAAGATGAGCACTTATTGTGTATGTGAGATTATGATCTGGGCCAACTGATGAGTGCTGGTTCTACATGAAATACATATACTGGAAATACTGGAGATTGTGTATCCTTTTTACATGTGTAAGGTCATTTGTATTGGTTATTTGATATAGATTGGAGAATGAATAGAGTGAAAAATCCTGAGTTCAAATTCATCTATTTAAAATGCATTGGATTAGACAAATAATATTTCAAAGTTCTTAAGGAGAGATTTTAAAGCTAGTAATGGAAAACAATTGACAAATGAAAGTATTGGAGATAAATTTGGAAATGAAAATAGAAAAGAAAGAGAATATAATTTGCATATATATATATATATATATATATGAGAAAAATCCAAAACTGAAATGAATATGGGAAAATTCAAACATATAGAAAAATGAATTGTAATTGAGATAACAAAAAATTGCCTTTTTTAAAAAAGTTTCTATAGTAAGTAATATATTCAATGCAGAAGTGATTAAGATATGTGGTAATTACAAAGTAGAGATAAAAGCTATTAAGGAAGACAGTATTAAAAGTTAATAGTCTTAATTTTCAAATATATTCCAGTAAATTTAAGTTAAAACACAAATCGCTTTTAAACTTAAAAAGTGGCTGCTCCGATTAGAATGAGTTCTATAAAAAGATAAATGATTTTTTAATGAAAAATATTACTAGTTTGTTTATTGGTAGAATAGCAGATTGTGGAGCTCAAAATCCACAGATTGCAGCCCAGTTTTATCATTTCTGATGTCTAAAAAATTTCTTTTCTGGCAACTTGGAACAATGAAGCCAACAATTGGCTTCATTGTTCCAAGTTGCCAGAACTGCCGATCACCAGAATAGATTCTGGGACCGCTCTATCAACAATCCAAACCGGGCAGGGTGATCACTAGTGACAAACCAGCCATTTATTATCACTTTTAACTCTAGATAAGTAATAAAAAAAGACAAAAATTATTCAATAAATTTTTGCTAACAATATGATATATAAATAAAAAAGAATATAGAGAAGTATTTTCAAATAAAACAGAAAAACTCTGGAATTTGTAAAATAAAATAAAGACTTAATAATAACTTTAAATATATAACTGTAAATTATCAAGGACAGCTACAGAAAAAAACAAATGTTTTGAAAATATAACACCAGATATTAATAATGGAAGGAAAATTATTTCAACAATAAAAAAAGTTGCATTACTGCTTCATGAGGTATATGATGGGAAAGGAATTGTTAGAAACTTTTAGTTTGAGCAATTATCAATTTAAGAATGTAAAATAATTTAAGTGTCTTGGTAGTTTTATAATTTTTTTATTTTTTATTTTTTCTTGATAGTTTTATAAGCAGAAAAATGGACTTAGATATTGAGATTCAACACTCCAATGAATTATTTCTGCTTATAATAAGTTAAAAAATAGTTTTCATTACAGGAAAATAACTATTACAATTAAAGTAGAAGTATGTTTTTTTTCCCATATATCAAAGCATCGGCCGGAAAGCGAACCCGAAAACCTGGGACAACTGCTAGTAAGGCAGCTGTCTAACCACTCGGCCACCACCGCTTGAGTAGTAGTATGTTGAGCTACTTTTTACCTAATTTATTGTAAAAAAAGTGAGATTTTGGACACCCAAACAATGCAATGTAAAGTCATTAGAAAATTTTTCTTTAAAGATGCTCTACAAAATTTTAAAAATATAATGGCAAAAACATATATTCAATCACAGTGATAATATGTTGGATTATTTCCATCATCTATCATTAAATGCCGAATGTCTAGAAAATTTTAAATTTTATTTAAACTTTTCCAGATACAAATACCTGATAGTAATAATTCAAAGACAACACAGGTTACTAGATTACACAATGTTTAGAGTGATATTATTCTCCACTTTTCTTCAGGTATTGCTGGTCTCAGCAGTAACAATGCTAGCATAGGAGTCGTATCGAATTATAAGGTAATTTTCAGACAGCATGAGCATTATCTTAAAATTCAATATTCAACAATCTAAAGATATAAGTTTGACTCCTATGCTATCCCCAGACAAGCCAGCAACACCTGAAGAAGAGCAACACCTGAAGAAGAACAATAGGCTAAAACCATTCACCAACACATCATTCTAAACATCGTATAATCTACTAACCTGTGTTGTCTTTGTGTGCCATTAGTAATAGTTGTTTCCATTTGGAAAAGTTTAAATAAAGTTTAGAGTTTTCTAGACATTAAACAATTAATGATAGATGATGGAAATAGTCTTAGCATATCATATCTAAAGTATCAACATAACAAACCTTAAAGAAAATGTGATTTAATCAATATGTTTTTGAAATTTCTAGATGTAATATCATAGAGTCCACTAATGTAAAATTCCACATCATTGTTGAATTGAACATATGAAATAAATGAAAAATACAAGATTTCCTAAAAGAATATTTTATAATGAATATAAACACAGATTTCATAAAGGAAGCAAATCCTGTTTACATTAAAAAAAATTATTTCAAGGCATTTTAAAGAAGGGATTTTGATTGTTTTTATTATGAAAATATAGCAGAGAATTTCAATTCTTACATTGGGAAGTGACAATTAGACACAGGATTAACGTTTTTCAGAAAGAAAAGTTTACTGTATAAGAAGTTAAAAGATATTATAGCAAAATATAAAACAAACAGAAAATGGACAATATGTTCCGTATGTAGTAGTATTAGTGGTTCATAACTGGTTTATATAGTCATCACAAAGCTCATTTTTAGAGCAATTCCCCCTCCCTCTTGAAATCGGCGTGGTCGTTTTCGTTTATGAGTGGCTGCTCTATATAGTATATAATCAAAAAAGGATTAAGGAAAATTTCCTAAATAACAGTATATAAAATACGAAATTAGACAATAAACAAGATGTACATATATATATATGTAGAAGGAGAACTTTTTCATAAATCTATAAACAAGTATAAGAAGTACAATATTATCTAATTGAAGTTTTTATAACTTGTATTAAGTCGAGTTTTTTTTTTAAAACATCTCCAATTTTGTTAATAGATAATTTACTATCAAAAACAAACTTATTAACAATAATAATAAAAATGGGGATTAGAAAATATATTTCCTCGTAGCTTTAATTGTGTAATGCAGAATGGTATCATAATGTTTTTTAGCGCTTTCCCGCAAAATATGATTATATGGAGAAGTAGAAATAGTTTACGGAAAAATTCTCTTGGATTTTAGCTATAGCAGATTTTTTTTTTTTTTCACATTTACTACTAATAATGGGTAATTGGATTTACTTATTTTCCGGAACTTCTTAGTATTTTTAAACTTATTTTTTTCTGCCTGCGTTTTCCTAGAACTAATTAAAAAGTAAATCTTAGCGTTTGGTTAATGCTCCGGGCCGCTTAGTGCATTATTGAGTGGCTTAATCAAGAACTAAACGTCCCGGATAGAAGCTCTCTCTCTTTGTCACTTTCATGCTTGAGCGTCAAATCATAATTTCTTATTTTATTTAATTAATAAAATAAATAGTTATTTATAAATTGGAAAATAAATATTAAACTTATCACTACAAATTGTATTAATATGTGTGATGTGGTAAAATGACGTTTTATGATATGAAGAGTTATGTTAAATTAAAGTTCTTTTTAAAATGATCGGAAAACAATGGGAAAGAATATGATACCCTTCTCCCATTAGTTGTAAAGGCAGTGTCAATTTATAACTCTATTTTCCCTCATTCTGGCATATTGATATTCAATAGACCAATTTAGATTAAGGAATTTTTACCGTCTATTTAATAGTAGTTTGATAACTTTTTACTATCAAGAAGCAAAAATCTAACAATGTTGGAAACTTAAAAAAATTATTAAAGCTGCTTATGATTTTAAATAATTTCTGAGAATTATCCACGCACGGACTCCAAGGCAAAGGATCATTATGATCAGCCAATAAGAAACAATTGATAATCACTGATTAATTTTCATCACTTTCTCCAACTCTTATTAAATACCATTCTAACTTTTGTATTCAAGCAAATAGTTTTAATATTGGATATGCACTACACACATATATATATACGTGTGTGATTTTTTTTTTTATAGCATTGTTATAAAAATCTTTAGCACGTCAGTTTTTTGTTTAATTAACATAAAGTAAGTTCAGATAAATAAAATATCACTTTTTAAATTTAAATTGTACAGTATTTTAAAATTTTGAATAATTTAACAACTTTTTTTTTTATTTAAAAAAAAAAAATATATATATATAAGATTTTGTTCTCAAAAAAATTTATGCCAAAATAGGACAAGTTACAAATGGGTATAGTAATTTTATATTTTTAGAAAGATTTTTTTAACATACTGAAATTTTGTTTCCTAGTTATATAATTTGACGAAAGATACGCCGTTAAATAAAATATAAAATAAACAAAAGTTTTTATATCTAAATATTTGTTAAAGCTAGATTTTATCTTTACTTTGAAGTGATGTATAACATTTTATAGATTTTTTTCACTCTTCGTACTTATATATATATATATAATATTTTGAATACAAATATATTTTATATACCTGGAGTCTAGATGTAATATAGGCGATTTAAACACAGACTTTCAAGTTCCCTTCAGCCATCCATTCCATGTCATATAATCTAGTGAAGTCATGTGTCTTGGTTATATGAGATGGACTGGATGGCTGAAGCGAGCTTGAAAGTCTGTGTTCAAATCCTATATATATATTATGTGTGTGTAAAAGAGAATATATTAATCAGCCACAAACTATATATTTTTAATTCAATATAAAGTAGCTTGGAAATAGTAACCAAAAATAATTTATTTCTCAGATCCAACACTAAGTAGTCTAAATCTATCAGTAATTCTTCGCCAGGGTCTTCAACTAATATATATTGTAAGTGACCTGCGTTTGTAGAAACAATTATGCTTAAAAGGTAGAAGTTTTTGAATCGAGGCTCAACTTGCTACTGATTTCGGTTATTTTGTACTATTATATTACAAATAAAATAAGTAAATTTATATATATGATTTATGACTTTAGAAATAATTATTTCTATTTCTATTCGTATATAATTATATAGCACTCACAATCACCATTAGTCTGGCGAATATTAATTTATATATTTAAAATCATCGAAATCAATTTGCTAGTTTTGATATCATACACAACTGGCCTTTTTTTTAAATTAAAACTAATGCGTAACTAAGCTTCTTCAATATTTTATTAAAAAACATGTGATTGACATCGGGTAGAGTTAGCTATATTGATTATGTCAAATATATCGTTCTATGTAATTTATTTAACCATAAGGTGACTTATTGAAAGCTAAAGTTTCTTGGATTGAAGCCTAACACTTTTGATATTTTAACATAAAGACCTTTACAAAAAATTGGCCATTCGGTTTTTTTTTTATATATTTTGTAAATATCTCAATATTTAGAATGGCATCCAAACTTTAGTGTACCTTTTATATTATTAAGATATATACTTTACTGGATAATCTTTTATGCAATAAGAATAACGTTTACCAACATTTAAAAAATAATTTCACTGTCAAAAACGTTATTATAAAAATAAACCAAAATTTCAAAGCTATTTTTAAAATCAAATGCTTAATAAAGGTAAATATTTAATGTTAAATTATGGACTTTATTCAATAAATATTTTAGAATTGAAAAAAAAAACCCGATACTGATATAAGTTGCAGCTTGGGCAAGGATTCAGAACTAACTGCAAAGTTGGCATTAGTTAAATAAGTATAAAGTTTTGGGGTTTGGCAAGCCAGAATTCTTCTTTCAAAAGATTTGAGAAATGAGTAACTTTGTGTCAAGATACATTAAAGAATTTAAAAAACCCTAACTGACTCATAGTTTTAAAAAAAACTTATATGAAGTTGATGAAAATTGACAAGTGTTTGTATAAAATGTAGCATATTTAAAAACTGTCACATTGGTATATATAGTTTCAATTCGTAGAAAAGATTCAGCTAACTCATTAACCTTGAAATAAGTCTGCCATGCTTCTGACATTAATATTTTGGGAGCTTAGCTCTAAAATATCTGAATATATATGCATAAATTGGCTAGATTTAGAATATTTGAAAGAACTAAAATGTTATGCAAATTTACAAGTGTTCAGTTTTTCAATATTGAAATATATGTTAATAAATTATTAAATGTAGGATTTAAAAGAAAGGCATTTTAAATGAATTACATCAATTTACATATAGATGGAGAAAGAAAAATATTGAAAAAGAAAAAAAAAGGATTTTATTGTCATAGAAAATAAAGATAATAGAGTTAATGACCATGTGATTAAACCAGTTGTTTATTCTCAATTTAATATGACATTTAATGTAGCACCAAATACTAGTAGATTAATTGTTAATGGAAGAAATAGTAATGATAAAAATCATTAATGTTAGATATAAAATCATATGCAAATGTGAGTCAAATTATATTGGTGAGTCAAAATGTGCAATATAAAAGAGAATTCATAAATATGTACTATTATATAAAAATGAAGGTTTCTCTATGAATAGATTTTAGCCAGTGTTTACAGATCAAGCACATATTTGCAATAGGAATTATTGTTTTGACAATGTTTTTATTTTGCTTCTGGAAAATGATATGAAGAAAATAAAAATCAAAAAGGCATATTTTTTAAAAATATAATTAATTTATTAAATATGCAATGCAATTGCACATATTAAGAAAGGTTTGTCATTCACATAGTTTACATTGTGTGATTTTAATATTTTAGTTTTTTTTAAATTTTAACTATAAATGCTATTTATGATAACATTTATATGAAAAGCTAGCTATAGCTATTATTTATTTATTTATTTATACATAGGTATGTTGAATGTAATATTATTTATTCCAGTGTTTTATTTTATCATTGTATCTAATATTATACAAATACTACATTAATTTGCAAACATTGCACTTTGGGTAGTAATTATTATTATTATTATTATTATTATTATTATTATTATTATTATTATTATTATTATTATTATTATTAACAACAACAACAACAACAACAACAACAACAATAATAATAATAATAATAATAATAATAATAATAATAATAATAATAATAATAATAATAATCATCATCATCTTTAAATAAATGTGCAGGGAATTATCAAACATCCATTAACAAATAGTATAAACAATGCACATGTAATCAATAATTTATATTCTGAATCACAGTAATTTTTTGATATAGGGCATTTTATATCATCTAAAAATATTTTCCCTATTTTTTAGTCTAAATTAACTTTCAATAAATATATAAATGGTAAATAATTATTTTTTATTTATTTATAAATGATTACACTTCTTTCAACTAAGACTATAACTTGAGTGGTTTGATGCAGTTGTATAGTGCCAGATTCTGTGGTTTCAAGGTCCATGGATCATGACCCAAATTTGTTATTTCCAGTGCTCAAACATCTTCTAAGCTTCTAATCAGTAAACCATTCAATTATTTTTTAATTATGGTTATGGAATCTGGATTTGAATCTAGAGTAGATAAAAGTTCAATATTTTTTCAGACTATTAGCAAGCTCATGGCCATTTCAAATAATCATACAATATTTGTCAGTAAAAAGGTATCTTTCTGTTCCTAGCTAGCAGATAAAATAAAATATACAAACTACTTCCTTCACCATTCTGTCATTATCAAACTTAGTGCATAATGTCTTCTCTTTAACTGTTTTCCTATGAAATGTAGGTATTCAAACAGCAGTGGTCTACTTAAAGGCTAGTTTATCATATTCATAAAGTTTAAATATATCTATAATATTTTTTATAAAATCATCATTAGAAGTTCTTTATCAATGAGGATAGCTATTTTAACTCTAGACACTCAAAGTTAAGATTTATGTAACTACAAAAGTAAGGTATATATGCACATATTTTTCATAGTCACTTTTTTTTTCATGTGTCATAGCATCGGCCAGGCAGAAAAACTACTAACCTGGGACAACCGCTAGTAAGGCAACTGTGCTGATCTCTCGACCACCAATGCTCAACACTTTTTACTCTATTTATTTGGTACCCTGCAATTTTTGTAGCAAATATTTTTTTTAAAAAAAACCTACAGTACTTGCCTAATTATATGTAGCAATTCTTTTTAGCCCATATTTTTTTCAATGATAAAAATGCAATCTTTATCCCTTTAGAGCTTATTTAAACTAACATTTATAACACAAACAGTATCTGTCTTTTCATCAAAAACCATACGTAACTTTAGCATAAAATACTCCTTTAGTAAATGCATTATTTTCTATCTATTTTATTCCCCCATTCAATAAAAATGGTATCTCATAATTGTAGATTTAATATCATCATATATGGCAAAATCAAAAACATATCCATGTTATGATTTTGATATCATAATTTCAGAATATTGAAGTCCATTATGAAATAAAACATTGCATTACCTTTATTTTACATTAAAATAATTGTTTTCTGTGCAGTAATTTGTAAAAATAGCAACTCTTTATATCACTATAATAAAGAACTGCTTATTTTATATTTATTGTTTGGACTATTTCCATTATCTAATATGAGTATTGAATATCTTTAGAAAAATTTAACTTTATTTAAATATCCAAATACATTCAACAGTTAGTAGTGGCACCCAGGTTAGTATATGCACAATGTTTCAAAAGGTATTATTCTTCTCTCTTCTTCAGGTGTTGCTGACCTGACCACTGACAGTACTAACATGAGAATAAAACCCGGACCTTGGATTTTTGAGTATTTAATTTTAAGTAATGCTCTAACCAACTGAGACATCCTATCAAAGGTACCCCTTATTTTAGTTTGTTAACTACAAAAACAGCATTGCAGTTCAAAGAATACCTTCTATCTAAAATGTTAAAACTATTTAAATGATTCACATTTTCAAGCTACAAAGAAAAAAAATGTTGAATAATTTTAAACTATGATTGGTTGTAAAACATTTGGATTTTTTCTAAATATTAATTAGTAAAACAATTTTTTAGGAGTAGCATTCAAATTATTAAAAAAAATGTAGGTTATACTTTGAAATGGAAAAAAAATTAGCATGTCATCAATACATTCTAGTTATATCTATAATGCATCTGAATGTCTGCCTATAAAATGTTCTAAACATCAGTGATGTAAAAATGAAAAACAAAATGGGAGCTAGTGTATATTATTGTTGAATATAAATATTAATTGCAAATGCTTCAGACTGCTCTTTTCTGTCATATAAATCTTCCTTTCATATTATCACATGATAAATATATATATATATATATATATATATATATATATATATATAGATATATATGATAATATATATATATATATATATAAACAGATACTTTTTAAACACTGTCATAAAACTATTGGCTCCAGTATTCTTTCATTCTGGAAACATTTTCTTGCATTGCAATGTATTTGTCTGGTGCAAGTAATGAATTAATATAAAGAAGTTAGGCCCATTGTTTGCCACTGCAATATGGCAATAGTTCAAATATATATATAACTTATGGGATATTTTATTTTTATGGAAGCAGTTAGAAAATTAAATTTACAATGTAATAAAGTACACAGTTGTGATAGCGGCATAACAATGCTTCCAAGATATTTCTAATAAATTTCCTCATGCCCAAATAACTATTATTAAAAATATTTTTATTAGTTATCATATATTTCAATCTGTTTTTTACTTGTATTATATATATTTTTATATAAATACATGAAAGCAGCCAACCCTTAAGCAATATCAGTAACCATCAACAATCCCAATCTGTTGTCATGGCAACTTCATTTTAACAATAAAGATGAAAATGCACCTTTATTTATGGTATAATATGGTTATATAATTACTAAAGAGATTGAAATTATTATTACAAATAAGTTTAAAAAAACCTCATTAAACAGATAAATACAAAACATGTTATGAAAGCAGTCTAACAAATAGACATAAATATTTAAAAACCAGGTACTCTTCACAAACCTGGGAGCTTAATTGTAACTATAGGGGATTTGAACTCAGATTTTCAAGCACATTTCAACTATCGACACTTTCTCATACAACTGATACACATGACCACACACATGTAGAAAAGATAAATAATCACCAATATAGTACTTCATGTTAAGCCAGCAATCACCAGTTGGTCCAGATTATCATCTCCCCCACACACACATATATATAATCAGTGCTCAGTTTTATATTAAGATATCAAATCTTCATACTTTAATGGACATGCTTCAATCCACTCCAACCTCCAACTTTTTAGCTGTCCATATCATTGAAAATCTGATGATGAAAACCCAAATTCCATGCTGATGCCAATATTATTGCCATGCCAGTCACTTTGACACCTCATGTATAGGACCTTATCCATTTAAATGCATAGAAGAGGGATAGGCAGGATACAAGCTTGATGTATAAATATTTGAAAACCAGGCACTCTTCATAATTAAGCTCCCAGGTTTGTGGAGAGTGCCTGGTTTTCAAATATTTACACATCAACCTTGTATCCTGCCCATCCCTCTTCTGTGTATTTAAATGGATATGGTCTTATACATCAGGGTCAGAGTGACTTGAGGTCAACATGGGCATGGCAATAATATTGGCATCAGCATGGGATTTGGGTTTTCATCATCAGATTTTCAATGATATGGATGGCTAAAAGTTGGAGGTTGGAGTGGATTGAAGCCTGTCCATTAAATTATGAAGATTTGCTATCTTAATGTAAACTGAGCATTGATTATATATATGTGTGGGAGATGATAATCTGGACCAACTGATTATTGCTGGTTTAACATGAAATACATATATTGGTGATTATTTATCTTTTCTACATGTGTGTGGTTATGGGTATCAGTTGTATGAGATAGTGCGGATAGTTGAAGGGTGCTTGAAAATCTGAGTTCAAATCCCCTATACTTACAAATAGACAAGTATAACATCCAAACTGCATTCCAACTATCTGTTATTTAGATAATATAGTTAATAATGTTCAAGGCTAGATAGTTTTGTAAATGTGAATACATGAAAGCAGGAAACACTTCAACAATACCAATATGAATAACAACCAACAATATATTAATAATTTTTAACAGATGTTATTGTTGAAAATGTTCAAATAGCTATTCGTATATGTTATATATTTTATTTTTAAAGAAATCACAGTCAAATAATAATAGACAGTGACAATGAAAATAGTAAATTGTAAATGCTTCTGGCATTCAGAAGGGGAATGCAAATAATATCATGTGATATTTATTACCATCTGACTGCCATTTTTCTAAAATAAAGAATATAACAGATATTTCCAAATATATATAAATATATAGCTCTAAACAAACTTTTCCAATGAATGCCACAAGAGAAAGCATTTAAAAATCTCTATCTAGAAACCAGTTTGTGGATAGGGATAACTCTAGATAGAGATTTTTAAATACTTTCTCTTATGGAATTTATTGGAAAAGCTTGTTTAGAGCTATTAGCATGCTTATTATATCACATTTGTAATACAAGCTTATTAAATTAAGTCACTATGATGTAGGACGTGATTTTTTTACTACTATATATATATAATAGATTCACGGGAATTTAAAATGAACAAGTCTATGCATAAATCATTATTCACAAGATTATTTGGACTTCTAAGTTGTATTGATAAAAAAAGCATGTGGCTTTATTACAAGGAAGTTCACAAGTGCCAGAGCTGCCCCAGAACCAATCCCAGGATTTCTAGATCCTGTCAAATGCTGTACCAACTGCTCCTATAATAAAAGCAGGAAGATTAAAATCAGAAATAATATGTTTAATCATGAAAACTACAGTAGCTGATTTTAACGATTTAAATAATTTATTTTAAGTTCAAAAACATAAAAGATTATTAAACCATCTCTTTTAGTTCCAAAATTTGGTTAGATTACTCACAATAAAAAAATGAAGTGATTCTCCTCCCCACACCCCATTGAATAAAAATATGCTTAAAATCAGCTGGAACACCGTTGTGGATTCACATATTCATAAAAAAAATCAAACAGCTTTGAAGGTACACATCCCCACTATATCTTAAAATTTTTCCAAAAATCTCATTAAAATCAGCAAGAAGATTTACCATGTTTAAGATTACAAAAATAGTGATTTAAATCCCATTAAGTTGTATTTTCCTGCTTCCCTAATTGGAGATATCCATTCCTGAATCTGATCTTGTTCTCCAGAAATGGACTATTTTATTTCAGGAAAATTAAAGAACCAGTTATTATTTTCAAAAATTACTATTCAAATGCAAGAATATAAATTTTAAAAATAATAAAAAATTAAGTTACAAAAAACAAATTTTTGAATTTATAAACTTGACTATCTATTTCTGTCCCTAGGATATATTTTGATCAAAGTGCTATTATGGAGCAATGAAAATGTAATCAATTGTTAATATACTAATTTATTAGATTTATGAGGTAAAATTGTTTAAATAGAAAGAGTAACATAGTTTATATCATTTTTTTCATAAAGAAATATTTTTAAAGAAAATACAAAGTGTCATTTGAAGAATCTTTCAATCAGAGTTCCTTTTTTGGCTACGATATAGTTTGAAATTGAAAAATATCCTTCGTTTTGTTTTAACTGGGCTTAATTGACATCAACATTTTGGGTCTCCTTGTTTATTACGATGCTTACTTTCTGGACGATTATTTATCCTACGTACATAATTTTTTCTAAATGACACATTTAAAATTATAAAATTATTGGTTAGTATATGAATTTTATTACTTCTTTTCAAATGGCATAATTTTTTTAATTATAAATTAATATAAGATGTACAAGTAAGTAATTATAATAAATTAATACATAATATACAAGTACGTAAAACAGTTCATAAATGATTTACTGCAGGGCAAAAATCTTTGTTACAGCTTCCCACACAGAAACACTTCAGTCATTGTTTCTCATTATGCTGATCAATTAACATTTGGTGAGGGTTTTAATAATATGCTCACTCGCTTTATTATTTAATTATGAATAGCTAAATACCCATTTACGACCAATAGTTGAATGATTAAGTTAGTTATAGAGAGGCTAATTGAAAACTATCCAAATTCGAATCTTGGGTTATGGAACATGAGAGGCCAATGTACTAATTATTATATACAGGTTTGTACTGTATTAATAAAAAATAATTTGCAATTTATTCTTTAACTGCTAAATTAATTAAATGGTAATACTACACATACTCAATATGTTTTATACACATATAAAAGTCTAATTATATTTCTTTAGGGAAGGACAAGTCTATTTTTAACTTTTTAATCAATAAGCTAATCAGAAATAAAGTGTTATTTAAAAAACTGATTACAAATCTTTTGTCTTTTCATTTATAAATAAATAAATATTTGATATAAATTTCATTTTTTTTTATAATGCAGTTTTTTTTAAATCCTTATTGCACGGTAATATATTTATACATTTACGATTTATAAAATAGTCATTAAAATATTTTTGAAGAAAAGTCAAAGCTAATTAAAATTAATTTTTATTTTTAAAAATCTAACAATTTCTTTTTTAATTTGTACTTTAAAATTTAAATATTTTTACAAAAATTAATTGTAAAAATAAAAAAAACAAACAGATAAAAATTTAAATTTATAAATATACATATTTTAATTAATATTAATTTTTATTGCTATTAATTTAAATAGAGTGCATATGGGCAAGAGGATATCTCTAAATCTATATTAAATAAAACAGGTCACACAAATAAATCCATGACAAAAAATATCTTTATTTACAATATAGAGTTTTAATAACTGAAATACAGGCTTACTATATACCTGTATCAATATATGTAGTATATAGGGTATATGAGCACAGACTTTCACTCGACCCACCGCTCGCCACTGTATCTTATATCACTGATACACTTGAACACATATATGTCGAAAAGATAAATAATCACCAATATAAGTATTTCATGCTAAACCAGCATATAAAAATATATAAAAGTAAATAAAATTCTAAAGATGGCAAAAATAAATAGAACATTAATTTTTTGAGCGAAAAGATTATTAAATAAATAAGGATTAATAGATATATTATATTTTATTAATTAATAAAGTCAATATAGAAAAACACAGAGAAAACAATTTATTGTTCTTGAGTTCCTTAGATTGTTATAAGGCCCATGTCATGCATCTCTCATATTATATATCTGCATTAACTATAACAATGAGATTGTGTGTTTATGCAGCTATATTTTCACTCTTACTTAATTAGGCTTGCTATCTCTTGACACCAACTTCTTTCTGTATTTTTAAGTCAATTTTACAATTTTTATTTATTGACTGATTGTTTTTCGCAGAAATTACAGCGGCCTAGACCATTTACAATTAGTTGCTAATGCGTAATTTAATTAATTAAATGAAGTGAATTTTACAATTTAATAACTTCGTTAATAAAACAAGATAAATAAGATTCTGAGAGTTTTCGTTAATTTAATTTAAGTATTTCAATTATTTTATCGTTATTAAATTTTTATTAAGTTAACTAATTTGTCAATCAAATATTTGTATCATTCAATATAGCAATAGAATAAAATTTCTTTTTAAAAAAAAAAAAATATTAAGCAGATTTTATATTTTGGGTTTTTGAAAACATATCTTCTCAATTCCGTGTGACATCATAAAATTTAATTGTCAGCGCAGTGCCATAATGTGGACTAGATCTTATTATCTCGCAATTATATAAGAATCTACAGATAATTCATTTTTTACAAATATGAGTTTATGCAAATACACACATATATATTTACATATCATTAATCATCGTCCTATTAAGTAATTTTTTATTTATTTTAGTAATTTTTATTTTTATTGCTTATTTTTATTCCTATAGTTTAACTGATTATTTTCGGTGTCGAATGTTAATGAAAAACATATTTAAATATAAAATAATAATATATTTATTTTTACTATTTTCAACAAGTATAAATTGTTCCTTCATTTTTTACAACAAACTTATAAATTTAAAAATCTATTTAAAAGTGTAATTATTACGTAAATAAAATATTAATTATTGACAAGTTATAAAATAAATGTTTCTTTTTTAAAAAAAAGAAAAGAAAAACGTTTATATTAATTTAATGCTAAATTTTTATTTTATAACGAAGATTTTATCCATTAATTAAAAACAGATTAGTTATAATACACATATCTACGGTGATGAGTTAAATATTTCATTACTTAAATAAAGATTATTTTCTAAACATAATAGCGTACCATTAAATTATTTCTTGTGATTTGTCTAATAATAAAACAGAGTAAGTCTTACGCAGTCGCAAAAGACCACCAATGATCATTAAGATGATGATTAAATGGTTTTTATAAGATTGTAACATTATTTAGGATAAAACCAACAATTTATATGTACGTATATATTATTAGACTATTTCATTATCACACTGCACAGTTTGGCGCAGTGGGCAGAGCGACACCGGATCAATTATGGCGCTCGCAGTTCCGGCGTTTTTATGAACTCCTGGACAATAAAATCATTAGTCTTATATATGTATATGTCAATTTTATGTTTACCTAGTAAAGCAAAGATAAATTCTATATTTTCTCATAGAAACATATTATTGCTTTAATCTATTCAAAATTTATTTCATAATTATGATTATAAAATCAAAATCAACAAATGTATGAATAATTTTATTTAAAAATATATATCTACAGTATTTATCAAAACAGAATAAACATAGGCGGTGAAAATACCAGCAAAATTTAAAAAATTATAAAATGTTCAGCGCAGCCATGGTTTTCCTAGAGACAAATCTCAAATGAAAACTGCTAACAAAATAGGCATATAAATAAGCACAAATAATTACCCATAATTCAAAATAACTGCCGATCAAAAACTAACATTAAAAAACATTCTCATATAATATTAATATTATAAAACATAAAATTTATTAATGTTTTTTTATTATTATCAAGTAATAATCATTGAATTACTATAAACGTTCTTACTAGGAAATTATGAATTTAATAGCCTTAAATTAGCATTTCGCTTAAGTAAAATCTTTTTATTCGTGTTTTAATACAGGGAATTAGAACACAGACTTTTAAGTTCTCGTCAGTTATCCAATCTATCTCATACAATCGAAACCCATGACCATACATATGAGGAGTCAGAGTAATTTAAAGTCAACATGGGCACGACAATAATACTGTTATCAACAAGGGATATGGGTGTTCCATCATCAGATTTTCAATAGTATGGATGGTGTTGGAGAGTAGAGTAGATTGAAGCCTGCCCATTAAAGTTTGAAGATTCACTATCCTAATATAAACCGAGCATTCATTAAATATATGTGTGGGAGATGATGATCTGGACCAATTGATGAGTGCTGGTTCAGCACGAAATACATCTATTAGAGATCATTTATCGTTTTCACATATGTGTGGTCATGTGTTTCGGTTGTATGAGATAGAGTGGATAGCTGAAAGGAGTTTGAAAGTCTAAGATCAAATCCCCTACATTGTATCTAAACGCCCACCTAAATAAATTAATTATACATGTATTCAAATATTATGTGTTTTGTATAGGATTAGATATATAAATAAATAATATGTTAATTTTAGAGTACTCTATTTCAAATATAAGCTTCAAGACAAAAATTACTATCCAAAACAACACGAGACCATACCTCTTATACTATATATGTATTTTGACTAGACACACACATATAAACATCTACCTATTATATAAACCTATTATGTTTTTTTTATTTAAAAATAACTGTCAGCTCTTAATATAAAAATAAGTTATTGTATTCCTTTTTTTTGTTTTGAAAGGAAAAATTCAAAAGATCAAAGAAGCTTAGCAGTTTATCTTTATCTTTATAATTTATATGTATAATTAATTTTTAAACTAGTTTTTTGTTTCCTCACACACTCCCTTCTCTTTTCTTTTCTTTAAATTTTGGAGTTGTAATGGCCAAACTCATTTCTGAGTGGCTGTTTATTATTATTTTTTTTATATTATATATATATTTGCTAGAGTAAATTTATATATTGTATATCAAAAATGTAAACATGTCCATAATATTAGAGGACTGATTGGGGCTAAGTCTAGGTGATCGTATTTGGTTAACAAGTGCATTCTATTGACATATCTTTTATATTGATTACATCCATATGTTTGCAAATATGAAAAAGTGTGTTATATATCAATAATTCTAAGAATAAGGCCATTCTAACTGCAATTTATATATATAAAACAAAAAGAAAAAAGTGGAATGAATTTTGCAATGAAGATAAAAATCAATTCATGAAACACAAATATGCTGTCACATACCACATATTAGTCGTCTAATTGTTCTCATCATCATCATCATCATCATCAACAACCATTATCAATCCAGTGCAGGATGAAGGTCTCTCCAAGTTCAATCCAGCTTCTCCGATCTTTAGCTTCTCTTCTCCACATCACCCCTGCACATTTTTTTATTTCATCCATCCATCTAAGTGCAGTATATTTCATTTTTATTTTGTTCCTCTACATCATGAAAAAAATTGATATTATATCTTTTTAGAGTGTTTATGAAATAATTTTTATAACTTATCAAGACCTACTATCCATGAAAACTATTTAATTAATAAATTAACTATAAGTTATTTTTTTAGGAATTCCGTTACTTTCCAGTCACTGAAGATATATACATTCGGAATAGTTTTAATAGTATAATATCTTGCGAACAAAAAAATAAAACATTGGTTTTATGATCTTGCTAGCATATTTTCAAAATATTATAATCTTATATTAATCACAATGAAAAAGTTAAGGACTCGATTTCATATAATAAATATTTCAGATTAATAGCTCTAAATGCGAATTTAGTCCAATAATTAATAGGTATGTATAATAGGAAAAACGGCTAAAAAGTATGATAACGCAAAGAAGAGTTTTCTCTAAACTAACAATATTTTAAATGTTGATAATAAATTCCAGAAATATACTCTTATTTAGATGCAAATTATTTTAATGAAAGCCTTTCAAAATTACATTATACTTACATATATCTAATACTGTAGAAAAGAGAATATCAATAGATAAAAAGATTGTACTTTAACAAATAAAAAACAACTAGAGATCTTTCTAGTATTACAGATTTATTTTTATCGTACTTTCAAAAGCAATATTTATAAAAGTAATTATTTTTATATATTTCGTAATTAAAATTTGATATATTTTATAATCCAAATTACTTAGAATAATTTAAAGTAGAAATTATATTTGTTTTTATTCCTCTAACTATCTAATATATTATCATTTTGTATATCTTAATAACCTAAATAATAACAAACTTATTGCTAAAAGTTTTTATATTGCTTAATTTGGAATCAACAAACTGTAACTTTAATTATTATATAAATAATCGTGTATATTTATCCTTACATTACTAATGTTTACTTAACTTTATAAACCTTAAAAGATAAAGAAAAAAAAAAAGAAAACGGTAAAAGATAGCTGAAAATGTATATGTAGTCTTTGTTAGGAGAATTGAGAGCTATGTAATGAATTATCATTAAATTATCGACCAGTTTACTGATGTGAAAATTATATGACCTTCAAGCACAGAATCGGTCGAAGTTGAACTGGGATTCAGGACTATTTACCTTTTGAGTCCGGGTGCACTAGACCCCCTCAGGATTCATTTTATATACATATGCACGTGCATATGATTAGATAAACGTTGGGGGGGGGGGAATCGAAATGTCTGGATTTAAATGTATTTGGATTTTTTATGAACATACTCCTTATTAAGCTTTTTTTATTTTTAAGAAAAAAGTAAAAGGCTCACTTTAAAAAAAAACAAAAAACTGCTTTCACTTATTTAAAAAAAAGTAAAGATGTTTTATTTAAATTTTTAAGGCAAATTAATTTTTTAAAAATGCTTTAGCGTTTTTATTTTTTCCCCATACTGTATTATCATTGTCAACCATTATCAATCCCCTGCAGAATGAAGGTCTCTCCAAGTTCAATCCATCTTCTCCGATCTCTAGACTCTCTTTTCCACATCACCGCTGCACACTTTCTTACTTCATCCATCCATCTTACATGTGGTCTCTTTCTGGGTCTTTTACAATCTAATACTGTCTACACTACTTATTTTTAAGAAATAAAATATTTAAATTATAAGCTACTATATATATATATATATTTATATTGGACTATTTAAAATATTTTAAATTATAAGCTATCCTATATTTTTATATTGGACTAAAGACATTCAATACATATATTAGATGATGGAAATAGTCCAATATAGAAATGCAACTAGAACACCATCATCACAAACCTCAGGAAAACACTATTCGATATATGTTAATTGGAAGCTTGAGAATAATATTTCTCTTACCCATTTACATATTATTTAAAAAATTAAAACATTATTTATACCTTCTCAAATATATTTAAATACAAACAGTTTAGTAAGCAATTTTTAAACTTATTTTCCTCAAGTGTTGGCGTCAACAGAAGATCATCTAGTGCAGAATTGAAGTGATGATCTTTAGATTTGGTCTTCTAATTAGATGTGCGAATACTGAATTTGTGGTGATGCCTTTGGCAATATGGCTTAGTTAAGAGCATTGCCTTAAATTCATTATTTATGAAGATTTAACTGAAGATGGCCAGAGATTGCCAGTATGGATTGTGATAGTTTTGACTGGATTCAATTTTATTAGACGATAATTGGTCAGGACATAAATTTTTGTAAAAAAAGAAGAAAAACAATAACACTCTAATCGTGGGCTAAATTTATACTAATCCATATTTTATTACTAAAACTAGTAATATAGGTATAAATTACACAAAATTATAAATAAAAGTTTTACTTTTTCTAAAAACTAATAATTTATTTAAATGATGGAAACAGTCCAACATAGAATTATGCATATAATATACTATTTGTTGTTAATCTATAATTTGTTACTTGCTTTCATATAATATTTTAATTATTTATAGAATTATAAAAATTCCCGAATTATGTTTTTGTTCCAACAAAATTAAATCAAAATTTGAATTAATATATATCTATCTTTCCACTTTCTAACTATCTCCATATATAAAAAAAAAATTAGTTTTTTTATTTGTATGATTATATATATATAGTCAATAAATAACTTTACTTTCCACAGTTATATTAAATTATAAATTATAAACACGATTACGTTTAAATAGCATAATGTTTTTTTTTTTAAGATCATCTTTTTCCTATAAAGATTAATAACTATATAATTCAAAATATATTTAAATAAAACTTGACTTATAAATATTTTAAAATAGGCATTATTATCAATATTAGCTAAAGACTATTTATTGTCTACACTTTAAATGTTTCCAATTAAACGGGACGGCAAATAACTGTATTTTTAAGGCATATTATACAAAAGTATATCAAATCACTCCCTCTAACTGTTTTTTTTTTTTCAGCAGCCCCTATATTTGGTGAATAAAAATAAATTTCAAAGAGCGCTATCAAAAGGTGGAGTATCCTCTAACGACAACACTACCAAGAGGGAGGTATACTCTATCGGGGTAAGACGATACACCCCCTTCCGCGTGGTAGTGTTATTTGAAATTTAGGTTTTATCTTTATTCACAAGGTAGTGTTGCTGGAAAAGCACAACATTTGGGAGTGATTTGACATTTTATATTTGAATTTCCAACTAGCGAGATGCATTAGGTCTATTGCTTATATATATATATTAAAAATTTATTTAATCTGCTATTTTCTTTTTATGAATACAGCTATATTAATTGCGTTTTAAATTAAAATCATTTTTGATTAATCAATTTTTAATGTATTCAAAAGTTAAAGTAATAAAATAAATAATAATATTAATAACGTAAACGCACTTTTTTATCTTTGCTATCTCATACTGTTTCCTAGCTAGGTATTTTATTTGAATAAAAATTTCAAAACGTTATTATATTTTACTAAACTAATTTACATACACGCAATTATTTATTTCAAAAGTACAATACGCCAATAATATTTTTTTTAAAAATTAATAAGTTGTTATTAAAGACAATTATTTTTTTTTTAAAGACAATAAAAAAGAAATAAGAATTAAAATTAGATATATATTTATTCAAATTGGTTATCCATATTGGTTAACTATTTAATTTAAAAAATTACATGAAAAATCTTTTTAGGAAAATCATTGATTTTTAAAATATGCAGATTAAAAAAAAAAAATCGAATTTTTATTAATTTGATCTGACAAAATCGTTAGATGAAATGTAATTACGTATTTAGAAAAAAATCAATATTTTTATCCGAGTTTAATCCAGTTTCTTTAATCTATTGTTTACTCCCCCCCCTCTTACTATTTAAATAGTTGTTTATTTCTCTCCATTTGTCTTACATATATATTTTACAAGAAGAGGGGGTTCATACAAGCTAATGAGATCTGGTTTAGAACTTCAGTTGACCATCTATGGATATTTTTCTAACAACTTATTGAGTAAGCTATCTTTTAAATATTTCATGGATACTGCTAATTTTTTTCGTTCATTTATATTTTTTAAATTTCTCTTTATTAATTTTTATAAACTCTTTTCCAATCATTTAATGTTTTAAATTATTTATTATTAAATTTAAATTTCAGATAATATAAATACACATATATTATTTTATGTTCGCCTAGAAGTTAATCCCCCCCCCCTAATAATCATGTTTAATAATTCCAATCATTTCAAAATACAGATAGATATATAGATACATATACATCAGTTGATGTAAAAATGTTAAATTCTTAGATAAAAGTAATTCCCTTATATTTAAAGTATTTAAAATTTTGATGTCTAAAGCAGATTAGAATTACATCAACGGAATCACATTTTATATAATAATTTAAAAATTACATAAAAAGTTTCTTCATTTAAATTTTATTAAAATCATTTTAATCTATGCATTCAGTATACTGAATATTTACTATAGTTTAAATCCCTGTATTTAAATTCATTTCTACATCTATAAATGTATTTTTATAAAGTTAATTTGAAACACCATTTTTCAGCAGATGAACTTAAAGATTGGTATTTTAAAAATATTGAAATAAACAATCTAGAAAAAGTAAAACCATGTATATTGTATGTCAACTATATTTAGGAGAAATAGGTATTAAAAGTAGGTTACAAGCAAAAGTAGGTGGAAAAATTCTGTCAAGAACATTTTTAATCAGCTATCTTAAATAAATAAATAAAAGTAACAAATTAGATGACAGATTTAATAAATACTCGATTAACTTTAGCTAATTCCTGATATAGAGTGATTATATTTGAAATATTACATTTTAAATTAGGAGATACCGTAATTTACGTTTAAAAAATATTTGACCTTGAAAAGATTCAAAATAAATTATTGCATATATGCAGAAAAGAGTGTAAATGCATTTAATTATATTTTGTAACTATAATCAATCACATTCTTCACTTAATAATAACTTTAGATAAAGTAAAAGCTAAGAAGATGATTAAAATTTTGAAATCCTTAAAGTAAATTTTATAAATATTTAAAAACAAAAGTGATAAAGAAATACTATTTCATGTATAAATATGCAGCTTGAAAATTCACTATCAGAATCTGGAAACACTCATAGGCTGAACAGACGAACATTGATACAGCTCAGAGCAAAATTAGACTTTACCCTATTTGAACTCAAATAATTTTCAAAATTACATGTACAAATTTTCTTAATTGTCTCCTTAATTAATCACTATACACATTAATAATAAACATTCTTAATAAAAAATTAAAAAAATGTAATATTATTCTCACTTTTAGAATATGAATAGACAACATAAACGAATGGTATGGAATTGATTTGTATTTGTTCAGCTTCTGATAAGAGATACATTGTAGATATCTACAACCGCTAAAGCTGTGGTTTCTGGCTGATAATGTGACTTGGTATTTTTTAAAAATAGTTTTGAAAAGGCAAAAATTTGCTATTGTTTATCTTTTTGTTAAAAAAAAATTAGCGATTGTTTTTTAAAAGACAAAGACTTTGTGATTTAGTGATCAATGCATCTACCTAAACTTGAGATTCAAATCTGTTCCGACAGATTTTTAATTTCTTTAAAATTACAAACAGGCTTAGGATTTCCTTTTTTATAAACAGAAAACCTATAGTCAATTCAGATAGCCATCTATTAGTGATCAATAAATAGGTATCTAGCGATACTTAGTTAAAGGGTAATCATCGCAAATTAGTATGAGTTGGTCAGATAAATATCATTGCTGTCTGCAAAAAAAAAAAAATGTGATTATAAATCGATACTGTTTTGGATGCAGCATAGCCCAATAAAAAAGATATTAATAATTCAGCAATAAATATTTGCTGAGATTACAAAATGTTTAGTAAAATTTGTTCGATGAATAACACAAATGAATTTCATAACGTAATGTGATTGATTAGTTTGCAATAATTCTATTGAGTCTATAATTTGTTTGATAAAAAGAGTAAAAAGATCCAAAAATAGTTCATTCTACTATTGCACCAAATCACGCAGATCCCTTCGGTTTTGTGATTACCGGAGCGTGAACTTTTTTAAACCCCAAATCCATTTTTTTTCTAGCCATTAATCTAATACTGAGTATTAAAAACAAAACATACTTCAACATTTGAATATAATTATATATATATTAATCTTTTACATGTAATTAGAGGGGATTTGAATACAGATTTTCGAGCTTCCTTCAGCTATCTAGTCCATCTTATATAACCGATACATAAAACCACATACATGTGAAAAAGATAAATGATCTCCAACACTCGTATTTCGTGCTAAACCAGCACTCATCAGCTGGTCCAGAATACTCTAACAGTTTAAACTTTCTTCATCATTAATGGATATAAATGCCCTTTAGAGTAAAGAAATGAATACACCCACGGATAGTCACAGACATATACTGCATATATTTTTAATGTTTTTTATTTTTAAGAAAATTGACCGGGTGGGGGATTTATCCGAATTTTTTTTTTTTTTTTTAAATTTCAATAATTTAGAATAACGGAGATTTTACTACTTATAAGTAGCCCAGAATAATTTGATGCAATCGTAGAGTGGAAAACTATGGAGCTCAAAATCAGGGATCGCGGCTAGCTCAGCTCCTTCTGAGGTCTGAACTTTTTTTAAACTTCTATCTCATAAACCATTCGATTTTTTAAAAAAAAAAACAACTTCATTTTTCACCATGAATATATATATAAAATCTAGCAGGTTAAAAAACAGAATTAATAAAAAGGTTTGTTTTAATCTTCTTAGTTCGAATTTTATTCTTTAAAACAGTTTCTCTCAGCATATTGAGTGAGCTATTGAAAAATTCTTTGTCTTGCAACGGCCTTAGTTAAGTAAAGAGTTTAAATTAAATGATGATGAATAGATATTCAATTGGTTGTTGATTTTTAATAACTAAATAAAAAAAATTAATTATTATTTTTGGAGACGCAAAGGCTCATTAAAAATAAGTAGCAAAGAATCAAGCTTAAAAAAAAAGAGTAGTTGCTATGACCTTACAGCATTTTAAAAATGTCTCTATTATTCTCCAGAATAAAAAAAAAACAAAAACATTTTTTTATTTTTAAAATAATAATAATAAAAGCTTAAATGTTTTCCTCAGTTATATAAAAATTGTTAGAATAAAAGAATACTTAGAATCCTTTTATTAGAATGTCATATTTCTTACAATAGTTTTTATATTTGTCTGCAAATTATAACTGCTAAGAGCATATTTTTATCATTTAAAAATCACAATTTTATGACCCCAAAAAATTGCTCCGCAAGTCGGAGGAGTATCACACCTCCCCCGTCTAATAAAGAAAACAGCCTCATATTACAATTTTATTTTTTTTGTTTTTACAGGTGGAAAGCAATGCCAAGCGTTACATATATATTAAATTCTGTATTTGAAGGCATATTGAAATTATCAAGCGATTACTTTTGCATGCAATCTCTTATTACTTCATTTTGGCATATCAATTTTTAAAACTACATCGTAAACTTTAATGAGCCCCTTATATTATAACAAAACATCTGACAATAGTCAAAATGTTTTTTTATTTAAGATATCAATAAAATAGTACATTTATTTATTTGTTACTATAGCCAATCCAAAATGACCTAAGTCTTTAACCCTTAGATAAAAATATCTGTACACCCATTTACTGACCGATATAGGAATGGCTATCTAGATTATCTATAAGCTGGTTACCTAAAGACAAAATTTTAAGTCTGCTTAAGATGGGAAAAATTTTCCTAATATCATCCATTTTATTAAAATAATCTCAATGGAGTGGCTTAATGACTTAATTAAAACTGGGTCCATTAATTAAAAGCGATTCAACTGTAATACCATTGGTGCGCGAGCTTCATTTGAATTTCCCGAATAATACACCTTTTTTTTAAAAAAAAAAAAAAAGAAAAGAAAGAAAAATAAGAGTAGTAGTAATAATTAATCGTATTTCAAACATATTTAAATGTAATGACATTAAAACAATTTATAAAAAAAAAAAACTATTTTATAAATAATTTACGATTTAATCCCAGGTATTGATTTAAGTTTCTACAAACTCTTGTCAAAACAAAATCTTTGATTGCACAGACAACTATTTTAGAAAGGGAAAGGATTCCGAAAGCATTATTATTAAATTAATTAATTAATATTCCATTTGGTCATTTATTATAAAATATTGAAATTAAAAGTTTAATCTTTTAAATACATATAAGCGATTGTATCAAAAAAAAAAAAAGTTTTTAAAAATAATTTAGGGGAAAAAAGAAAAAATGTTTTTTAAAAACACTAGCATTTTTAAAAAAAATGTAAGCAGTTTTATGCTTATCTGTGTTTCTATAATTTAGAAGTTGCATAATATTGATCAAAGAATCACTACGTATATATATATATATGTTTTAAGTTATTGGAAATATATATTAAATCATTTTATATATGCGTTGATATCTGTTACAGTAGATATTATTTACACATATATCTTCAACATTTTTGTGTCTTTCTCTTGTTATGTTACTCTGAATTTAAAATGATTTTATTTTTCGTGACTGGTTTGCTAATACATATATGCACACACATACATAAACACACACTCATAAGACAAACTTAATGTTTAAAATTTTTTTTTTACAGATCTGCACTAAGTTTGGAATAATGAGAACAATTAAGTTTATTATATCTACCTTCTTTCTTTTTACAATATTTAATTTTAATTAATTTTACGAAGGGAAAAAAAAGAATATGAAAAATTAAAATCTTAAATATTTAAATACAAATTCATTTTTGATTTTCATATTGTGTTTTCAATTATACCGGCCGGAGACATTAGATATGTTTTTTTTTTTTTTTTTACATTTACAATCTTATTAATAGTAGGATCCTCCTCCCACTAATATTTTAAGAGTGTAGTGTCTTACTTGGTCGTTTATATATATATAACTATAGGCACTCATCTAAGTAATTCAGATTAACTTCCGACCTATGATAGCCATTTATTGATTGTCGTTGGATGGCTGGCTAGATTAGCCATAGACTACCTATCTACCTGGAAAAAAATCTTAAGCCTAATTGAAACCTGAAAAAAGGATAAGATTAACACAGTTCTTAAATCCAGATCATCAGCATGATAAAAAATGCTCTAAGCAATACACTACGCCCATAATTAATTCAATTACAGATTTTTAATTTAGGATTCTTACAAAGCGGTTCTGTGGGAAGCCTTGGTAGCCGAGAGGTCAGCGCAGCAGACAGTTGTTGCGGGTTTGCGTCCCAGCCGATGCTTCGACATATGGGGGGAAAAGAGAGTGAATTTGTAATAAAGCTAGCATAAGTGCCTTTATATTTTTTATTTTCAATATTAATAATGTCCTAGAAAATTGTATTATAAAGACATGCTCTGGGGGTCAATATTCAAGAATTGCATCCTAGCCCTGTTGCCTCTCTTGCTGGAGCTTTTTAATGATTTGAAACTATTGGATTATTACAATGTTCACAGTAATTACATTTTTTAAAAAAAAAATTATCCATTTAGCTACTTTTTGTTACACATTTTTACAATCATTTTAGGATTCGTTCTATATATAAAAAACAACAACTTATAAGTATTTAATAGCTTGACTGCAGTAGATATAGTACCTCGATGAATCTATTTTATTCAGCAAGTGTTAAAATATCATTATTGGTTTCTAAAGACAATGCCTTTTTATTGCATTCAGCTATAGGTCCTCAACCATTTCTTTATACATGCATATGAATTAAATCCAATTTCATTGCTCATATGTAAGATGTTTTTGGTCTACCCATCATCCTTCTTCTCCAAACTTTTTTTCCCCATATAAAATGTTCTGAACAGTAAAGTTTCTTAAAATATATTAATAAATATCAAAATTCATTAATTGATTATGAATAAACATAATTAAAAGTGATTAATCAATCTATGGTAATTACTTTGCATTTAAAATCTGGTAAAAAAGAATTAATGTATTAATTAAAAATTTAAAATATTAAATCAATTTAATTTTATAATTACATTATTTCATTCATAAAAGTAATCATAAGCTAAAGTTCACTTAAATGTATAAGATTATGTTGAGATGGTACCAAACAGTAAGATGCTGCTACTATAATAAGGTATATATAAAGTTCACACGATTTATAATAAATCTTTATCTGGAGAAGTTGTACAATACTGTTAAAGTTTTGAAAAAAAGCAAAACAATTAAGAGCATATTGTTTGATTACAATGGTCTTTTAATTCAATAAGGTTGTCTTTTAGTAGACAACTTAATATATATATAATGTCAGATGAAATTTTCTAAATAATAATTGAACTGCCCTCTAGCTGCCATGTTCAATAATTTTTTACAATAAGAAAATGTTCCACTTCTTACCATATTTTTAGATCTTTTATTCATTTAAGAGATATCTAGAACAACAACTGCTAGAGAGCAAACTAAACCAGCCTATATGTTCTAATGTAAATTGATTTTTAAATAACTGATATATATATATTAAAACAAAGATTTTCAGCGCTGCAGATATAAATGAAATGTTATCCAAAACGTTGGCATATATGTATTTTTAATACAATTAATTATACATATGATGTTATAAACAATTTATCAGGATGCTGTAATTATGAAATTAACAGAAGCAATATTAGGTTTTCAATGGATCATCTAGCTTGCTTTCTATTTCCATCTAAGCATTGGTTCATAAAGAAAAAATAACCACTTTCCCAAATGACATCAGCTTTGCCAATTAATAGTCTTTATTAGACGGTTTTGAAGTAACAGACATTCCAACAACGTAACAACATTATTTGATGTTAATGTTCAAACTAGAATTATCTGATATTTGTTTTGATTAAAGGTTTTATTTAATGATGACACTAATGTATGTGATCAAGGTTTAACATCAAATAAATTGCATTTAAAGTTATTAAATAAAAAGGAAATTGCTATGTCATTAATAAAATGTTGGTCTGCTTTAAAGGGCACTTGATAAAAACTTATAATGCCTGAATAAATTTTGGGCGAATATTATTGACCTTTTTAATTATGTGAGTCCGTATAGACGGAAGTAGAAAATATGATAGATGGCGCTTTTTAAAGATACAATAAGCTTAGTACCTCATATGTAACAGTATTACTAGAGTTAGATTTAATGATTCGTTAGTCATTTAATAAAAGAAACAAGATAAAACATCAGATCAGCTTTAAGTCAAGTTTATTTCTTCTTAACAAGGTGCACAAACAAAAAAAAAAAAGCAAGATTATTTTTGTGCAGTAAAAGAATTTACTATTTTATAAATCAATCATATTACCTATCTTATTTTGTATTTATAGTATTAGATTCTTATTTATTAAATTTTGTTTTTAACACATTCCTACAAAAAAAAAAAAAAGAAAATTTAAACTGATGACATTTCTTACATAAAAAATGCCTGTCACAGCGTGACAGTTTTTAAAGCTTTGCTATTTAAAAAATATATGTATCTTTCGGTTTATTTTTCAGGCTTTTCTAAAAAGTTCGCTGGGGAGCTATTCATTTCAGAAAAAATAAAATTTCACATTGCTTCAATCACCATAAGTTGCTTTAGTTCTGAACTTTGTATTTTTAAAAGATAAACCACCAAGAATCTTTTTATTATTATTTCCTAATTTAAAGCTTCTAAATTAGCTTAAACTGTTTTAAAAAGATGTATAAGATTTATATAAATAATTCATTTTATTACATATTCTTATTACAATATTATTCATCTATAAGAAGTACTGTTATTTCTTAGATAGCAATTGGCAAAATGCATTCTATATAATTATAATCATGGCTTCACAGATAGGGTGAAACTCTCAGGATATATCTAAAAAATGTTCATTGTTATCAAAACTTAATTTAACTATTTATTTGTTATAATGAAATAACTATTCTGCAAAATCAAAATTATTACCATCTTTATTTTAAATATTAAATTTGCAATATAAATATATTTAAATACTTGTGTTTGTAAAAATAAAAGTTATTTTTTCCAAGCAAAATGAACTTTCTGCCAGATAAAATTATAAGTTAACAACTCGCACACCTATACATATCTACATATAGATGATCTGATAACTTATTTTTTAAGAAATGATTTCTGGGAACGTATAAGTTTAGAAGCAATTAATTATCTTTTTTTTTTCTTATTTTAAAATTTAATTTTAATTTACATTTCTTGAAAGTATTTATAAAAATAAACATTTTGACTTTTAAAAGGTAATTTTTTTTTTTTATAATTTCGTTTAAACAGTGAAATAATATTGTATATGATTTTTTTAATAGGATATATATTTTATTTACAATATTATTAAAATTTCGATAATCTAACATCTCTCTTATTAATTAGTTTGACGATGAATTTTATTTTTCCATTATATAACAGATTTTTTTAGGGAGAGGGGGATTTTTAAACAATTGCTAATTAATGATGTAATAAACATTATTTTAACACCTTTTAAACTAACTGATAGTAATAATTTATCAAATATTTAAGTAGCAGTGAGGTTTATAATGTAACAGGAAATTAATATATATATATATTTCCTATGTCATAACATCAGCCGGGACGCGAACCCACAACCGTCTGCAACCAACTACTTGCTTGCAAGGCGGCTGCGATGATCTCTCGGCTAACAACGCTTGACAAATTAAAATATATTGATATACTTATTTATAAAGAGAAATATGGCTCACAAACATCTAATCCCATTGTCAGATTTAGTGCAAAGAGATGACCGATGAGTGAGAAGGTAACCGCCTCTATACTAATTTAAGTGACTAAAAACAATAAGGTAATAACAGGTGAAAGAGAATAAGACACATAGTAATGAAAATTAATTTAGTATAAAAGATATTTATAATTTTTAGTAGTTCAAGTTAATAAAATAACTTTTTATCAGTTACTTGTTATATTCATATAATAAACTCTTTTAAAATAGCATTCGGGTTCTAAATAATGAGATTCTAAGAACAAATGAGTTATTATTAGCAGTCAGTTGTAAGCAAGAATGACCGTTATAATTCCAAAACAACAATAATAAAAATAATCAGAGTAACAAAAAGAGCTATTATTATACAAACTAATCCATAAATATAAATACACCCATATATATTATATGTTGATTCTTTACTTTATTTATTCGAAATCTTGCATACTTTTTTTTAATAATCTTTATCAGCTGAAAACTTTATTTTTTTTGAAGGATTTCAATATCATTTTAATTATATCTCTAACTATATATATTTTTTTCTTAGATATATCTTTCTATAGAAAGCAATCAATAATACATTTCTTTGGAATGCATTTGAATAATCATTATTATGCAAATGGATCTAATCTATTAAATACAATAAAGATTATTACCGAAAGTTATTAAAACTCAACATGGACAAGCAATTCAGGTGTTGATACTTCCATAACATAACAGATATATTAGTCATTAAATAAGACTTAAAGTATATATTTGGGTTATAAATATTGTCTAGCCTAATAATCGATTAGTAAATGTTTTATTAATATAATTCCATAACATGGTTTGTATCAAAGTTGTATGTGCAGAAAATTTGAATCTTGTCAATTAATCTATAGTAATTTGCTACCTATATGTATACTGAGCAAATAATGAAGATATGTGGAAGACATTGTGATTTGGGCTACTGATGAGTGCTGGTTCAGCATCAAACGCCCATCTTGGGATTATTTATCTTTTTCAAATGCCTTTTATCATATGTTTTAATGATGTGTGATGGAATAGAGGTTTGAAATATATTTAAATACACATTGTATGAAGTTGAGTTTAATTATCTCTAAAAATAATGTGTATATGTATATACTTGAAAAAGAGTATGTGTCTAATGTATCTGCAGTGTGAGAGTTTGGTCTGACTTTTGGAGTGAAGGATGGTTAGGATAGAATTGAGCTAAAGATGAAAGATGCATTAATAAAAAACAAAATTTCTACTCTATATTTGTTATATATATATATATGTGTGTGTGTGTGTGTATGCATGTAACAATATTCACACAAAAGTCATTTCCAAAGCCATATCTAAATAGTGTACAAAATCTAGAAGCAATGATATTTAGCTATTAAGCGTGACAAAAGGAAATTTTTTTCTTGCTTGGAAGATAAGTTGCTATATATACAAAGCTAATCATATCTATAATGGAACTTAATCCATAAGAAAAAGTCGAATGTTCATAAGAAAAAGTCGAATGTATTTTTGAGCTGCAAGACTTGATACACTATTTAGATATAGCGTAGGAAATATATTTATTCTGAATGTGTTTGAATAATATTTGCAATGTATAGTTTTTAATAAAGTATATACACATGTATGTAAAAATATTGATATGTAAGTGCATATATAAGCATGTGTAGACAATTCAGGTTTATCATAGCTCACTGTGAGTCAAATCCTTTTCCTGCAGTCCCTATCCCCAATAAGAAATTGTGAAGAAGGCATTATTAGTCACACTATTGCCTAAATGTAAGGGTTTTTAGTAGTTTTCCATCTTTGTTTTACTTCTAATTAAGAATATCTAATTGCTCCTATATTTAATAAGTAATAAAAATATCTCAGATATATGTATATGTGTATGCCTATGAGGAGATAAATATTTAATCTTAACAGACTAGTATACTTAGGTCAATATCTCATTATCATAACTTTAAGTTAGAGGAGCAGTTAGTTATTACATTAAACATTGTATTCAATTACTACTTTTATATTCAATTACTACTATAATTTGAATGAATCATTATAGTATACAGCACCAAAAGCACCTAGATTATTGTTAACAATTTATTTCCATATATATGTACGTAAATTTTAAATTATAATAATTGAAAGATAATAAGAATATATGTATTAATTAAACAAAATCATTTTTGACTATGTTATAATCATTATCAGCTAAAATAATCAAGAAAAAAAAAACCATCAAACATCACGTGATTTTCCAAGAATTGTGTATATCCAGATGGAGATTTTATGCACAAGCCTTCTGGCATCCATTGATTACTCTGGTTTGTACTGAGTGGCAATAGGTATAGAGAGTTTTGCCTGTTTTAATAACTGTGTGTATCCATACTAGTAGATTGTTTATTTATTATACAATGTTTAAATTGTTTTATAAAGATTGCTTCTTCAATTTTTTTCTTTTTATGATGCATTTCTTCATTTAAAGTTCTTGTATGATACAGGTTAAAGATAGATCTAAAATTTGCAAGATTTTTCATGGTCAAAGAAAACAGCCAGATTTGGACTGATTATTCTTAGCATTCTTTACCCAACTGTAGTGCATGTTCTTTTAGTCTTTTTTCCAAAGTACATCTCAATTCCCCAATGTATGACTTTTTATATCCTCATACCTTTTTAGCATTTTAAGAATAATATTTTAAGAATTATTTATCAGTCGATTTACATTTAGAAAAACATAAAAGGAAACATTATATTTATCATTAAATACTTTGTGGACAAATTTGGATTGAACATTATTTAAAAATGGCATAGATATCCATTTTTTATTATTTTTACTTAAGTCCATTTTATAAGCTTTATTATTAAACTTATTCAATGTGTTAATTTATCTTCTATCACATTCCACATTTATAAGTTCAATATTTTAGATTTTATCACTTTTAAAACTAATAATTTTTCATTAAGATGTAAAAAAGATTTAAAGCTAGCCAAGGCATTACAAAAAGACAAAAATAAAGTGGCAAACTTTATAAATCAATTTAAAGATTGTATAATAAATAGACAATCTTCTAATATTCATATACGCTGGTCTTGGAAAGTCACGTGATGTCTGATTTTTTGGGGGGCTATCTAATTTCATTTGATAATGATTACAACGTAATCGAAAATACTTATGTTTAATTATATATGTATTGTTATTATCCGACATTATTTCAATTTAAAATGTACATATAGTATATTTTTAACGGGTAACTTATTTTATGTGTGTGTATGTATAAATGTAATATTTTTATTATATAGATATAAAAAATGAAGCTTTTTAAAATATTAAACGATATATTATCCAAATAAATCCATTTATAAGTTATAGTACAATTATTTCATTTTATTTGGGTACGAAATGTTATTTCAAAAATGTTTTTAAAATAACATCCTTTATATAGACATGTCTGGTTCAGTCCAATTGAAACTGCAGTAGCATGTTTAATTAATTCAACACAGATGAGTCAATATAATACTTATAATATATATATATACTATTACTAATAATATGAAATATCTAAACAGACTTTAAAAGTATTGAATGAACTTAATTAAACCGCGTATACTTTTGACGGCGGATGGATATCATAATCATGGTTATTCTGCTGAGAAGGCTCATTTTTTGTTAATTCGAATACTGTTCGACCCTTTTTTTAAATTATACATTCATTTGTGCCATAAATTAGCTTCTTTAATCTTATGTTCCTTATCGTTTTTTCTTGGTGCATTATTTTAAAAACACTAGGATCAAAATTATGTCCATGTTCTTTTTCATGGTTGTAAAATGCAGATGTATTAGTTGAATTCGTCTTTGCTTTTTTATACATCAAGATGTGTTATGTTATTCTTGTTTTCAGATTCGTTTTCGTTTCACCTGCAATATGTGTATGGATAGTCCTTTTGACTGCACCTTATGTCATATACCATGTTAGGATACTTTGTGTCTTTTGTCCTTTATATTGTGAATTAGTTTATCTAAATGGATAGGCTTCTAAATCCCAGTTCAAAATCCCAATTAAATTTATCGGTGCAGATCTTTACAATTTTATTTCCAATGTATGAGAAATATGGTAGCACAATTCAACTAATATATTTCTATTTTGCAACCATGAAAAAGAACATGGACACAGTTTTGATCCTAATATTTTTAAAATAATGTGTGAAGAAAAAAAAAGGTAGAGAATGCAAGATTAAAGAGATGTTCTGCACAAAATGAATAATAATGAACCAAAGATCTAAAAATATTCAAATTAGCAAAAAATGAGTCTTCTCAATTATGTTGCACGCCTCCAGACGTCAAAAAATATACTTGGTTTATAGTTAAATTCGTTCAATATGATTTTGACAGAGTATCAAGATATTATTATATATATTATTACATAAGTTTATTATTTTTTTGTCTTTAAATATTCCTTAATTATATAAATCAATCAAGATTTTAAACAAGTTCCTAATTAAAATTTCCGATTTAGTTTAATTTACCTAAAGGAGAAAGTAAAATGTGATACCAACATTCAAATTCTAAATCTTTGTGTGATTTGTTATAGTTAACCATGCCAATCATCGATCAATTCTATTTCACATTTTGGAGATTTAAATGACAAAGAGCACTACGGTATTTAGATCACATATATGACAAAAATTTGGTCGCAAGTCTTTACAACATCGTAAGGTTTAGGAAGTTAATATTTAATAATATGAATATAATAATAATGCTATGAAAGCATATTGGATCATCAACAAATACTGCTGATGCTGAGGTTAAAGTTTTGAAGAATTTCCAAGTGAGGAGAGAGAGGGAAAATCAATCTGTCAAAGTGAATTGAAACAAGTCTCATATACTGATACATGATGGTTGCAAAGTACACAGATAAGAAAGTTAGTTAATCAAAACTCATATGAGCATGAAAACAAATAAATAGCCAGTCAGCCATATTAATGCCTAAAGAAAACTAATAATTATTCTGTCTCTATACTATATTTTGCCTCAAACAGAAATATAAGGTGAAAATTAACATCAGCACTGTTCCCATACATCAACATGCAACTTTTAATATTTAAATTCAAAATGAATAATTCTATTCAAAAGAGAGAGAGAGAGAGAGCAAGAAGAAAAAAATAATAAAAACTTCTGAAAAATACTTATTTACATATACAATACATTGTAAAAAGGAGGTTGCCTTGACAACAGTTTGAAATTGTTGATTGTTATTGATATTGGGATTGTCTAGGTGTTGACTGATTTTTAATGGTTATATACAATATAATTACAAATAGTAAACCAGGGACTGTAATTATCAACTAATCAAGATAATAAAAGATAATACTAAAATATATAAACAATTATTATAAGTAATTATAAATTATCAGCTTAAATAATAAATAAAAATAAGAGTGACACTAAATATGCAGTTATAACATTTCTAAAATAGCAAAGTTAAAAACGTATCCGGTGGTAAATATATTTCAAATTTAGTATAGAAAGTTAAAGAAAAAATTAAGCAATTCAGAAGCTGTAAAAAAATCAGATAATTTAAGAAGATGGACCAAAAATAGATTTAGGAATAAAAGCAGATCTATTTAAAAAGTTTTCACATTTTAGATTTGTTTTAGTGCATTGGTAAATTGGGGTGGATTCAGAAGTAAAATATTTCTAAATCGATTTCACTGAGGCCAAAAAAAAAAAAAAAGCAATTATTAAGTCAATTGAATGGGAACTGTGATTTAGGTAGAGCTTTTTAAGATTTTTTTAAAATTCATATTAATACATTGTACAGGTTTAAACCTGAATTTATATATGTAATATATGCGGGGTTCGAACTCAGACTTTCACACGACCCACCACTCTCAGTGCCATCTCATATTGCTGACCCACCTGATCACACACATGTTGAAAAGATAAATAATCACCAATATACATATTTCATGCTAAAACAGCAATTATCAGTTGGTCTAGATTACTATCTTCACACATATATATTATCACTACTCAGCTTTATATTAAGATAGCCAATATTTATACTTTAATGGACAGGCTTCAAACTATTCCAACTCACAACTCTTTAGCCTTCCATTTCATTGAAAATCTGATGATGGAACGTTCAAAGCCCTTGATAGTGCCAAGGTTGTCATCCTATCCATGTTGACATATTAGTCATTCTGACCCCTCATGTACAGGAGAATAATCCATTTATATATACATATGCGAGGGACGGGCAGACCTTTTACACACTTTATATACGTTAATACATTGTACAGGCTTAAACCTGCATTTGATTGCTGGTTTAGCATGAAATACATATATTGGTGATTATTTATCTTTTCAACATGTGTGTGATCAGGTGGGTCAGCAATATGAGATGGCACTGAGAGTGGTGGGTCGTGTGAAAGTCTGAGTTAAAACTCATATTATAAAATAAATTATTCCTAGTGTTTGAAAGAAAAGACTTTTATTAACATATTTTATCAGTTGTTACTTATGAATCTGAGACTTGGACTCTTAACAAAAGAGAAATACGGAGATTTCAGGCCACTCACAAAGAACGGAGAGATATGGGTGAGAAACAAACAGGTATTAGTGATATCATTGAAATAACTACGAGACAAGTGGAACTGAACTAAATATATTTCTAGAAGAGATGATAGTAGATGGACAAGCTTAAATCGGATTCTAAGAGTTGTAAAAGACCTAGAAAGAGACAATGTGAGATCGATGGATGAAAGAAATGTTGGGATAATATGAAGAAGAGAGGTTAGAGATATGAGAAACTGGATTAAACATGGAGAGATCTTCATTCTGGAATGGATCGATAAAGGTTGAAAATAATCATGATGATAATGATTACAAACCAAATAATATTTGAGTGACTGTGTACTGAATTTTCTGTTATATGTATATTTATACTAGTAACAAACTCTCCATACAATAGTGCTACCCAGTGCAAGCTTTAGAAATCAATGGATGCACTACTGTATGGAGAGTTTACTACTGTTTTAACAGCTTGTATAAGCATAGGATATGATGATCATGTGATGTTTTAGTGGTTTATATTTATAATAGTATATGTTAGTAAAAACTATTAAAAAAATTTGCTTTTTCAAAAAACGAGAAGAATTAAATTTTAACTGATGTTATTTGTAATTTAGAATAATTCAGATTTTTAATGAAATGGAAGGCTGAAGAGTTGTGGGTTGGAGTAGTTTGAAGCCTAACCATTAAAGTATAAAGATTGGGTATCTTAATATAAAGCTGAGCACTGATTGTATATATGTGTGGAGATGGTAATCTGGACCAATTGATGAGTGCTGGTTTAGCATGAATTACGTATATTGGTGATTATTTATCTTTTCAACATGTGTGTGATCAGGTGCGTCAGTAATATGAGATGGCATGGAGAGTTGAGGGTCGTGTGAAAATCTGAATTCGAATCCCGCATACATTATATAATTAATAATGTGATATTTTTATAAAAGTAGAATTCACTAAAAGTCTAGAATGCCGGAATATATAGAGTGATTTGCAATTTTTTTTTTTTTAAAAAAACCCACCAACGTCCGTTAATTATCCCTTTGCTAATAAAGAGTTTAAATTTAGCTCATTTTTTTTTTTGTAATAAAAATGTTGCTACGAAACGTAAAAACTAAATTAAAGTAAACAAGAGATTTCTGAGAGTATTATTTAATTTTTATTACATTTACTACATCTATTCTAAACTTAATTCTTAAAATAATTTTTAGGATCATGAAGCTTCAAAATCTGAATTAATTTAATTTTTCCCAGGAATTAGAAATTCTGTATAAGATGACTGTGTGTAAATAGTCATTAAACGCAAACATCTTGATCTTGGTTAGAAAACCTAATAATTTTGGACGAGATCATTAAAATCGACTTAAAAATTTTTAAAAGTATACTTTGTTGAATTGGTTCAGTACGAAATGCATCTTAGGGTTCATTTGACTTATATAAATTTAAAAAGAATGTGGAAGTATCGAGGTTGTTTAATATATCTATAAAGATATTACACATGGGAAAGAGAAAGATGAATAACTCCATGGGTCTGTATGTTTAAAAAAATCAGATATATTAATCTTTAGCTGAGGTTTAAAGTTTATATCTGTGCTAGAGATAATCTCTAGTTTAGTAAATGATTAGTAATAATCATTATTGTATTTATCTGAGGTGTATGGTGTCAAAGTTGTGAGTGGAGTGAATTTGATGGTTGTAAATAAAAATGTAACAATTTGTTGAATAGGTATATTTCATATAACTTCTGTAGTATTTCTCCTAAGCAGAAAATGGATATTGCTAAGATTATTCATTTTAATACTGTTGCTACTTAGTTTAAATTTAATTCAGAAACACTGAGTAAAGTTGCAACAATGAGAGGAACAACAGTAATATGAAATTGGAAAACTGTAAAAGAAAGGAATCTATAACATAGATTGTATTTTACTTTCTTAGGGCCCTTAAGTTTGAAAAATGTAAAAAGAAACTAGCATTTATAAGCAAATATTATTTAGAAAACTTACTACATCAGAAAAGAAGAAAATTAGTAAAATTGAATTACAAAACTTACTGTACTAATTTAATGCATAGGGTATATGAGCACAGACTTTCACACGACCCACCATTCACCACACTATCTAATATCACTGATATACTTGAACACATTTGAAGCCTGTCCATTAAAGTATGAAGATTGGCTATATCTTAATACATATCTGAGCACTTATTGCATATATGTTTAGAGATGATAATCTGGACTAACTGATGATTGCTGGTTTAGCATGAAATACATAAATTGGTGATTATTTATCTTTTCGACGTATATGTGTTCAAGTATATCAGTGATATGAGATAGAGTGGCGAATGGTGGGTCATGTGAAAGACTGTGCTCATATACCATATATATATATATTGATGCAGGTATATAATAGGCCTGCATTTCAGTTAGTATTAATTTAGTAACTATCAAAACATGGAATGTATGAATGAGAACTAAATGAAAATAGGGTTCAAATTTATCAACCGCTTAATTAAGCTAGCAAGCAGCTGCAAACTACAGCTGCTAATAATCAAATTCTTTATTATCGAGTTAACTAAGAATGCCATTCGGCAGAAAACAATATATATATAATGAACTCGTTACATCTTCTATACGGAATATTTAAATACAAATATAATATATATACATGTGAAAAGGATAAATGATCTCCAATATATGTAACCAGCACGAAATATGATATATTGTGTAAATCCTTTATCTTTTTTTATGTATGGGGTCATGTGTATTAATTGTATAAGAAGGAGTGGATGACTAAAGAGAGACTGAAAGTCTGGGTTTAAATCCTCTCTAATTACATTTTTATATGGGAAAAGTTACTGCAAAATGATGTAAAAGAGTAAACAGGCTTTTCGCTGCTTTCATGAAAGAACAGTAAGGAAAAGACAGTGCTCACAAGATTTTCAAATTGCTGGATAATAAAGATTTGAACATTTATATTTTTATTTCACTGTCAGTTTAAAAATAAATATCAGTAACTGGACTATATTGGATGGTTCGTTAAATCGGTATGAACCATCTACATGAAAAAGAAATTTTAAATATGATTAGAACCTTTAATAATGTTAATTTTATTCCAGTATGATTCAAATCCAGACTGTGAGTGTTATAATTATATGTATATACACACACACATTAGAGTAATATAATTTTGGTATATAGATTGATTATGAAATCTATTCGGTAATAACAGCAACTATAAAAAATATAATTGTGATATTAAATTAGAATGACATTTTGAGTTCCAAGATGAAGATAAGAACTTATTAGTAAATGGAATAAATTAATTATAATGTATAACGTTAAGAATTCCTAAAATTGATCAGGAACGTAAAAATAGCTACTAATAGTATTTGATGTAATTAAGTGCTTAATGTTAACAAATATATGTTATTCCACATTTGCTGTTAAAAGAAGATTGTCTTGACAACAGTTTGAAATTGTGGATTGTTACTGATATTGGGATTGTCTAAGTGTTGACTAGTTTTTAATGATATATATATATATATGCCACATCATTTTCCTTATAAATAAAGAAATATAATCGTAATAATTCCAAAAAATAATAATACAAAGATTAAAATAAATAAAATATTAGCGACAGTCTCTTAAGATAGCTATAATAAACCAATAAGAGAAATCCAAATTATACATTTATATCACACACTGGTCCATTAATCTGTTTACTTGATACCTTATTATTATTATTATTATTTTTTATTTTTTTTTTTTTATTATTTTTTATTATTATTTTATTATTATTTTTTATTATTTTATTATTATTATTATTATTATTATTATTATTATTATTATTATTATTATTTTATTTATTATTATTTATTATTTTATTATTATTATTTTTTTTTTTTTTTTTTTTTTTTTTTTTTTGCTTCACTTTTAAAAAAATACCTTATCTAATTGTAGTTATTCATTTAATTCTATTCTCAGCTATATTTTTCCAAAGAAAGCAATCTATAATGCACTTTTCCAAAGAAACTTTGATATACCTTTTTATAGTGCAAATAGGTTTTACTTCTCCCAGAAAACCATGCTCAGTCTTACTGTAAAATACTTTTACCAGATAGGTTACTTTCATTTACTTCACATACTCAGACCAACAAAAATGTGACTCTACAGAAGTAAAACTTATAATAGCGTAGTCAGCAACCGGTAATGATCAAACCGGTTGATTTTACGATGTTGACATTATAATTTTAGAATATAACAGAACATTCTTAAATTTAAAAAAATGCTTTAATGTTATATTAATAAAAATTTCAAGTCTGTCTTCATTAAAATAAATTGAAGAAAATATGACTATAATTTAATAATCTTTAATTTGTTTTAAATACAAGCATAATTCATTATATTTGGAGTTTAAATATAATTATAGGGACCTTAAAAGCCTGTGTTGAACTTCTTATCAATATACTCCTAGAAAATTCCAGTAGTTTTGAAAATAAGTATCACAATCTTTTCCAAGTATATCATCAGGTTGAATATATTTTAAATATTGTTAACTCTACTCTTCTATCATTATTCAAAATATTCTATCCATCTGCTTAAAATATCATGTTTATCATATAAAATTATCATCCAAGTATAAGAGTATATTTTTCTAGTCCATGTGTTACTTTCATGTTTTTTTTAAATCTATTAATTTAAAACAGAACCTCAAATTAATGCTTCTTGTCAAATGCTAAACCTCACTTTCTAAATCCCTATACTGTCTATGAATCTCCAAATTCAATTTATCATTCTGCCAAGCATGAAATGCTACATGCTTTTTTTAAAATTAAGTTACTACTAATAAAATCATTGCCGGAGAAACGGTTACAGTTATTATGAATGGAAATAGATTTGCTTATGTCCCAACATACTCATAGTTGTTGAAATTTAATATGCTGTCTAGAAGCATCTAAGGAATGAACACCAAATGTTTCTAATAATATGCCTGGAATAGGATTTACTTTTTAATGCAATTATCATTTTAACTCAACAATGTATACTTTTTTATTTCTGGTTCAATATGATTTTTTTTTTTTTGCCTGTTGATTCCTAACTATAAAATGCTAATGGCTTACTGCTTGGGAGTTCATAAGTCATAAAAAGTTGGAGTTCTGGGATCAGCCGCACCAAATCACACAGAATACTCCTAACTATAATTTAATATATTAGATAATAATATTGTTTTTAAAGTGACTTTCTAAAATTGCCTTTTTTAAATAGCGATTTTTCTGCCTAAATTAAAATGTTTGTGGTAATCACGGAGAGTTGATGTGCTATGAATCGTATATAATGGCAGTTCAGTTGAGTTTACAGCTTCAAAGTTTATTGTTTTTATTACCATGTACATTAAAGTATCCAAGAAGAAAGCTTTAGGCTGTTGATAGTAGGAATATATTAGAATATTTAACAAGGAATAAAACTTCTTTTTCTCTGAACTCTCTAAATCCACTTTTGAAGTAGAAGCACCTACACAATAAAAACAGATATTATTGAACAAATCAAGTTTTAATATCATTCATTATTCATCTACTAATACATTTAAAAACTTCAAGAGTAAAAGATAACAAGTTAGACTTCACAAGATGCAATCAATCTGTTTTTTCAAAACAACTTGAAATCATGTAATATTCTTCTGCGAAGTGAGTCTAATTAAGAACAAACCATATCAATCTTAAATAATTCTTTAGCTAAAAGTGCAGATCTCTTTTTATAATCTTGATGAATTCACATAATACAAACTTTTCATTATTCCAAGTATCAAAAATAATAAAAATAAAATGCTTATCTTTATTATTACCACTACTGTTTATTTTACCATTATTAACATTAACACTTTTTCACAATTCCTTATATTTTTAATACTCTTTCTGCATTAGCAGAGATCTAGTCAGATTGTATTAGACAAAATCTTTTTAGACCAGCTTTTCTAAAATGATGGCATTTGCATGGTAGACAGGAGGATTTCTAAACAGACTTATTTAAACATTTACTTTAATCTAATTGAAACTCCTATTTCAAATCCAGTTCCAGGTAATTTATTACTGGATTGTACTGCCTTTTGCTAGATTACAATTAAGGGATTCTAGTATACAGAATCATCTGCTAGTAATTTTTTTAACACCATAGAGAAGAACTTGCATGGCATGTACAAACGAATATTGGATTTATAATTGCCACGGTATAATTAAGGAATGAAAATGTGTAGTTGAACAAACATACCCTCCCATTTTCAAAATTATCACAAAGAGATAACCTGACAGCTTGAGAAACTATTGACGACCAGATCATATTTTTAACTTAAATGATTACGGTAACAAAGTTAAAGAATACAAAGAAAACACAACAAAGAAATGGCAAACAACATCTTAAATTACAAAGCAGAAACACTATTGATTAGCATTGCTTATCGGTTATTCTCATTAGAAAATCATTTATTAATCTCTAATTGTGCCTCCCTCTTTTCATCAGTATTCCGAGTCCTTATGCTTAATTTAATTCTAATAAATGTGTAACATATGTATATAAGACAGAATTCCATTTACATAAAATATTAAAAAGAGAATTCTTATAACCTACTTAACTGAATACGTTATGTTAGGATTCTACATATGTTAAAATAGATTCAATTACGAATACAATTACATATTATATAGAGAGTTTGAAGTTTATTAAACTACTATATTCTATATTACATTTTTTATTTTATTTTTCTGTTCTATATATTATTTTAATAGTTTTGCTTTAAAAAAAATGTTATAGAATTGGCCTAGAATTATTAAAAATAATAATTATAATAAAAGAAAATTCATTCTAATTTATAGCAGTCAGAAGTTATTTATATTTAATTTGATTAAATAAAAATAATACATATTCATATTCGAAATGCTAACATATATCTTCGCATTTTTATTTATATACATAAAAATCTCGCGGTAAAGGAAAAAATAAAAACAAATAAAATTAGAAAACATTGTAAGATTTTTCTGTAAATGCTTGAGAATATTTAAATTTTAATCAGTTTGGATAACTAGCCATTTCTTTAAAAAATGTAAGATCAGTTGCGTGGGAGATTGTGTAATATTCGGACACTTACGCGAGAGGGTTTTAACATAACAATTCTTTTTAATTAATTATCAAATTGTTACCAAACTGAGTTATTTTTATTTCACTTAGTCTTTAAGACCGTCATTCTCACAACTGCATTAAACTTTTATATTTGTTTCTGAACTTACCTTCTAAAAAAGGCAACACACACAGCCTATTTATTTCGTTTACTCTTAAAGCAATATAACGTAAATTTTAAACAATAATAAAAAAAAAAAATAGTTTAAATATTTACTTAAAGTAAATATAAAATAATCAAAGATACAACAAAATTAAATTTAAAAATGCATTTTTGTTGGGATAAATTTGAGCAAGATATTATTCTTAAAGTTAACAGATTAATACTCTTAGCGTTATCTGAGACAGTTGTAATTGAGTTTATTATTACCTATTTTATGGAATAAAAAGTGAAATTGTTTTTCATTACAAACTATAGAACTTTTACGGATCATAAAATATAAAACGCAAAATATACATAACATTGTTTATTTTTTACTACTTTATCTGTCTACGTTTTTATCATTTTTTTAATCAAACTTACCGACCCGCCTTGGTGACTATCATTTCCGTTCCAAGTTCGTTAAACTCATCCCAAAGAGCTTTCATTTCAAGGTTGGCTTGAACGCTAAGTAGTTTAGGATGAATCGGTTTTTTCTGATTTGAGCCTCCGTTTAAAAGCGGATCTATAGGTGATCCCGCATCTTTTTTATCCGTTATGTCATCTTGGCTATCTTCTTTATTTTGACCAGAACATAAAGTAGATTCCAGAGACTGAGATGTGTCCATAGGTCTCGGCTTTCCTGCATTCAATAGACACGCTAAACAAAAATAAAAATGAAATAGCAATTACTAGGTCTTGTAAGAGAATTAACATTATATTTTTATCTTAAATTTCGGGAAATTTTTTATTTATTTTCCAAAATGTTATTTACGTAACTAAATATGTACTGTATATACATATTTATAGATATAAATAGGGTAGACAAGGAGTTTTGTTTTGCATATTTAAAATAATAATAATAATGATATTTGCAGTACTTACAATAAAAATAATCATGTACAAATATATATATATAATAAAATATATTTAAATGAGTATGTAGCCAATTATCAACTATAATAATAAATTTTTGGTACAAAACAATATTTGTCACTTTGCTGAACCAGGTTTGCGATACAGCGTAACAAATATTGTTTTGTATCAAAAATTTATTACTACAATAGTTGATAATTGTCTACATACTTTTATACAATATATTTTATTACATATTATCTATGATATATACATATATTATAGTTTGTTTTTAAACATATATATAAACATAAATAGGCTTTAATTAATTAAAATAATTTTATACTCATGTGAAAACTTTTTTTTTCGTTTATTGTGGTAAAGTTATTACTATTAGTATTTTTTTTATTTATAGATATTAGATAAATGGATAGGATTGATATGAAAAATAATAAATTATTAAATTAAGAAATCTGAATTTAATTAGATTAGAGAAATATATTAGTAAAAATTATTGTGAAACTAGAAGCCGTTATTTAAATTGCTACCAAAAGTGACCATTAGAAAAATTAAAATTATAATTTTTTTATTGTATTAAAATTAATAATACTTATTAATTTATTAAATTAAAACATAATTAATTTTTTTAATAATAATTACAAATATATTTTGCAAAATTTAGACCTCGTTAATTAAACCGGTAGCATAAATAGTAATTGTTAGTAGGAGTTAATATAATGTCTATGCATACACACATACAATACATTGTGTGTTTAAAGGTGTTTAAATATGTACGTAAAAAATAAAATAAAAGCACAATAGAATTTGTTAAATTTATATATACATTCATAAAAAGATCTTACTACTTTGATTAAAATTAATTATATTTGATATTTTAATTTCAAAATGATCAAATTTATGATTAACTTATCCAGGCATATATTATCTAAATAATATTTTATTTAAAGACTTAAAACATTTAATTCATATATTATTAGTCTTTTATATTACTTTATAGCTAAAAATATTATAACTGCTTATTTCTTAAAGATATTTAGGTATTCAAGATGTCGTAATAAATTTTAGAATACTGTTATTTAATTATTTCAAGTGCGATTACTCAATAATTACTCTTCCTATCCGACTTTACAATAAAACATATTTTAATAAAATGAATGAAAACTAGTAAATAAGATGCGATGTCAAAAATATTTGATATTTTATATTTGTTAATAAACATGGATAATGTCCATTTTTGGATTCAAATAAACTTTAAAGTTAAAAACAAAATTTTCTAATTTCTGCTTCTTTAATTTAATACCGAATGTGTCGGCAAATTTAAATTATTTGAAAACCAAAGCCATCATAGACTTGTTTAATTAATTTACAAAACTTTCTCTTTGCGCACTATATTTTAATTAAAAATTTGTTCATTTATATTGAATTCCTGTATCTATAAATTTCAACATAGTTTTTAGTTTCAAATTTATATCTATTAAAATAAAATTCAACACTGATACAAAACTAATAATAATTTTTTTTAATAAATCTAAAAAAAATAACAAAACATTAGTCATTGTTTTTTTTTTTTAAATATTTTATCTTTGAATACATTAAAGGTAAAAGATATACACTACTGAATATCAATATTCATCTAAATTTCTAAAAGAAAAATAGACACCCATGTATCTATATATTTTAACATTAAATATATAAGTACATAAACTCTAGTTTTGAATAAACTCTTTAAATCTGTTACTTGTTGAATAACATAATATTTATTTACAAATGTTTTAAAATTAAGAATAAAATAGTGCACAAAATATTTTTTTCTGAATAAAACGAACCCAAATTATAGTCAAATTTATCCAAGAATAAGTTTAAATTCTGAATAAAAAAAATCTGTGCTATAAAATACCCCCCCCCCCATCCATATTTTTTTTTCCAATGTGGATGTATATAAATTATCAAATTTAATCTACTGTCGGAATCTCAATAAACGGTAGCTAATTTTAATAAATAGGATCAGTCTGTAAATATATATAAAGAAGGCTTATTTTCTACAAAAATATATATCGTCTTAATTATTTTTTAATTAAAACATTTTATAGGATATATTTTATGCCAAAGGTTTTTCTGTGACTTGAATTTTTTAAAAACTTTATTTAAACAACATATCTAAATCTTTCAGTCTATATGTATTAGATTCGAGAGCGAGATATATAATCTGTTAGATAACTCAGTCTTTTTGTAGAAAGTTTTATTTGGAAACAGAAATTATATTCAACGTTTGGATTGCACTGGAAAAAAAAAAAACGATTTTGTATTTTTAATCTAATTTCCTCATTCATATGAGTATGTAAACACACACAGATATAAAGAAGAGAGATAGTAATGTGCAAGCATGTATATGCATTTATAAATAAACAAAATAATATAATTACTAGAATTTATCCAAACGAGGATAAAATTTATAGTTTACTGGTTGTGATTTTTTTTTTAATTCAAAAGCCGTTTTCTTTATTAATTTGCATTTTAATTAAATGATAAATCTCTTATTAGGTAATTAAATTTTATAATGTAGATTTATAAATTCAGGTGCTATAATAAATCATTTTTTAACAACGGCGAAGATCAATTGCTTAGACGACTTCTCGCCAAATCTTGCACATACATTTCCTTATTATAACAGAAATACAAGAAATAATTATATTAACTAAATAGCAAAGAATAATTAAGTTATTTATATTTTATTAGAGAAATGTTAAAAGACTATATCGAGTTAATGCCTCAGGCTGAAGAACTTTACATGAATACAAATAATATATACATAGGATTTCATAATTATAAAAAAAGTAATATATACATATATTACTTGCGTCCCCGTCTACAATATAAAAGACCAGTGTTCGATTTCCTTTTGGGAAGATAATACTATTTTTAATAGCATTGTAAAATATCAAATAAATAAATAATGGACTAGCTTGTTCTATAAGTGGTTACATTTGTGGTACACAGAATAGTTTGTATGATCATGGAAAATTCATCACTAGTATATTATTATTATTTTGGAAATTGGAATAATTCATACTCGTTTGTTTTTCAAGGGGCTGATAATAACAATGACGATGATGACATATAGATTTTATTTGTTGAGTTTGTTTAAGCAATAAGGGAAACAATTTAAATTATAGTAATCTACGCAATCATTAAACTAAATTGAAGAATAAGTATAATCATATGGTATGAAATATAGATGTCTGCACTTGTAAAATTTACATTACCTTTTTTTAATTAAATTTTTTATTGCATAATCTTAAAAAATATAAAAACGCATTAAAAATATAAAAACTATAATAGGTTTTATCCTAAACAATTACAGATATAAGAATGTTAAAAACAATTAATTGCAAACAATTAATATAAAAACTCACTAATAAATAAGGTTGTAATTAAATGTCATGCTAATTATCTTACCTCAAAATTTGTAACAGCATAGCAATAACATGCATTCAATGCAATCATGCAAAACATTTAATTTACAGCGTTGCATTCCTTTACGACCAGGCATATACGAGCTTTAAATATTTTATGTTAATGACCATTAAATTTATATACGTATAGTTTTAAAACTATGCAAACTAAAATTCGACAAAAAAAAAAAAGGGGGAGAAAAAAAAGAGTAAACGTAGGAGGTCATTGAAATGATGAAATGTACCCTCAATTTCTTTCATCGGTGTCTGGTAGGAAGCAGATACCGGCCATTCGTAACAACAATCACCGCTTCTCTGCATGGGGAAACCCATAAAGTTTTCCGCATTTGGTTCCGACATCAGTGAAGCTATACTGAAGGCATTCGCGCGAGGCGAAAGCGGGTTTGGCATATCCATACTGCCGCTAATTCTTACCCAAGCACAGGTCTAAGGCAAGATAATATCCGTCAAGTGATGAAACAAGTTCTTATTTGATTCTTAAAGCAAAGTTATTGCTTGATAAACGAATGGAAAAGTGAAAGGTAGAAAAGCCGAGCACGTGAGGTGCATTACAAACCTCGTGTCGGACTTTCCCTAAATTGGTACCTCTAGACATATACGCAAAGTATCAATAGTCAAAAATGATTAAGTGGCAAATCAAAAATACAACAAAGCAAAATGACAGCGCTCCTTTAAAAAAAAAAAAAAAAACTGGTTAATATTTGCGTTTGTTAAAAACAGAAAACGTAATATAAATGAGGCCTCTACTCTAACCAGAAGGGGGAAGGGGATCTGGATGATTTATCTCCAGTTCAACGTGCAAAACAACGTTCCCGATCTCGCTAGCTATTTTTTCAATCTAGAAATGGGCTTGTCCTTCAAGCGTTATCAAAACCAGTCATCAATCACCTTGTTAAGTTATCAATCATTTTAAACTTTTCTAGCATATGTTTTCATTCAATATCTTTACCATACAACACTCCGCAGCAGCTCATTAGAAATTAGACCCTGCTTAAGTCAAAACTCCGTTACTTGACACAGATCACACTTTGTTGTTATACTTTTTAATAAACGTTATTTTTCTATAATTTCTATAAGAAAATGTTGGCGTAAGCTTATTAAGACCGCACTGACTAACAAACATAAATTTAAAAAAGTGACGAACGATCAAATTATTTATGTCTTACTTTAAAAAGAACAAGATTTCAAAAATATTCTAAAATTATCAACTAAGTTGACAGTAAAGTGTTTATAAATAACTGCGTTAAAACTTTGTAAACTGTCTTTACTTAAACAAAATTGAATAAGTGTATATATTATTTATACAACATAATCAAAACTGTTGATCGATTTTAATTAAACAGAAGATCTGTTTTAAAATATTAACAATACTTTTTTTTTTTAATCTTTCGCAGTTGGTTAATAATAACAGTGAGATTAACTTAATGATGCGAAAAATTTTTTAACACGTGAATAATATGAAACTTTACAGTGTGAATTGAGAAAAACAAATGTTGAGATGCCGACTAACGATGTAACGAAAGCTAAAAACTAAGCAAATGTACAAATTATTACTTTGAAAAGGCTACTACCACTCCAAGGTTGACTAAGTGCGAATTGATACGAAATATGCTTCTTGCATCTGGCCACTTTAAATAGGGCCTCTTAGGTTGCCCAGACTGCATGTGAGGTCGGATGTTGAGGAAGAGCAATGCAGATTAGTTTCCGCGAGTACGAAGTCTTTCCGCACTTTTAACTAAAAGGATTAATTAGGCGGTAAAGTAGCATCCATTTTTATTTAATTGAAAAATATAAAACTCTTTTAATTATAGTATAAAAAATATGTTTACGCACACATAGTCACACGCACATGTGTATAGATCTGAAATTATTTATTTTTATTACAATTCATAGTATAAAAAGGTAAAAATCTATTTATTTAAATTTTGTCAAAGAGTGTTTCTTCGCTTTTTATTAATTTATTTTTTTGCAGTACAATACAAATATTGTTTCAATGTATTCTTTATTATAAATAGCTTTTATATTAGGTAATAATATTTGATTAACATATATATTAGATAATAATGTTTGATTAACATATTTCTGATATATGATATTGCATTGTTTTCGATTCAAAAGTAGATTGTAGTAATCAGGCAACATGATAGTGCTACCAAGCAATATTGCTTGAGCTTCTTTAGTGAAAATATGCCCTTGTTGTTTTGCTCTTAGCGCAGTTATTCTAGAACCCCATATTTAGAGCTCCACCATAAACTTTACATTATTAATATATGTATAATTTATTTTATTTATAAAATAATTTAGAAAATCAGCAAGTAAATTTTTATTGTTTGACAACAATAATAAAGTATATTGTAAACTATAGAAACAATTATTTACTAGTTTAAATTGTCTCTTATTAAAATAGGAACAGTTTGCTGAGTAAAGAATTCATTTAAATAAAAATAATTTTGAGATTTTGATAGCTTGTATGTCTTAACTTTTTGTTATCAAATGCATTTATACAATGACTTTAGTTCAGTGATAATATAATGTCTCATGGTTTAAAAGTTACAGAACGTGTTAGCTGAATATATATATATAAATCTTTGCAATTTGTTCATTCAAATACAATTGCTGTGCCCAACCTGCAATTTAGGTATTTGAACATCATATGATACCCCAAATAGCTTAACCATATTATTAAATATATATATAGTGTAAGAGATTGGTTGCTTTAAAAAAATGGTAAAAAGTGGCTAATGAAATTAAAGATATATATATATATCTTTTAAGTAAGATATTCATTTAAATGAAACTAATAGTAAGATTCCAATCGGCCCATTAGTAGAACTCAACAACTCATCAGAATATAAATATAGAAATTTACTATATTTATTAATTACAGATATTAAAAATATAACAAAATCTAAGGGGAAGATATTAATTATTTATTATTGTAAAATTTTCCAAGTTATATATATATATACATCTAATAACAAAATGATCTTAAAAAATGGAAGAAAATGTAATCCATTATATTGTTTTTTGAATGTAAGTAAATAAATAAAATCAACTAAATATTGTATTTATTAACTATATAAAGTTTCTTTTAGCAAAATTTTATTGCTGTTCTGTGCACTATAAGATATATACATAATGACTTCTAGATATTTTTTATACTTTTAAAAAAAGAACTAACTTCTCCATTTTTATTTCCTCTTCCATATTTTCTCATATAAATATCATATATATTGTATGTACAGCTACAATACTATATAGCACTAGAGAATCTGATGTCCATTGATTATCCAAGCTTATCATAGATGGCGCTAATAAAATGAGGAAAATTGTTTTTTGGAGTTATATATATATTCATTTTAATATAATGTGTATAATAGTTAAATAAGAGAGAGAAGAGACAAAAAGAGACATTTTAAAAGGAAGGTAAGGTTTTGTTGTTTTTTTTTTAAAAAAAATAAAAAGTTCAGATGTCTCTGTTTATGTTGGTTTATAAATATTTTTAATAATATATATGTTACCTTGAGGAGAGTAATTAAACATTGCTCAAAGAAGCATTTATAAATTAAAAATATATAAAATTACTGTATTTATAATAGCAATAATAATGAATAATCGCACCATTCACAAGATGTGAAAGACAAAATTAAAGTTATCAGTTTTATTATAAAAATCACATGCATTTGAAAAATGTCTTCAAAAATCATAAAAAAACGTTGGTCTTATTTAGATTTGCCAATAAATTTTAGACTGTCAGTTATCCTAAAAATTAAATATCAAAAATTTGATAAAATAATTCAGAAATTGTTAGTTTAGTAAAAAAAAAATCTAGATTTTGTGGACTAAATTTTGATCTCATCATAGCATCCGCATCATATTATACAATAGCTATGTGTTTATCAGGATTCTAATATTTGACTTATAGAGAAGCTGTTATATCTAAAGTTTATTGGAAATCTAGATTAAGCTGAATCTTTCATAAATATTTTCAATGCCCCATGACTTGAATAACTAAAGATCATGAGAAGGAGCTACTATTCCACTGGGCACATTTTTCAAAAACGGAACATTTTAATATTAATGATTCTATACGTCTATTGTGCTATAAAGGTCAAATGCCATTAATTTTTTCCCTTATGTCATAGCATCGACCGGGAGGCGAACCTGCAACAACCGTCTGCAACCAACTGCTTGCTTGCAAAGCGGCTGCGCTGACCTCTCGCCTAACAACGCTTGACTGCCATTAATTTTTGTTGGTATTTATTGTTTGGCTGGAAAAACTTTCCGAACTTTTCATATTATGTTTAATTTTAAATATAAATAATAATTACTTACTATGTTTTAATTTTAAATAAAGAATAAACACATATAATGAATTCAAATTTTTTTGATACATGTTAGGAGTCCCAAATTTAAAATTGTTGGGAGTATAATGACACTTTTTTAGATGCTTACCACCAGAACTTCAGAACCTATCTATATCGCTGGTATAAATTAACTTTGATTTTATTATGTACACTTTGCTATGATCTATCGTTATAAGGTATATACTGTCAATCTGTTTGTTTATGAAATCATACTTTGCATATTACAATCATTCATATATTATTGATGTTAAGGTTATTAAATATTCTAAGTGTACACTAACTTAATTAAAAAAATATATTATTAACATTTTGCTGCTTTAGCGTCTAAATTTGTCACAGTTCTATTTATTGTGTTTCTTGTATTCATATTTCCTCATTAAAATTAAAATAAAACTTTTTATGTAATATGGGTACAAAAATTCTAAATCCAGTAATAATAAATAAATTAATAAAAAATAACAATACTTGTGACTTTTCAAATAAAACAAGATGGCAGCCTGTGTTTTTTGATAAATGTACAGTTTCGATGGCCTTTAATCTACCGAAGATGTGTTATGTAAAGAAGCTTTATTTAATTTTTTAAAATTTATTTATATTATAACGTGGTAAGCAACAAGATAGATAGATGTTCTTAACATTACCTACTTTGGTTCAAATTAGCGTGTTTTCTTTGTCCGCATTTTTTTTTGGGTAAATTGTTATAATGATAAAATATTAGGACTTTCCTGTCACAAAACTCAGTGGACCATTTCCAAAGGTGAGGGATCCTATCCTCCTGAAAAGTGTGCATTAATGGTCACGATATGATCGCACGCCCAAAATGACTAAAGTGTAAATATTGTATATTCATTTTTCCATTAAATCCCCCAACCCCCAAAAGAAAATAAACAATAAATATTGTAATTATAAATTTATTAAACGCACAGTAATATTTACTGAGGTTATAACCTCGATAATATGCGAGTAAAAATGCGATAGTAGGGACATCTACAGGTGTTTTAACCACAAGCTTACGCTATGGAAGAAAAGAGGGGAACCCCTTCTTTACTTCAACCTACTTTCTATTTAAATAGGTGAAGCTGAAGCGATTAGATCTGCGAGCGTGAAGCTATTCAATACTTCACTGATTAAGTCCACATTTCTTATTACACATTAATACTCGCGAAATCTTTCGATTTACAAGAGTCAATGGAAAGATTTTATATTTAGAAATCTATTACAGTAATTTAAAGTTGTAATTATAAATTTATTAACGCACATTGATTACGTAAGTAATATTTACTGAGGCTATAACCTCGATAATATGCGCGTAAAAATGCGATAGTAGGGACCTCTACAGGTGTTTTAACCACAAGCTCACGCTATGGAATTAATTTTTCCTCAATGATTTCTTATTTTGAAATAACAATAATATTTGAAATACAGGCATTCTTCATATACCTGGAGCTTAATTGTATATATAGGGGATTTGAACACAGGCTTTCAAGCACTCTTCAACTATCCACACTATCTCATACGTTGATACACATGATCATAGATTGTGGTCATGTGTATCAATGTATGAGATAGTGTAGTCATGTGTATGAGGTAGTGTGGATAGTTGAAGAGTGCTTGAAAACAATAATAAAAAATAAAATGTAAATATGAAATAGGACGTTTCCTAGCAACTATTTTTTTGTAAACTAATCCCCCCCCCCCCATCCCACTGTAGATTTTTCAAAAATACGAGCCTCCATCTTGGTTTATTTGAAAACTCACAAGTACCGAAATAACAAATAAAAAGAAGGGGAAAAAAAATTGGAGTCAGTATATCCTGGATATGAAGGATAAAATTGTGTTAATCACAAATATATAATCCTTTTCACAGTTAATAAAGATAGATTTTTTTTTTTACCTTACTGACAGAAATCAGCAAGATTAAAAAGAAAAGGAGAAGAATTGAGAGAAGGAATGATAGAGTTGTATTTAGACATATAAATAGAATACCATTAATCTATCAATCTATTATTCAAAAGTTCTATTATCCAAACAAAATTTTAAAAGTGATTTTTCAGTTTTTTTAAAAAATAAATGAGTTTTTTACTTACAACTGCAATAAAATTAAAGGGGGAAAAACACTTAACATGCTTCTATATTTGTGCTCTTATTAAAATGGAGTGGAATTTATTATAAATAAAAAAATGAAAGAATAACATTGAGAGAAATGATAATATGTCAGATAGAGTACTAAGACTAATTATTTAATTAATAAAAGACATTATGTTCTCATTGTGATGAAGAAATAGAGGACTTTTATACGGATTACTCTGAACAGCATTTTAACATTGTCACAGGAGGTTTAATGCTAGAATTGAAAAAAGTTTAAAAAATGAAAGTGCTAAATGTAAATTTTATTATGGTGACACAAATGAGAGAGAATATAGACTTGCTGAATTTGCAAGAAAAAAGAATGTATATTTTGAAATATCTTTAAAAAAAAAGATAAATGGAAATGGACATGGAAACATCCAAATGAAGATACAAAAGAATTGGATTATATTTTGATATACAGAGAATATACATTTCAAAATAATAACATTCTTAATAGATTTCAAGACAGAAACTGATCATGATTAGAAAGATATAAGATAATGTTAATGCAAAATTAGAGACATAATCTGTTTAAAAAGACAGTATTAATAGATGATTATTACTAATCTTCAGGAACTCTCCAATAACTTTAAATTAAAATGTGCTAATGGTTTTACAGTATTAATAGACTTTGAAAATGATATAAACTTGAGATTAATAAGAAGATAACTGTCATTCTATATGAATTGCAACAAAAAGAAGCTGGTACAAAAAGAAATAATTCACCAGTAAAGTTTTGACTGAGATAATACAATATATGAAGAAAAAAAAAAGAATATGAAAATATTTAAGATGTTCATTAAGAAAAACAAAAAATCTGGTATTCTTTATCAAGAGTTTTGTAAAATGGTAGAAAAGAATTAATAACGATAAAAGAAATTTGGCAAGGAGAGCTATGAAAGAGAATAGAAGCTTAAAAAAAAAACAATTTATAAGAAGAAAAAATGGAATGAAAAGAGGAATGACATCATGGATAATGTAAGAGTTTTATAAATATTTATTTAGTACCAAAGATCAAGCAGTAGTTGAATGCCAAACATTTTATGTAAACAATTGAGACATATAATTATATATATATATATATATATATATATATATATATATATATATATATCTATATATATATATATATATATATATATATGAAGAAGGAAAAAGCTCCTGATGGAATTATTATTGATATCTTAAAAGAATTTAAGTGAAGAAATAGAACGATTATTGGCAAAGCTATAGACTAAATAATACAGATATGATAAAGAAAAAAATGAGGCATTCAGGAGGATTTGAAACAACCCTCATTTATAACAATATGAAACTTTTACAATCTATTGCTTTTGACAGAATAGCTCTGATGGTTAGAACTTTTAAAATTCGATATTCAAGAATCTAAAGGTGTAAGTTCTAGTCCTATGCTAATATTGTCATTGGTCAGGCCAGTAACACCTGAAGAAGAGTGGAGAGTAATACTACTTGAAACATTGTGTAATTACTAGCCTGTGTTACCTTTTTGTGTGTTATTACTAACAAGTTGTCTGTATTTGAAAAAATTAAATAGAGTTTAAAATTTTCTATACATTCAACATTTAATGATAGATGATGGAAATAGTCCAACATATTATCACCTCTAACATACCACCATCATAAACCTTCAGGCAAATGATAAAGATATATCATAGGATTGGAAGAACGCAGTAATAATACAGCTTTTTAAGAATAGTGATAAAGAAAATATTAGAAATTACAGACGTATTACATCTTCTATCAGTTTTATGCACAATCTTTACCAAAATATTTACAACTCATCAATAGTAAAGTTTGGATTCAAGACAACAGAAAGATCATTGGGTTTAAAAATGATTTTAGTGAAGTAGATAATATCCAACTATTGAGTGAAGTTGAAAAAAGAAACAATGAATATGAATTGATACACAAAAGTAAAACTCTCATAGAAGAGCCATTCAGTGCAAGCCAGAGTAATCAATGGATGCAAGAAAAAGTTTGTGCATAAAATTCCTATCTAGTGCCTACTGATCCAATATCCTTAGGAGTCTTAGATCTGAGAGCACTGCATCAAGGTTCATCACTGATGAAATCCACAAGCTAGAAGCTAGTCTGAGGGATATTGGATGAGTAGGCACTAGATAGGGATTTTATGCACAAACTTCCTGCATCCATTGATTACTCTGGCTTGCCCTGTATGGCACTACTATAAACAGCCTATGTAAGCATAAAGAATGGTGCTCATGTCATATTTAGTGGTTTAATATGAATTGATATTATGCTTCTGAATTGTACATTATGAAATGGTGTTTGAGTCAATAAGCATGTTTATAATCGTTAAAGAATTGAGCCAATAAGATATAAATTCAGGATGCTGTCATATTTTGAATAATAGTTAAATGGGACAATAGAGATTAGATTATCTGGTGATATGATGATACTAAGAAGATTAATGTTAGTATGAGCGCACAACAGGGAGATTCCAGATTCCTAGAGTTTTTACAACAGTTTTACAAAAAAGTATTTTATAGATTAAAACGGAAAGTTTAGGAAATAAAAATATCAGGTGATTAATTAAATCCTGTATATTTTGTGGATAATTTGGATGTTTTTGCAAATAATGATTCAGAATCTCATGAAATGTTACGAGAATTGTCAGATGAAAATAAAAAAAATGGGACAGAAGATAAATATTAACAACACTTAAGTATTGTCACCACATTGTCTCAGAAAAAAAAAGTTTGATAGTCATAAATTAGAAGTAAGTTAACAACTACAAAGTATCTTGGTCAGGTTATTAATACTGTTGGAAACGTAATGGATGAAAATTAATCATAGAATTCAACTTGGATGGATTACCTTTGGTAGGAGTAACTTATTAGTAAAATGAAATAGCCTATGGATTTGAAATAAAAATTCTTAATAGATTTATCTTCCAACTTCTTAGTTATAGCTGTGAGATTTGGACACCAACAGAAAAACAATACAAAAACTTCAAATCCCTCAATGAAATGCTGGAAAAATGAATATGAAGTAGCAAAAAGAGATCAAAAATAAATTTTATACATAAGAGAGAGCAATCAGGTGGCATTGAAGAAATTAAAGACTGAAATGAAGCTGACCTAAACATTTTACAAAAGGAGATAATGACACAGTTGAAATTTTAAACTGAATATCAAGGGATTGTAAAAGCCTAGAAATATATCACATGTGAAATGGTAGGATAAAATCAGAAAGATTGTTAATGTGATATAGAGAAGTGAAGCTATGAATCAGAAAAATGTATTAAACATGAAGAGACCTTCATCATACAGTGGATCAGAATGACTGAAAATGATTAAGATGATATAAATATCTAGAAATAAATGTCCAATTACAGTTTCTTCTAACTTAACAATGTTTGCATTTGTAATGGTGGAGTAAAAGATCTATTCTTGAAATCCAGAAAATTCATAAGTCAGAAAAAGCTCTTGGTGTTAGTATTAATTATTGGTGAAGTAAGTTGATAAAGTGATAACTTTTATTCTTTTTCATTTGCCATATATATTAAATTGTGTGTATATATAAAAAAACAAGAAATCTCAATTGTTAAAAGTTTAGATTTTATATATATAGTATTCAGTCCCATATGGCTATTTAAGTTAGTTAGCTGGATTGGATGTCTGAAAATTTCAGGTTTTCTATTTAGTAGTTAACCATAGATAAAGTGCTGGGCTTGACCTGTATTTTAACTCTAATGCTTAAATATTCTAGTGTCTCACTGAAAAAAGCTGGAGCTAGAAACCGGTCAGGATAGACATATTCTGAAAAGCTTGTTAAGAACTATAGGCAGGCTCATTATATAATATATAGTGTGTAATAAAATTTATGATAAGTAGTTTATTAAAAAAAAACTTTAATACCTTAAAAAGTTCATTACATTTTTAATTTTCGGCAAATGCGTTTCCAAGAATATCAAAATTCCAGCTTATAAAAAAATAATTGATATTAACCACACATTATCCTGTAGATTGATTATATGTAAAAATTTTCATTTTGTGTACCATTATACGACATGTTTAACTAATGAAACAATATCTTTTACATATATATGTGTGTGTGTGAACTCTAAAAATATAGCCATTGTTTTAAATTTAAAAAGTCATTAAATACCTTTTACATTATAAATCAGCGTTAAAATGGTACAGAGCTACAGAAACGCTGGGATAAATTCGAGTCAGGCATATAAATTGTTCTGAGTATTCTTTTGTTTTCATCTTCGGTTTTTGTTTTCAGTCTTTTGCACAAAATATTTACGCTGCTTATATGTTATATATTTTTTGAAATATTTTTATTTTCAGCTTTAATTACAATTAAAATTTTAATAAATAACGTCTTATATATATATATAGTTTTGACTATTATATTTTATTACTATAAAGACGAACACTATTATATATATTTAAACTATTGGCTTTATTGCTCGGAAGTTCGTAAGAAATTCGAGCGTCTGAACTGTGACCGTAAGAATTGATCCTGAAATCTCCCGATCCCAAGTCGCACGCTCTATCAACTGCGCCAAATCGCGCAGTGCAATAAAGACATACGAATGTATTGTTCGGAAGTTATTAAGAAGTTCGACCACCAGATCTGCGAGTGCCATAATCGATCCTAAAACTTCATGATCTCAAGTTGAATGCTGGACCAACTGCCTCAATATCGAATATATATATATTACATGAGTTCTCCGGCGTTAATTTAGGACTTTTTATTGTCGTCCATACTAGTTGAGAATTAAAATAATTTACGATTATCCTATAAAATTTTTCTTCTCAGCATATTAAAATTGTTTTCATTAGAATAAATAAGTATTTTAAATATAATATCTAAATATGTAATTTTTATCTTTTTCTCTCTCTCATTTTTTCTCTTATCCAAGCATACTAAAATAATACGTTCACATCTACTTTATGACCAATAATGCGTAAATATAAATCTAATTTAAAAAAAAAAAAACATATTCTCGTTATAAAATTAATATTATAAAGTATTCGAATATAAAAATTTAAGTTATGTAACTAAAACTGAATAAAATATAAAATCAATAGTCAAGCATTGGTGGTCGAGATGTCAGCGTTAGCTGCTTTACAAGCAGTTGTCCCGGGTTAGCGGGTTCGCTTCTCGGCTGATGCTATGACACATGAGAGAATATATATAATCAATATTAATAAACTGATAATTTTAAGACTTCGGACCAATTAATCCCACCTTCCATTAAATTTCAATCCAGAGTTTCAATTTATAATATCATTATTAAAAGCCACGCTAATTCGACATCGACTCTTATATAAATAACATATTATTGGACTTGATTTTTATCATAAAATAGTTTACAATACGGTTTGAAATTGAGTAATAATACTTAATTGACATAAGCAAAATTCTATGTTTGTTGTCTGTAAGTTAATAATAAAATCTTAAAAATTGCAAATAAATTAAATAAATTTAAGAAAGCAAGACAAAATAGTTATTAAAAAAATCCAAATATATATACACAGATTATTTTATGAAGATTGTTAGAGGAGAAAAAAATTAAGAATAATAAAGAAAATATTTATTTTTATATATTGTTTTATTTAAATTGCGTTGAAATCATGATTAAGAATACAGATATTATGTATAATCATTGATTGAATGCATGGAAAGAATTTAACTGGTCATAATACACGACTTGCTAAACTCATAATCCTTTTAAATCCAAAATTTAAGAGTTGGAGGGTAGATTGAAGCCTGTCCATTAAAGTTGAAGATTTGCTATCTTAATATAAAGCGAGCCTTGCTAATATATATTATGTATGGGAGATGATGATCTGGACCGACTGATGAGTGCTCGTTCAGCATGAAATACATATATTGGAGATCATTTATCTTTTTCACGTATGTATGCTCATGTGTATCGGTTATATGAGATAGAGTGGATGGCTGAAGAGAGCTTGAAGGTCTGTGTTCAAATCCCTTATATTAAATTTAAAACATATAAATTATCATTTATATATAATCTTATACAAATTCAAACTTATAACATTTCTTCCATCCCAAAATCATGCGTATTACAACCAAACTCATAAGATTTTTACAGTTATTTATATTACATCTTATCATTACAAAGCATTGTATATTGTTTTTGCAACATTTTTTTATGCGGGGTTCGAACTCAGACTTTCACACGACCCACCACTCTCAGTGCCATCTCATATTGCTGACCCACCTGATCACACACATGTTGAAAAGATAAATAATCACCAATATAAGTATTTCATGCTAAACCAGCAATCATCAGTTGGTCTAGATTACTATCCTCACACATATATATAATCAGTACTCAGCTTTATATTAAGATAGCCAATCTTTATACTTTAATGGTTTTTGGTTTAGCATGAAATATGTATATTGGTGATTATTTATCTTTTTAACATGTGTGTGATCAGGTGGGTCAGCAATATGAGATGTCACTGAGAGTGGTGGGTCATGTGAAAGTCTGAGTTCGAACCCCACATATATTACATATATAAATGCAGGTTTAAGCCTGTACAATGTATTAATTTACATAAATAGTGTGTAAAAGGTCTGCCCATCCCTCACATATGTACGTATAAATGGATTATTCTCCTGTACATGAGGGGCCAGAATGACTAATATGTCAACATGGGTAGGATGACAACCTTGGCACTATCAAGGGCTTTGAATGTTCCATCATCAGATTTTCAGTGAAATGGAAGGCTAAAGAGTTGGAAATAATTTGAAGCCTGTCCATTAAAGTATAAAGATTGGCTATCTTGATATAAAGCTGAGTACTGATTATATATATGTGTGAGGATAGTAATCTAGACCAACTGATGATTGCTGGTTTAGCATGAAATACATATATTGGTGATTATTCATCTTTTCAACATGTGTGTTATCAGGTGGGTCAGCAATATAAGATGGCACTGAGAGTGGTGGGTTGTGTGAAAGTCTGAGTTCGAACCCTGCATATATTACATATATAAATGCAGGTTTAAGCCTGTACAATGTATTAACATTCTTTTTTATATGTATACTTGTTTATAAATGGCATTGCTCATTTTTATGAGTTTTGAAGTACTTGCAATACAAAATATATGAAATCTCGGCGGCGTTCGACTCAGTCAGGCTAGACATTCTGATTGATCTTCAGGAATATGGGGTGCCGAATGTTTATCTGAGGATGATTGCAAATCTATTAGCCAACAGAATTATACACATTACCACATTACAATGAATGGAAAAATTGTGCCTGGGTTTGAACCCTCCATCTCTATTCCTCAAGGATCTCCACTTAGCACACTATATTTTATAGCCTATATCAACCTGCTATTGATGGAGATTGGGAGATTATTGCCTGGAGTGTTTGTACCTGCCATGGGAAAGGAGATTAAAGATCTCAGTTATATGGATGATATATTCATCTGTCTGCCTTCCAAGAAATAAATCATTAAACTAGAGCAGATACTAGCTTGGTACTCAGACAAATATAAACTCAAATTCAATAAGGAAAAATCACCCTCCTGGAGTTTGCTAACTGGGAGGAAAATCACTCCAAATTTTACAGCTGATCCACAGAAATTCCTAGGCTTTAATTTTTCAAAACTGAATAGTGCTATGAGGAGAGAAATTGAAGAATCCCTGTCAACAGATATTTGCCATACAATGACCCCCCTTTCTGAGATATGTTTCACTTCATGGTAAGATAAGACTTTTAAACTCATTGATATTCCCGAAAATTAACTATTTCCTATCTGGTATCTGCCTCTCCAAAAAATTTATCAAAAAAATAAACTCTCTGTGCACAAAACTATTCTGGGGCCGAAAGGTTGCTGCAATCAGCCTTTAAAAACTCTAAATGCCTAGAAGGCTCAATGGCCTTTCACTCCATTGTATCAAAACCATGATATTCCAGAGAGACTATATCTACTAACCTGGCTTCAAAATAAATACTCGACTATATCATATCAAAAAGTTATCACACCAAGGGATAGACAACTGCCCACTAATAACAGATGGTGGAATTTGTTATTTGATAATATTCGGAAAGTTGTTGATCTGAATGAAAATCGAATTATATCAAAAATTAAATACTGGAATGCACATAAAATAATACATGGGGAAAATAACATAAACAAAGGGTCTCTCAGGATTATCAATCAGCAACTGATTTTGAGATCAAAATTCTAGTTCATTGAGGCAAAATTTCAAGATGTCTTAATAAAAATCAACCTGGACTCCCTCCCTACAAACTCATTTTTGGCATACAGGAGAAATTTCAAGAAGATCAATCCTTCATGCCAGATGTGTGTGAGAGAGGAGGAATCAATTGACCACATTTTTCTTAGATATGTCCAATTACAGATGGATATCTCATGAATGGTAGAGCAATACAAATGCAAACTATAACTCAATTAAAGACTATATAGCTCAGGGTCTATTTACAGACATAAGACTGGCAATTTTCATGAATTATGCCCTGTGGTTTATCAGATGTAAAGTAATGATTGAAGGGATGAGAGACCCACACAGTACTAAATTTAAGAATGTCATGGAGAAAATCCTGAAGAAAGACTGACTAATTGCTTAGCTATATTACAAGAGCAACATGGGACAAGGTTGGATCTACTTTGCTTTAAATAGATATGTAATTGATATGATTTTTGCATTTGTAACATTCAATATAGTAATAGAATAAAAATTTTCTTTAAAAAAATATATATAAGATCACGGCACTGATACAACCCATTCATCTCCCAGGAATATGACCTAGGTTTGAATTTAAGCTGAGTAAAATTATTTTCAAAAAGGCTTAGAATTAGGTAGCTAACTCATAAAAAATCCAACTAACCATCCAAAATTAATCCATAAATGGGTACCTAGCCAATCTTAGCTAAAGATCAAAGAAAAATAAAAAAAACATTCAAAACCTCAACTGCAGACAATTGGAAAGCTTGGAAAGTACTGCCTTCTCCTTAACTATTATGAGGGGCTTATGAGGGGCTATTAGATAGGTCTTTGCCCTACAGTGGGATATGTTAAAAGAGGTGTTTTCATTTTTATAGATTTATCTATATAACTGATAGATAAATGTGAAACCTTATAGAAAACTATAATAATTAATAATATTCTTTGATTTTAGTACCACATTGTATACTTCTAATTGCATTTGGGAAAATACCAAATATGGTGCATTAATAGTTACTGTATTCCTTTTGTTTCAAAAGAAAAATCATTTTCTAATGAATTGAAATGTTGCATTATAACATATTTTACAAGAATCATTGCTTTTACTGCTAACAAAGTTAACCAGAAAATGCTTCATTTTTAGCTGAGTTTTTTGTTTATGTTCTCTAAATTCTTTTATTGTAACAAAAAGTAAAAGAAATGATGTTTGTTAAATCGTCTTTTAAAAGATCAAATACAGAGTATTGATGTTTTTCTGAGATGTATTTAGTATAAATTCTAATTTTATCAATTTAAGCTAATTCCAGTTATCAGAATTGTTTAAAATAACGTGTCTTATATATATTTTTCACAGTGTTGTTTAATTGTTTAACCTTTTGACTGTTTGACTCGTTCTTAATCGAGGCAATTTTTGATACATATTCGTAAATTCGTTTTTAATCGAGTAAATTTGACATCGCTGTAAATTGCTTAGTTTTTGGACTACGTTTACGGTTTTAACGTCATTTTTTAGAACGCAAAAAGTTTTATAATATACTGCCATCTATTGAATTATTTTACAGGTAAAAAATCAATTAATTGATGATTTATGTCAAACAAAAACTAAGCACTGCCTTTTCACATCTTTTCTTGAATCTTATTGGCTGTTGAAATTTTGTAAACAAAAGAAAATGGAAAAACTCCGCCTTCTCATCATCTTTTCTTGAATCTTATTGGCTGTTAAAATTTTTATATGGCTGCCAAAAATTAAAAATTTCTGAACGCTTTTTGTTTTATTTTGAAAATGATAAACTGAATGTTTTAGAGCATTTTAAAAATATTTTTTGATGAAATACAAATAAAATACAAATTATTTTCATATAATATGTCAAAAATAAATATTATTTTACAAAAATAGTTACGATTTTAGCAAGAATTATTTATTTATTGCAAAGTCGGGAAAAAAAAATCATAACGTGAAATTATGATTGCCGTTTCTTTTCATGTCAACCGTAACAAATATTTTTAAAATTAAAAATCAAAATTTATTTTTGAACAAACTTTCGTTTATTTTTATAATGTGAGAAATTACTAATATACTTTTTAAAAACGAAACTAAAGTGAATATATTTAAAAAAACGGTCAATAACTTTTGAAAAATTGATACATTATTTTGTGCATCGGCTAATTAAAAGCTTTGAGTGATACCACCAGCAGCGAATGAACAATTGGACAGTTAAAGGGTTAAGAGATCACCATGACTTTTAAGCACCCTAGTGGATGATTGAGGAAACACTTCTATTCAGTTGAAAGCCGATTTTCGCTTATATAAAACATAACAGGTAGCGAAGTGGAATTTTTAGTGCTAGATATCATCGCGTTTGCCAGTGTACAAAATTATAAAGACAAGAAATAGCCGCAGCGATGGTCTGTAGATGAAGTGACGTATCTAATAAAACTGCGAAACCCAATTGAATGGCAGACCCTATAACTCACATTCCATAGATTTTGGCCCTTACTTTCAGTGCTCAAATTTTTTATGAAATTCTAAGCAAAAAAAAAACAAACAACTCGATTATTTATTTTATATATTATTGTCTGATGTCTTTTATGGCACATTTGAGTAAATGTAAAAATCAAATAAAATTAGATAGCATTTCTTTAAATATGTTTTTGAATCTAAATATAGTAAAATTATTTAAACTAGACTCTCATTATCACTACAAAAGCATGTCATGCAAAAAGTGTCATAAGATCGAATGCTTTGAGTTCAGTTAATGAGTGAAATCAATAAATCATTGGGAAAAAATAGATCTAGCAATATTGTAGCTGTTGAAAATTTGTCTACTTCAGGATTGATATAGTATTTTCTTTTTTAAAAAAAATATTTAGTTTCCAAAATAATTTATTAAAGATTATATTATTACATTAGAGGTTATTTGCTACATATTTTGTTCAAAGTGTTTTCTCATTCCTCCATTTGGTTTTCCCGAATTTGAATCAACCTCTTCTGTTTTCTTCTTTTCGGAGCCTGTGTTATTGGTTGGGCCATGGAAAAGATAAATCCAGCATGTCCCAAGTCATGGTAAAAATAACCTCAGGGGTTATCAGGCTGTCTCTTGTTCTTGTTTTCTTTAGATTGCTCTGCATGAAGTTAATAGGATTAACATTTTGATGATTAAATACTAGCTTACATCTAATAATCCATAATAGATGATCAAGAATTAATGAGAGTCTAATTTCTGGGTATGATCCTTCTCTAATACATTCTTTCAAATTAAGTAATTTAGATTGATTTGTCTTGATCTGACTCCTTAGTGTATTTTTAAGTTGCATTAGCTGATTACATCTGAATCTGAAATAGTTGATGGTTTCATCTTCTTTTTTTTTTGCAAATCATGCAGGTTGAGTCAATTTTTGAGTACCCCCTTTTATTAACTAAAAAATTCATTAGTAGCTAATGCATTTACATTGGTTTTGATTAAATAATCCAGATATTTGGATTCTAAGCTCCATCTTTTGAATTTCCTTATTAATTTATCATTTGAGATGGCTAAATTTGAGAGATGGTTTTTTAAGTCAGTGTGCTTTATATTAAAGGCCTGCCAGTATGTTAATTTGTGTTGAAATGTGTCTTTATTTATTGTTATGCATTTCATAAGCTTGTTTAGTTGTAGATCCAGTCAGGTACTTCTCTGCGCTGATGGAGGCTGGTCTGTTGGAATGATTAGTGTAGGAATTTCTTCATTCTCTTGATTCATTTTTAATTTATGGAGAAAATTGTAAGACTTCTGGAACCATAAGGTAGAAATGTCATGGAAACCCTTTCCATTAATGGCCCTGGGTCATTGCATCTGTCTGTAGCTTATTGCGACTGCTTTCTTTTTTCAGAACAGCCAAGCACATAAGGATGCAATTTTCAAGATGAACCATTTAGTGGGCTTAATCACAGGGAGATAATAATTAATCTTTGTCAATACCATCATGATTAATAATGTGATTTTTTAGACAATGATGTGGTTATCTCTTTGGTTGCCTCCAGCAGGGATTGTTGGATATTCTTCCTCATTGAAACTGAAGACAAGTGCATTGGGAAACTGAGATATTTCTGTGGCTTGGCAACATATCTTGAGACAACCATTTGTCCTGAGATCAACTTCCAAGCCGCAGACTTTGCCAGGTTAAATTTTAGGCCATAACATTTTGAATAGTTAGTTATCACCTCTTGTAGTTTCAGAATATGTTTTTCAGATGGGAGAATCACTAGTATGTCATCCATGTAGGACAGATGTTTAATTATTTACTTAATTGGAGGAATATATTGTCCAGGGAGATTTGATTCAATACTTTCGAGAAAAGGGATCTTAATTGGAGGAATATATGGTCCAGGGAGATTTGATTCAATACTTTTGAGAAAAGGATTTATATATACAATGAACAAAAGAGCACTCAATGGGGATCCCTGTGGGTTAAAAAGTAAAGGTTTAAATGCCAGGGTAACCTTTCCATCGAGCATCATTAATATTTCCCTGTTCATCAGGAGGTGCTCAATGATTGTTAAGAATATCTTTGGGATTGATTTTAATTTACAAAATTTCAGAATAGTTCGCTCGTTGAATAAAGTTATTATAATGCAAAGGTGAAATAAAAGATAAATTCTGAGCACAATTTTTATAAAGTACTAGCCATCCATTTCGCTATCATTGATGAAAGTGGTCATGCATATTTTATAATCGGCTTATTAGTACTACTAACTAAGCCAGTTCAACCTGAGATCTTTATCCTGAAGGTAGTAAAAAATAAATATTTATTTACTGATTAATAATTTGATAGCTAGCTGAGTGTTTATGGATTAGTATAAAAAATAATAATCCTAATCTTATTTGTGAGCCACACAAAATAAACCAAAATGGACTAGGAACCATCATGTAAACAGTTCATTATTTGCATTTTGTTTTATTTTTCAGAAAGTGATGAGCTCAAGCTACCTATCTGACAAACTCTGAAGCTTAATTGTGAAAAATAAATAAACAGTGTCCAATAAAGAGTATCTCCTATTGGTTGTAGGATAAGATGTTGATTGCTCAAAAAGCTAGGTACTGATTTTTTTTTCTTCTTACAATGATTTGAGTTAAAATAGGAATTATTACAGCATACTGTCAGTCATCTCTCAATGTTAACTGTGTTAATGGAATCCTTTGTTTGCTATCTTAATATAAACTGAGCACTTTAATGGACAGGCTTCAACCTATTTCAACTTCCAACTCTTCAGCCATCCATACCATTGAAAATCTGATGATTGATTCCCAAATCCCATGCTGATGCCAATATTGTTGTCATACCCATATTGACCTGAAGTCACTCTGATCCTCACATATAGGACAGTATCCATTTAAATACATAGAGGGATGAGCAGAATGCAGGCTTAATATGTAAGATTTGAAATACCAGGCACTCTTAAACCTGGAGCCTAATTGTAAATATAGGGGATTTGAACTCAGACTTTTAAGCCACTTCACTATCCACACTATCTCATACTACTGAGGTCAAATCCCCTATATTTACAATTAGGTTCCAGGTTTAAGAGTGCCTGGTATTTCAAATCTTACATAGTAAGCCTGCATTCTGCCCATCCCTCTATGTAATTAAATGGATACTGTCCTATGCATGAGGGGTCAGAATGACTTCAGGTTAACATGGGTATGACAACAATATTGGCATCAGCATGGGATTTGGGAATTCTATCATCAGATTTTCAATGGTATGGATGGCTGAAGAGTTGGAGGTTGGAGTAGGTTGAAGCCTATCCATTAAAGTGTAAGGATTTGCTGTCTTAATATAAACTGAGCATTGATTATATATATGTATGGTAGATGGTAATCTGGACCAATTGATGAGTGCTGGTTTAGCATGAAATATGAATGTTGGTGATTATTTATCTTTTCTACATGTGTGTGGTCATGTGTCTCAGTAGTATGAGATAGTGTGGATAGTAAAGTGACTTAAAAGTCTGAGTTCAAATACCCTATATTTATTTATCTTTAAGTTATTGACAATTTAAAATAACGACTTTAATTTCCAGTTTATTCCCTTTTTTTCAGTTTTTTGTTTTTGAAAGATAAACTAAATTCTAATATTTCTATGTTGCATCCATATCTGTATAAACACATTGAGGAGCACATCCTCCCTTCTCCATTTCTAAATCTATTTTGAATTAAACATAATCTAAGTGAAATCATCTGTATAATCTTCTATTATTTTTAAATCTTGTCTTTACTCACATCATTCAATTGTTCAATTCTCTTTTTTTGTTCTATAACAATATATAATTTCTTACAATTTTATAAATTTTTTTATCTATCTTATAACAGCATTTTAATCTCTCATTGTTGTTGTTATTTTATTTCTTTTCTTTTTATTATTACTTTTTTCATGGGCTTTTACAGTATTATCCCTTAGGTTTGTATTTGTAATTGGTAGTTTGTATCAGTAGCTGACCCATTTACCAGCAGCCTATTATTTACAAGGGTGCTGATTCTAAAATTATATTGCTCTTGGACATAAAATAAATTTACATCATTCTGGTTACTTCTTTTTTTAAAATACCTTATTCGTTCTCTTCTCCAACTATTTTCTTTCACAACATTCTCTGTTTTCTAGAACTGTTCTTTTCAGCCAAGTACATTAGTTTAACATCTTTATTAGGTGGTTAATTTCAACCATTAAAAAAAAACAACCTTATATTAACTTTTTATTAGCAAAACAAAAAAAAAAAAAAATTGGAATTATAAAGATTGGGAAAAAAATGGGGGTTGGGTTTAAAATGATGAAAATATAAAGAAAAAAGAAAGTAATAAAAATCTTAAAAGTTATGTTGGACAAGTAGGGACAATAATCAAAATAGTATAACATTAATGAAATGCTTATAATTTTATATCACCATACAATAGGTCAAATAAGGGAGTGCAAGAAATTTGGCATTTATAGATTAAATTGTTGAAACATTAAGAAAGTTTTTTGTTAAAATGAAAAAAAAAAAAACGTTGAAATGAACATTAAATATGCACTGATAAAACATCATTATGACAAATAATCATTTTGATTTGGTGAGGAAAGAATGACTCTAAATGCTTGCTTGCACTACATTTTAATGGACCTTTTTATTTTACCTAATAATTTGGACTACACTACCATTTTTTTCTTAAGAGATCTTTTTTTATATTTATTAACAAAAAAATACCCCCCCCCCCCATAACGCAAAACAAATATGCTATAAAAATTTCAATTCTTTAATTATTTTTGCCTATCCTTATGAGAATTGTAATTGATTCATTTCAATGTTTTGGACGTTGGCTAAGCAAAAGTTATATATATATGTAGACATTGGCTGAGTGAATGAATTTTGGCCGTGTAGCTAGATTCATAGCATTTATGGGAATGCCCTTTTGGCTTGTAAAGACAGATCCATAGGGCTAATGAGTTAATCTGGTTTCTCCGGGCCGAAAGTACATTCAGCAATTGTCTACATATATATATACTGAATAAAATCTTTTCTTAGCCAAAGTCAAAACGTTGAAATAAATCAATCCTCAATTTAGTTTCTTTAGTTCCTGGACCACTTGCAGAGGCTCTTCAATTTTATCTTGAGCCCATTTTGAAAATTATTATTATATATGTAGTATGTTCAATTTGCGTGTCTTCAAAAATTAGTTTTATTAATTGTTGGGACGCTTTTAATAAATTAATTACTAGTAGTGAGGATGATATTATTTTTCTAAAAATAGTTAACCTATTTTATCTAAAGACAAAAAGAAGCCAGTTTTAGCAATTTTAAGTCGGATATTTTAAAAATTAATTATATACTTAATAGACCACAAACTATGATTACTTAAATAATTTTTCATGGTAATCCTTTTCTAGAAGAAATATTTAAATATATTTTGTTTTAATAATACTGTAACAATTTCTATGTTTTATACCCTTAATTTACTTGTAAAATCTTATTTTAGCAATTTCTAGAGTCTTGCTTATGTGTATTAGTAGAAAAATCTCCTTGGTGATTTGTGTGCGTAGTAAAGTAACAAATTCTGGAGGTCAATGTCCATAGATCGTAGCCCTGCTATGTCATTTCTTGTAATCGAACTTTTTATGAGTTTCCAACAATAACTCATTCGATTATTTTTTATTTTTTTATATCAAAATTATATGTTTGCGTTAGGACTATGGTGATATATATATATATATAATTTTGTTTTAAATAGCCGCATCCAGAAGATTTTTCCATTGGAAAGATAAAGAAGGATTTTTTACAATAGATAAATTAGAATTTAAAAATAGCTATAATATCATGGTTCGATTTTAGATTTTTTCTATTTATTTTATAAACAATAAACAGTACTAGTATGGAAAAAATCTTAACTATTGTACTGAAAGTGGTAGCAGAACAGACTGAGGGAGGAGTAAATGTTGCTAATTTAAGCTTAAACTATCACTTTTAATTCTAAATTATCATACAACTATCACTTACTAAAAACCTTAAAAATTATTATTATTATTGTTGTTGTTGTTGTTGTTGTTATTATTATTATTATTATTATTATTATTATTATTATTATTATTATTATTATTATTATTATTATTATTATTATTATTATTATTATTATTATTATTATTATTATTATTATTATTATTATTATTATTATTATTATTATTATTATTATTATTATTATTATTATTATTATTATTATTAAAGTAGTCAAGTCTTTGTAATAATTTCAGTTGGTCACCAAAATCAACTGGGGCAGAGTTTTCATCTCTCATTTTAAGATTACTTAATTTTGTTTAGAAAAGATGTTATATATTTGACAGATATGGGTTTAAAGATACCATTTTGTGAACTACATTGCTAAAAAAATGAAGATGGTAATTTTTAGGATAAGAAAAAATCGTCAGATATGCTACAAATCAGACTGGTGATGGACATTTTTGAAAATATTAATCATTTTCAAGTTGTCTAAATGATTATCTGATGTATATTTATTTTGTAGTAGAGATCCTCATACGTTTTACACTAAAAAAAAATTAAAAAAATCATTGGTCTATACAATAAACTATATACCTCTGAGAAGATAATTCATTTGAATCGTACTGAAGTAATATTTATATTGATAAACAGTATTATAATTAAATCCGATATATATATGTAGTTGTTATGAATCAGTTAAAACACACCAAATAAAACTTAAATAAATTTATATTATATTACTAAGATTAATTTAAAGTTGCGCCAATTTATTAGAGACTGCAACAAAGACACACGACCCTTTTATAAGCCATTAGTATTAATAAATGCAAAACTAATTATAATGAATTATATGTATTTGTATGGGTATGATTCATTTGAATCGCTTTCACTTTTTCTAAAGTCAGGACTTGGAAAATTTTGTCGATAAAATAATAATAAAAACTAAAATACTCGAATACTTAAAGTTAGATTTTTTCTTTTAAATAAAAGAGAATCACGAAAGTAAAAGTTATCAAGATTTATGAAAGTCGTAACAATTTTAATATTACAATTTGATTTATAAGCGTCAAAATTTTATCTATTTTCAGATGTCTTTCTTCGAATGTGTGATTTATGGTCATGTTAAGTATACATACATATATATATAATTTTAATAAAATATTTACCTAAGCATTAAAAAACTAGTTAACATTATAGAAACGCATCAATGTTCATAGATTTTTTTTTTTAAAAAAAAGGACGAAAATCTAAAATTCACTTGTCAGAATAAATGATGTTTAGAGGGTTACAAGCAATATCTAACTACCCTTGACAAAAATTCAGTTTTATTGATTAATAGAAGCTACTTTTGTTATCAGTTGGAAGTATTTAAAATTTCAGCCATTATTGTAAATGTTTCTTTCTCTGTCATTATATATATATATTATAACGGTAACGTTACATGAGGCAATAATCAGGACAAAAGGCTTGATTGAACAATAAAGTTATGCAATTCAGTCAAACGAGAATAACTGTAGAAATTGGAATATAGAAAATCACGTACTTAATAAATAAATAAACAAATAAAAGATTAGATGCGTTTAAGCACAATTTATATCATGAAATATGATTATTACAAATTAAAACTGTAACATTAACAAGTATATAAAAAGAAAGAATTTATGCAAATTAAAGGGAAATATTACTTGATTTTTTTTTTCTCAAATGTTTAAATTATTTGACCTATTTTTAGAACTTAAATCCAATTTTCTGTAATAGTTAAAATTAAATAAAAATAATGAAGATTCTATAAAGAAATATTCGTTAAAATTCATAATTAGTGAGATATGAAAAAAAATAAAGGAATTAAATTGTAATTTTAATAGTGAGCAAAAATTGTCCGCTATGAAGTCATACTTTTTGTTTATAATATTTCTAACTATTTCATATGCTAGTTGCGTAATTAAACATTATTAAAATTAATATATAAATTGAAAATTGAGAATTGTAAGTTTATGTTTTGTTTGTTTAAAATGCGAAGATTATGATTAAATCAAACTTAAGCTCAAGTTTAAGCTCTAATTTTTATAAATCTAAAAATGTTATTTAATACTTTTTTGATGCGATGTACGATAGCTTCTCCTTTATCTAAGTCAGGAACCTCTGAGTCACTATTCCCAGAGAAACCTGTTAGCCAACTTCCCTTCCCTTTCCATTCCCCACCCTAAGTTTTTCCCATATTCATCTCTATCCTGCTCCAACCCATTTCTACTCCATCATCTTTGTTCACTCTAAAGTCTTTACACGTAGATCCCCCCCCCCCCTTATCTTTTTCCAAACCCATAATAAAAAACACCCTCTTTATAACTTCCTTTAACTAATAAAAAAATTCTGATATTTTCTATGGTTTTATCTGGTGGTCGTTTTTGGAAATGCTCGGCCTTTCACTTCTGTTGAAAATCTTTTCTTTTATATTAAAAATCAATAAATTGGACTTGATTTCTTTCTTAATTTAATTTTTTAAATGAATAACATTCTTTAAAAAAAAGCCATATTTGAACATTATAAATATTTAAAAACTGACTTGTAAATTTGATTAAAGGATATAAATATCACCAATATTAGTATGAAGACTCAGAAAATGAAATATTTTTTTATTATTTTAAGTTGTTTTTTTTAATGTGAATGAATGAATTAATGAATGAATGTAAATTTGTGATAAATATGTGCTTTAAAATCTGATATTTGTTTTAGAATTATTAAAATATTTAAACATTTTCTAATATCATGTCAATTTTGACAATTGATGTTGTTATGCAATGAGTTTCACATAAAGCATAGTCAAGAAGGATGGAATGCACTTAAAAGAAAATTTTCCTTCAAGAACAATAGAGTAAAGACTATTGATATTTCTAACTTTCCATAAGATATTGATCTCTTCAGATTTTTTTCTCAATTTAAAAATCAATATGCAAAAAATCTATATTATTAAAAAAAGGTCTTCTAATACAAGTTACAATAACAATAAGATAGTGATATAAAGCAGTGTAACTACCACATACAACAAATATAAGAGTGAGAGAATTTAAGATGAAAAAATGTAATTTTAATCCATGTGTTAACTTTTGTATTCTTATTAATTAAGTAAATAAGTAATCATAGGCTGATGGAATAATAAAAATATTATTCCATACATCATAAACAAATCAACTTGTTTTTTAATTTAGGAAGTACAAATTGTCACATAGAAAAATGTGAAAGAAGAAAGTATATAAAAATGGAAAATAGCATTAATAGTAGCTGGGGGGGTTGTATTTTTTCAGTAGCATTGCAGTCAGTAATTTCTAGTATTTGATGGCAGAATTTGTGTGTGTTTTGTAAAAAATTAGCATAAGGCCTTTTAAGAAAAAAATTATGTCAAGTTTATGGAAGAAATGAATTAAATAGACACTAAGAAACTGTAAATTATTATTATTATTGGTACTCTTTAATTAGCCACTGTATATCACTTGGTGGCACTGTTTCTATGCAAAACCATTTTAATATAATGTTTCCAGGCCCGGACAAAACAAAACACTTTTTTTTTATTTAAAAATGTATGTTATTCTTCTAATAGTAATTTAAACATTTAAACAAAATTAAAAAAAAAAAAACCACTTGATTAACAAACTAATAAGCCCAAATTAAATTAAATTCCATTCAATTAAATGTCAGTGCATAGTGCTGGAATGTGCAATGTGCAGGGGGGGGGCAATTGTTTTGCTGATCCTTTGGATTGGTCAAAAGATGCATTACTCTGATCAAACCAAGCTTACAATTTGTCTCACAGCTCTTCTCACAAAATGTGCCCATTCTCATGATTTCTGGGAAATGGTGTTTGACCCTACCCTTTTGCAATTGTTTTCACCTTCTAATCTGTGTGGGGAAGTGTGGGGATAGGCTTATAATTATTAATATGTTATAGTATGTTATCTAGGGTGTAAGATCATTACTTTGAATGCACATTAAAAGAGTTCTGGCCAGTTGAATTACATACACCCTCACATCATATGGTAGCAATCTGTGAAGTGTGCAATATTTGCATAGTGTCATGAAGCACATCAACAGGCCGTAATATTTGTGTGCAATGTCATCTAAGCCTGCTAATGGTATAATATGAACAGAGCTGTTCTATATGCCATAAGTTCTGCCATGTAAACAGCATGCTTTTGTATTTTTGCACAGAAACAGCACCACCAAGCAATGTACAGTGACTAATTAAAGAGTACCTTATTGTTATTCATTTGTAACTGTGGAAAAATTTAATCATTTTTACATTATTTATAAGATGGTTTGCTAATTGCCAACATTAATTAAACCATCATCACTCTCTTGAAATTCAAAGAGAAAGTAGAGACATAAAAATATATTATAACTTTCCTACTGTCATCTTACAAAATAAAATCTGTCTTGCATTGATAGATAGCCAATGTGGAAAAATGAAAATTAGCCAATATCAAAGTAAAGATGATTATGTGAAAAAAATAAACTTCAATGGAATGAAATTCAGAAAAGCTTTTCATATGTAAGAATAGTTGTGGAAAATTCAAGATCTGGTTGGGAAACTTTTTAAGTAGAAAGATTAATCTGCAGAAAAGTTAATTATTTTGAGTATAGTGAATCCACAAATTATGCTCTATCGAATTACACAATTTCAATTGGACGATAACCAAAAATAAATGCAAATAAACAAAAAAATGTAAACAAACAAATAATAAATGCATTGAAATTCATAAAAATTACATTTTAAATATAAATTTTGATAGGTCAAATATAGATATAATTAATTAATGTAAAAGAATACTCATACAGAGTTTAAATATAAAATTTTAACAATATTTATTGTATCAAGTATATGCTTTCACATCATATTTATGGTCATAAATATGATGTGAAAATAATGAAAGTATACTTGGTACAATAGATATTGCTAAAATTTTATATTTAAACTGTGTATGAGTATTATTTTACATTAATATTTAGAATGGCAGAGTATAGAAATGTTACCAGATATAATTAATACGGAAGCCATTGAAACCCCCTAGTGAGCTATATGTAAACTAACTGTTATATATGATTTAAGCAAAGATTTAGCTAGTTCACTCTATACTTTTCATTTATTGATGGTTACTTTACATATAGCTTGCTGGAGGCTTTCAATAGCTATCAAAGTTTATATTTACATCTATTAATTGAAGATTAATTTCATATTTAGAGGTTGTTAAATATGACGCCTAACTCTTCCTTCTGATGATTTCAGTATAGGTTATAGTTGTTCTGAAATTATGTTAATATATATAAATCATGATCTGTGTTTTAATGCATTAATAAATTGAATACTTATATATGATCCAAGCTAAAATATGGGATTCCACTATATACTTTTATTCATTGATAATTAGTTTACATATAACTCACTGGGGATTTACAATATCTTTCTACTAATTAAACATTAATCTTTATGAATCTCAGTTATAGGCAGGCATGTTTTTCTCAGTAAATTTAATGTTACCAAATTTTTTCACAATTTAAATGCAGTTTAGTAACAAGGTTATAAAGAACATGTACAGAAATTTTAATTTTCATTCTTTTTTCAAAAAGTTTTATATTGTATATGGTACATATCATATCTTTAGTAAAATGTATTGAAGTATAATAAGCAATAAATACAAAAAAATATATAAGATACTTTTATTAAATGAGAAAAAAAAAATTATTTAATAAGGAAAAGTAAAAACCAGTCATATGTTTCAAAAGAATGAGTCATCGATCAGAGAAGTTATAAAAATAACAGATTTTTGCTATTCTTGCTTGTGCCCCTGAAACAGCTAAAGTTGCAACTAAAGTAAGAGATAATTTTATGCATAAAGTGGAAAAATTCTTAAGTCTATGATTAAATGATATGAATTGTAAAAATGTTATAGTTGACAATCTTTTATTGTGTCAAAAAGCCTTATCTATGAAGAATTTATCTAAGAATTTAGATCACACATTCCCATGCCTTTTACTGTAAACAGGAAATGGTCATACAGATTTTGAAACCATTACACTCTTAAAAGTATTAAAATAATTGGAAAAGTAGCATCTATCAATAATGAAAGCACTGCACTAAACTTTTATTTGAATTCAATAGGAAAAAATGTCCTGAACAGGTATTTAATTGCGCTAAAACAGAATTGTGAATGATTGACCATATTCAGCACTGTAAATATATACTTAAATGTTCTTTTATTAATAACATTTTTTAAATATTTGTTTATATTATAATTTTAATTTATATATTCATACTATATACATAATGCATGTTATATATATATATTTAAAACCAGTCAACACTTAGTCAATTTCAATGTCAATAATATCAACAATCTCAACCTGTTGTCAAGGCAACCTCCTTTAAACAATAAAAGTGGATTTTTGAAAAAATTGATCAATGACAAGTATTCATAAATTAATTAATAAAAATGACAAAATTCAAATATGTACAATAACATTAATCAAACAATACTGATGATGATGATGATTTATAACCTGGAATTAAAGGGTTAAACTAAATTAAGTTACTCCAGAAGTATTTTTAATTTGTTTTTCTAATTTCAATAAATAAAAAAAATGAAATTTCAGGCAGAAAACCTTCTAAATAGAAAGTTTACTTTTGGAAAACATATCAATGTCTTAATTATCATCATTTTAAAATTATTACTGTTCTCCCTGCATGATTGCATGATTTTTCAGGGTTGTAGATATTAATAGCATAGCATAATAGATGTTAGTAGCATTCTGCTTGGAGTAAGTTCAATAAGCAAACACAAACTACATAATTATTAATAATTAAAATAACTTAACACTTTATTTGCAACTATTACTAAACATAATGTACAAAATATTAAAAATAATAAAAATTATAATTATTACTGGTATTTTAAATTTAAGCTTTTAGAATAATTATATTGATAAAATCTTACCAAGTTTAAAAGGTTTGAAACCATAATTTTTTGCAAATAACATTCTTTTCTATTTTTATGAATAAATCTTAATTAGTTCATCCAAGATAATAATTATTCCTCTGGGCACAAGTGATGTTAGATAGGGTATGCACAGTCTACTTCTTTTAACTGATGAAAATAAATTTGAGAAAGTTTCTTAAAGTTTGAGGACAAAAGTTAAACACAAAATAACTTTCTAGCATAACTTTCAAAGATGTTTACAGTTAATAGTAATCTGAAGAAAAAAAAGAACTTTTATGCAGGATTTTCAAAGTTTTGTATGAGTGTATGTTTTTAAAAAAAACTTTTATGTAACATTTTAAAAGTTGTAATGTGTTATTAGATGAAAGTAATTAGAATTAATAATTAAAATATTTTCAATTAATTGAATTAAGCATATATGTGAGCGTATATTATTTTTATTTATTTAACAATAGAATAGTATTGGCATATATTAACAAATGGAATATTATTTGTATTGTAACACACAATATGTGTGCTTATCTATGTATAAACATGATGGTACTGCAATGTCACCTAGTGGCCACAGTACGTATAACTAACACCTACTATATATTATAATGAAATAGTTTGTATTCATTTGTTAATAAGCAGAATATTTTATATTCTTAGACATGTACATGTTATTGAATGCACGTTACAATTTGTATATCTGGAAACTATGGACAATGCTACCTGTATAATTTATTATCTTTCTATCTGTGAGTCCAGAATCTGAATGGCTTATTTGTATATGAAGTACTTAACAGATCTTTAATTTCATGTTTATTATTATTATTATTATTATTATTATTATTATTATTATTATTATTATTATTATTATTATTATTATTATTATTATTATTATTATTATTATTATTATTATTATTATTATTATTATTATTATTATTATTATTATTATTATTATTATTATTATTATTATTATTATTATTATTATTATTATTATTATTATTATTATTATTATTATTATTATTATTTCTAATTAATATTGTTTTGAGTTATTCCAATATAATATGTATTTAAATATTTTTCAAACTTCTATAATGTCACATTACTGAAACATATAATCAAAGACATGTGAAAACAACAACCCCAAGATGCACATTTTGTGCTAAACCAACACTCATCAGTTGGCATAGATTACAATCTCTCATATGTATGTTCATCATTTGTTCAGTACATTTATATAGATAGCAATTATATATTATGATATAATAAACCATGCAAATTTTTATTTTAACAAGATGAAGAAATTGAAGGGAAGGGCTCAATAAAAAAGTATTAAACCAAGTTAGAGATATATAAAACAAACACATAGTAGAATGATGAACTATGCTGTATTTAGCTACATGATTTTAATTATATGATGTCCAGAGAAAAATGTAAACAAATAAACATAAATGTAAATAAACAAAAACCCATTAAACTTAGCAAATATTATAATATTCAGCAGCCATTTTTCCTTTTCTGAATATCTTCATTAAAAAAAAGAAGTAAAATTTGAAAATTTGTTGTATAATATCCCACTAGCCTATTTCAAATCTTGAAATACCATAAACAATTATATATATATTAATAAAATTTCTTTAGTTTATGTTAAAAGCACATAATTTTTATTCTTTCTTTATTATCTTTTCCGAAATCAATATCAGTATTTTGTGTAATAAAATATTTTCTGAGTATAATGGTACAAGTTTTACAAAATTTTAGAACATAATTAAAGTTAGGATTGACTTTACAATATTAAAATAATTAGGGAGAATATAATTTCTTCATAAAGAAGCTAGTCTATTAATATATGTTATGACTGAAGAATTCTCAGCCCATATAACTATTTAAGTTGGATAGCTGGCTTTGAAGACATACAGGTGTCTGAAAATTTCAGATTGTCTACTTAAAAGTTAACTATCAAATAAGTTCAGGCTTTGAGTTGGTATTTTGGATCTGGTATCTGAAATATTCTAGTGCTCACTGAGGAATGCCAAAAGCATGAAACTGGTCTGAGGATAGGGATAATTTCTAGATAGGGATTTTTAAATGTTTTCTCTTGTGACATTTATTAATAAAGCTTGTTAGAGCTATTGCACACTCTTCAGTTTTTATAATGACAAGCTTATTAAATTAAGTCATGTGATGTATGACTTATTTTTAGTTCTAAAAGAGCTAGTCTATTATTTCTATAAAAAATAAAAGTTATTGCAAAAAAAGGAATATCACCCAGAGCATATTTAATAGGATAAAAGTCAGTCATTTTGCTATTTTGGTAGTTATTTGTTTTTAATTTTTTTAATTCTTATTGCTTTAATAAAAGCATGAGTGAACACACACTTCATAAAATATATATAAATGTATTTCCTCAATTTATTATTAATAACTATTATATTTATTTTTTTCTTTAACTATATGTATCTCTATCAATAACTGCCGATAAGTTGAAGTGCTATGATTATGACCCCCCCCCTCCAGGTCGAAAGCAATGCTCAGCAAATTGTTTATTATTTAATTGAACAAAATTTAATCTTCTCTTTTAAACGTTTTGACGTTAGTGATATAGTTATATTATTATTATTTTTTAAAATTTTATTTATACTATATATATATATATAAAGCATCTGAGTTATACATATTGAGATTATTGATTGTTAATGATATTAGTACTATTTAAGTGTTGATTGTTTTTAAATATATATATATATAGGTATTTTGAAAAGTACTGTGCAGCTGCAGTTCAGTAAACAATAGATATTCTATTCTAATCAATGCTTATCAACAAACATTGAGTTATTATATGCTATATGTTGTTATATATGTTTGAGTGAGAGGAGCCATTGGAACAAAATATGGCATAGTTTGTGGGTCCACTGTACTATGTAGAAGTAACTATAGCTGTCAGCGCCATATAAAGCTGATTTAATGTATTGATATGGTAAAAGACTGAAGTGGAGTTGGGATGGACATATTTCTAGAAATGATGATAATAGATAAATAATTAAAATCTCAAACGAGATCCCAAGAAATTGTAAAAAGACCTAGAGAGAGAGAGACCACATGTGAGATGGGTGGATGAAATAAGAAAGTATGAAGGGGTGATGTGGAGAAGAGAGGCTAGAGATCGGAGAAGATGGATTAAATTTGGAGAGACCTTCATCCTGCACTAGATTGAAAACGGTTGACAATAATGATGATGATGATGGTAATGAAGTTTTTAAAATTAATTAAAAAAAATACACTTGTTTATTCGATTCTCTAATTGATTAAATATCATACATTTTTCTTATACATGTGGTTGTAGGTTATTTAATGTATACAGAAAAGAGTTCAAAGTGTTCTCATTTTATGCTGGACGGTGTGTGACTTATTAAGATAGTTAAAGTTTCTAAAGAGTTATAAGAATAGACAAGTCAGTTTTTTTGGATATAGAAGTGTCACCAAACGGTCCAGAAACATTATTACTCTTAAAATAAAGAAAACTAATTCATGTTAGCCAATAATATTTAGTTACTAACCAGCATTGATTTACATGAATAAAATCTTGGTTATGAACATTTAACATTAATGCTTTACTTTTGCAGTTGGTCATCTGATATGTTGGTATTAATGCAATATGTTAGAAATAGTGCTGTATTTTAGAATGTATTTTATTGAAAAATAATTGTTATGAATAAATTAATGAAAATACAGTACTTATAAAGGAAATTAATACAATGTATATTAATAAAACAACAAAACAATGATATGCAAAATTTGAGAATCTATATATGATTTGACCTAACTAAGAAGACCTGGTTGAATATAAGTGCATCATAGGAGGCATCAGCATATTCTTTTTGTGACAGTATACTAAAGAATAAAGGTCTCTACAAGATTAATCAATTTTTTTGATGCATAGTTCTCTTCTCCAAAACAATCATTTATTAGGTTTTTTTTTATAAATAGATATTAGTTATACATTTCTCATTTTTCTACCTCATGTGTAACTCAGCTTTGTTAAGACTCTTATTATTGTAATAGTGTTAGGGATGTCTATTTGTTTTTCCACCCATATATTTTGTTTTTGATTTCTTTTGTTATTTACAATTTTCTTTTTTACCCCATACTTCATTATGTGAAATAAAGTTTCTGTTTAATAATTCTATTAAGTATCTAAGTCTCAAATTTATTTAGTAAGCACTGATATATATTTAAAAATGTTCTTTTCAAAAACATAGACATATATTCCTTTTAATTCAGTTATTTGTATCAAAAACTCTACACTCAAGTGTAACTCTATGATTAAATTTTACTTACTACGTTTTCAACTATAGTAATAATCTGTTTAAGTTATTGCAATTGTTAACAGCTAATTGATTACGTGTAACTTTTTTTTTCTGGGGTGAGTGGATGAATATTTACAATGGCTTACTCTGCAAGTAAAGTGCATTAATACGTGAAAATTTCCTCCACGTGGAAGCAAGATTTCATTTTGATGAAGTCATAATTAAGACCGAACTTTATAAAGATAAACCATAAAAGTATTATTGTGAACTTCCAGCATTATTATAGAGGATAGCTATGCCAGAATCACAGAAATGAAGGGAATATATGGTGTTAGCAACTGTGGAACATCTTCAATGCCAGCTTTGCCTTCTGCATGATGATTTTCTGTTCATTTAATAAACAGAATAAAATTACTTCAACTTAATATTGATGATATATCAAAATTAAAAATGGAGATCATCTACAAATAATTGTTCAGCACAATGTTGATGTAATTATACTTCAAGAGATTCATCATACTTTTTTTTTGAAATTTCAGGATTTATATTATTAATGACAAAACGACAAAATGCATTCTAATAATAGTATAGCTGCTTTTGTTTCAAATTATCTTGTTAAACAAATAGTTTCTAACCATGATAGCTTCAGTAATATTGCAATCATCATTCGGATAAATACTTTCTATGAATTCAATGTTTACAAATCTTTCAATACAAATTAACCCTACCCTCCACTTCCAGATCTACTTATATCTTCCATATTTATAGAAGAATTTAATTCTCATAGTGGTCTTTGTAATATATAAATAAATAAGGATGAATTAGTCTGTTAACTGTAGAATGGTATGAGTTCAACAACATGCACTTACTTTGTGATGTCAAGCAAGGATGACCATTTTATTCAGACACTAATGGAAAAAAAATTCCTGATTTTGATAAGAAAATGTTCACCATTATGTAGATATCTTTCCTAATGACCCTTGGAACAACATTTCTAAAGTTGAAAGCTGTCCCGTTCTGAGATGGAATTTAAGAAAAGTTAACTAGAGTCAAAATATTGGACATTTTAAACAAAATATCTCTCTTGCTATGATAGATTTAACAAACTCTTGATAACAGCTGCCATAGAGTCCATTCCTTGTGAATGTGTATATTGTAAGCAATTAGAAATGATCTTTACAGCCAATTTTGCTTACCAAAAATCCAGAAATTGATGATAAATTTATAAAATCATTGGCCGATGCCAGAATAAAAAGTAGAGATGGTTTGGACACTTTTATGAACGTCTATAGGATATAGTTTATATCTAAAAAAACCCACTGCTAATCAGGTTTCCAATATTGTATACCAGACTTCTAAACTCATAGATTGAAAAAAAAACATCTTTAAAGCAGAATTTTTAGAATTACTTCCCAATGTTTATATAACAGCAATCTGATAAAACCTGTCGATGTTGCTGAAATAACAGGCCTAGGAGCAGATAACATAATTCCGGAGTTTCTAAAAAGCCAAATCATGATTGGTAGAATTATTTATTAAAATTATTCATACCGAAAATATTCAAAAAGTTGGCATACAAGCAAAACAAAATAATCATTTAATATCATCATTATTACAGATTCCCTACAAGCTTTATTAAATAATCATATTAACAAAAATTTTGCCAATAGTTGGGAGTCAATTTCCTACAGAGCAGGCTAGTTTTAGGCCAGGAAGAAATTACTGTGAACAAGTTTTATTACATTAAAAAAGGGTTTTAAAAATAGATTAAACAACAAGCGCTACCTTTATTGGCTTAATTTATGATTCTGTTTGAAAAATAGCTATGAAATTTTTAAATGCAGGAAAACCATTAATTTGCTTGACAAAATCCTCTCCAATAAACCGGTTAATTTACTTGGCATGGAAAAACTCCCTCTAAATGATCAATCATTAAAAGAAACAATTTTTTTCAAAACGGATTGTCACATTGTTTAGTTCTTTAATCTACTTTAAATATTCATCAGTGATCTTCCAGATATAGAATGCAGGAAATTCATTTTCATTGAAGATATATCATTTTGACTTCTCAAAAGTAATTCTTGATCTAGAAAAGGTTATCAATAGTGATACAAAAAATGGAAATGTTTATCAAATACTGGGATTTTATTCCTAATTTCATAAAGACAGTATATTCATACTTTCATCTACTATATTTTGAACACTTCTTAGCAAAACCTTTTATTGTGCATATATGTGTACACAATCTTATGTTTCGACTGTCCTGCAGTCTTATTCAGAGCTATGATATAATGAATAAGTAAAACACATAGCTACATAAATAATATCATAGCTCTGAAGAAGACTGCAGGACAGTTGAAATATAAGATTGTGTACCCATATATGTACAATAAAAAGTTTTGCTAAAAATGTTCAAACTATAGAGGATGAATTGTATTTATATAAGATATTACAACAAAATAAAGGAATTAGTGCATTTGGCAATATGACTTTTGTAATAGGAATCTAAAATATGATCTTACTTCATGCCATTTAGGAGGGATCTTAGATAGTCTAGCTTATTTTTGTCATTTACCTAAGGTTAGATCAAAATTAATTTTTAGGAATAAACTCCTTAAAATATTGGCTGTCACTTATTGGGATTGTGATGCAAACATTTTATCTTTTTTAATAGTTCTCATCAAGACTTCTGGATATTCAATAAAATATTATTATATAAAATATTACTGGCACACTTAAATCTGTTCCTCTTCAGTGATTTTCTGTTCTTTCACATATTCTCCACAGATATTGTCTCCCAGAAAATCTTTAAAAACTATTGTGAAGATGAACTTGCTAACAACTCAAGATGAAGTTTCATCATTTAAGAAATCAAGATTAACGTTTGTGGCTTGAAACGAAGAATATCAAATAAATTTCTTTTTCCAGATTTGACAATAAGGTTATCTGGACTTAATCTTACTAGATGTAACTGGAATTTTATCAGCAGATCCAGAACAAGATATGATGTTATGTTCGTTTGCTCCATAAATACAAATTATCAGTTACTGATCTTTGTAAATGTAGTCAAATACAAACTAAGAATGGTATAGTTAATGACTTTCTGATTTTTGATTATCATAGCATAATTAAAGGATTCAATAAAGCCATTAGTAAATATATCAAGGCAAAATTCTCCTTACAGTAGTGCCACTCTGTGCCAACCAGAGTAATCAATGGATGCCAGAAGGCTTGTGCATAAAATCCTTATCTAGTGCCTACTCATCCAATACCCACAAACTAGTTTCTGTCTTGTGGCCTTCATCAGTGAGGAGCCTTGGATCTGAGAGCACTGCACCTAGATCTTAGGATCTAATGCAACACTCCAGCAGCCACCTTTTATCTCCACTTAACTACAAAACTATTAGAATAAAATTGGAAAACACAATAATATTTTCAAACTAAGCTAAATAGCTTATATAATCATATGAGTCTGAACAAGATGTTAATAGAAATTAAAAAATAAAATAATAGGTTTGTTAATTAAATGCTTTTAAGATATTTTTGGATGGGTATATAAATATAAAAAAAATTAATTAAGTTGAGATTGTTTGTAATAAAAAAGGTGTTGAGGTAAAGATAATTTTTAGTATTTTTGCATTTATTTGGAATATGTGATATTTATTACTATATATTTGTATGCTTATTTTTTAGTGTTTCTTAAAAAAGACTATATTCACTGGATGTATTTTATTCTTGTTATAGTCATATAAAAACAAATTTTAAAAAGAGGTTTGATGCATTAATTGACATATATATATATATAATAAGTGTAATAATGCTAAATGCTAAATGGGTTTTTAAGTAATCATTAAAAACCAGTCAACACTTAGACAATTCAATATCAATAACAATCAACAATTTCAAATTGTTGTCAAGGGATCTTTATTGTTAAAAGGAGGTTGCCATGACAACAGTTTGAAATTGTTGATTCTTATAGATATTGGGATTGTTTAAGTATTGATTTGTTTTTAATGATATTTATATATATAAAGTTTTAAAGTAAAAGTATTTAAAAACAATCTGACAATTAGTCTTCTTTAGTACGATATGATAGGGACAAAATTTTATTTACTAAATAGCAACTATTGATCCACAACGAATGTAGTATGTATAATAATTAATATTTTATATACGAATAAGTAGACTAATAGTACATAAATTCATATATAACCAAGTAGAAATCAATTTGCAGCTCAGAACTTTTATCCAAGGTAGAGACAATTTTTATTCATGTTAAAAAACCTTATACTGTAAATATTGCACTGCAAGAAATGTCTGTAATCATTAACGATTGCATTGTAGAAATATATGTAATCAAATATATAAACGAAAGCTTATTATAAGTATTCTTTAATATATGTAGATATGTAAGTATTATACAGTATATAAATGGACATTTCCATCTAATAAAGGAATAAACATTTCAGCTATGATCTAATTAAAGCCACCAATTGAAACCGGAAAAGGAAGCTGAAACATTGTATGATCTCTAATAAATAGAAATTACCAAGCAATTTTAAGCTAAGTATCTAAGCCCAGTTTAGATGCTAAATTATGTAGTTTCAGCTCTCTCTTCCAGTTTTATTTAATTATAGCTTATAAAGCATGATGGGAAAGGTTAATATTTAAAGTTGCATTATGATAATTGGCATATCTATTTTATGTTTGTATACAATTAATGATTATTTATTATTAAATGTTTCAAACTTTAATGTTTATGTGATTTACTTATTACATATATTAATTGTGGTTTAAAATTATACGTATAAATAACTAGCATTAAAATTGCCCACTATAGGAAAATGATTTTTTCCATAATTCCTTATAAAAAAGTAGCAAAGACTACTAGACCACTCCAATGCCAACAAACAAAGGGCCAGATTGTAAGGACAATAAAACCACCACAGCTATTGTCTATAAGTATGATTGAAACCTGGAAGCAGAGGGGTAATGAGACAACACGATAATAAGAATTTTAGAACTGTTTATCCACCAATGTGAACTCAAATGACACCTTTTAAACATTGTAAATAATTATTCATTGTAAATAACTAATTGTGAATAAAGTTTGTTTGAAATGAAAAGTAGCAAAGAAGAAGCTGCGCTTATCAACTTCTAAGTACTAAGTGTTAAATAGTTTCCTATCCTCGTTTTATTATCTAGCTAAGGATAGCTAAGACTTATTAACAAATATCGGTCAGTTATTAAGGCTGGCTGCTTAAAACAAAAATTGTAATCCTGATTTAAACCTGAAAAAAATTGACTGTCTCAGATTTAAACTCAGATAATAGACATAGGATCATAAAACTCTAATACATATATAGATATATAATTAAACAAAGATAAAAGAACCTGAATAGCAAAGACTTTCTCAATAGACTTCCAAAATAGGACGATGAACGAAAAATTATTGCTCCTTGGGATTGGTAATTGCTGAATGGTGAGAGTATATAATTATGTTTTGTTATCTTCATTCGCTATTTACCAACAACTGAATGATTATCTAGGCCTGGGCTGAATAAGTGTCAACAACCTTAAAAAATTATATTCCTATTTTTAACCTCCAAAAATTTCGACAAACCTAAATTTGAATTTCAGTTTAGAAATGCTAATTACTACATCGTAAGACATTATCATCATCATCATTATCAACCATTATCAATCCACTGCAGGATGAAGGTCTCTCCAAGTTTAATCCATCTTCTCCGATCTTTAGCTTCTCTTCTCCACATCACCCCTACACATTTTCTTATTTCATCCATCCATCTTACATGTGGTCTCCTTCTGGGTCTTTTACAATCTCTTGGAATCCAGTTTAAAATTTCAATTGTCCATCTATTATCATCTCTTCTAACAATATGTCTAGCCCAACTCCACTTCAATCTTTTAATTTTTTCAATGAGGTCAGTAACACCTGTTTGTTCTCTTACCCATACATTGCGTTTTCGATCTCTTCTTGTTACTCCCAACTTACATCTCTCCATACTTCTTTGAGTGGTCTGAAGTCTCTGTATTGATCTTCTATTAAGTGTCCAAGTCTCAGATCCATAAGTAAGAACTGGTAAAACACATTTGTTAAAAACCTTTCTTTTCAAACACATAGGCATATTTCCTTTTAATATCAAGTTATTTCTACCAAAAGCACTCCAACCAAGTTTAATTCTATGATTAATTTCCTCTATTATGTTTCCATCTGTATTAATAATCTGACCAAGGTATTTGTAACTCTTAACTTCTTCTAATTCATCATAATCAATCTTTATTTTCATATTTTGAGCAAATCGATTAAACATTACTTTAGTCTTTTTAACATTTATCTTTAGTCCTACTTTCCTACTTTCATCTGATAACTCCTGCAACATTTCCTGCAGCTCGGAAGCATTATTTGCAAAAACAACTACATCATCTGCGAAATCTAAATGACTTAAATAATCTCCATTTACTTTCACTCCTTTAGTTTCCCATTTTAATCCACAAAATACTTCTTGCAGCACTGCTGTAAAAAGTTTTGGAGATATGGAGTCACCTTGTCTTACACCTTTCTCAATGTTGACTTTCCCAGTATCATTATGTAATCTAATTGTTGCTGTTGCATTTTTATAAATATTCTTTAAAATATGACAATATCCTGGATCTATACCTTGATGATCCAATGCTTTAATCACTGAAGAAATATTTATAGAATCAAATGCCTTTTCATAATCTACAAATCCAAAACATAATGACAACTCATATTCATTTGTCCTTTCTATAACTTCTCTCAATACTTGAATATGATCTACTGTACTAAAACCACTTTTAAATCCAGCTTGTTCTCTTGGTTGGTGAAAATCCAAGGTTCTCTGTAGACGAGTTGTAATTATCTTGGTAAAAATTTTATATAAAACTGATAAAAGGCTGATAGGTCTGTAATTTCTAATATCTTCTTTATCACCTTTTTTAAATATTAATATTATTACTGCATTCTTCCAATCATCCGGTACATCTTTATCATTTAGACATTTGGTATATAACTTTGCTAATATTTTTTCTGTTTCTTCACCTGCTTCTTTTAATATATCAATTATAATTCCATCATTACCTGGAGCCTTTCCTTTTTTCATACATTTAATTGCATTTCTCACTTCTTCATTTAAAATTCTGGGCAATTCGGAAGATGTAATAGATATAGGAGGTACTTGTTCTTTATTACTATATAATTCTTGATAAAAATCTTCTACCAATTTCATAATGTCATCCCTCTTTTTAGTAATAATTCCATCTTTTTTCCTTATTGCAGATATAAATTTCCTACCAATACCAAAATGTTGTTTTACATTCTTAAGACTTTTATTTTCTTCTACAGCTTTTCTTGCTAGTTCACAGTTATACTTTCTTATATCATTTTCAACTCTTTTCCGCACCATTTTACAAAATTCGAGATATTCAATTCTTTTTAATGCATCATTCTTGCATATCTTCATATTCCTTCTTTTCTTCATAAGTTCTCTAGTCTCAGTAGAAATTTTATTAGTCAATTGCTGCTTTTTTCTACCAGCTATCTTTGTTGCAGTTTTTAAAAGTGTATCAGTTATTTTCATATTAATTTCATTCAAATCTGAATCATGTTCAAAATCTACTAATACTTGAAACCGATTTGTAAGTTCTAATTTAAATTCATTAGAATGTTTCTGAAGATTAGGAATATCAACTGTAAATATTGTTTTTCTTAATAATTTTTGTCTCTCTAATTTTACATTAACATGTATCTTACCCCTTACTAATCGATGATCACTTCCTGTGTTAAATTTATTAAGAACATTACAATCTTGAAATATGTATTTCCTGTTAGTCAAAATATAATCCAATTCTGCTGTACCTTCATTTGGATGCTTCCATGTCCATTTCCTTCTAACATTTTTCTCAAAAAAAGAATTCATAATATAAAGTTTTTCCTTCTCTGCAAACTCCACAAGTCTATGTCCTCTCTCATTTCTATTACCATAACCAAAATTACCTACAACACTTTCATCTTTCATTTGTTTACCAATTCTAGCATTAAAATCTCCCATAACAATTTTAAAATGTTGTTTACTCTGATCAAAAGCCTTTTGTACATCCATATAAAAATCTTCTACTACTTCATCACTGTGAGAACTTGTTGGGGCATAAACCTGAATTATCTGCATTTGATATCTGCTATTAAGTTGTATAACTAATCTTGCCACTCTGTCTGATACACCATCAATCTCCACAATATTGTTCTTCCACTTTTTATTTATAATGAATCCTACTCCACTTGTATTTCCAATATTTGTGCCTTTATAATAGAGCATATGTCCACTTTTTAAATCAATTGTCTCTTCACCTTTTCTTCTAACTTCACAAAGTCCAATAATATCCCATTTAATATAAGAGAGTTCTTCTTCTAATTCTTGCAATCTTCCTTCACTTGAAAGTGATCTGCAGTTGTAAGTACCTAAATAAAAAGTCGTCATCAAATGGCAGCCTGGGTCCGCCTCCAGGATATTCTTAGCACCCTCTGCCTTCGGCCACCAACCGCTGCCTTGGTTGGTGACTTTACAGCCTCCTGGGATTAAGGGCCATGCTTTATTTTTGTCTGTCATAATTGTATAATTGGGAAAAATCTTTATCATTTACACAAACATTCATTCTGCCTTATCAGGCACTGAGAAGAAAGACCATGGTGTTTCTTGATCTTAAACTCAGAGGTAAAAAGCCAATAAACTCACCACGCTGGCTAATGCGTGTTGGTGAGCAGCCCATCCATGTTCGTATACTATATGAATAAACATATAGTAATAACAGCTGCAACGACAAGAACGTATGGAGTGGACATTAGGAATTTGCCCTGCTCGGTTCCTTTAAGGCCTCCAAGAGGAATCAAAGAGTCTCCTTTCAGTTAATAGCAAACTCCTTTCTGCAGCCGAAGACATTATATATATATATATAGAGAGAGAGAGAAATAATGATTTAAAAAATATTTACTCTGATACCTGGTCCTTAACGAGACATTAGTATGCTATCTACAGTTATCAGAAGCAGTACTAAGGAAAACATTTTTTCTTATTTTTGTAAATATGTAATATATATTATTATACGTAATTTTATATACTATTAATTGTAAGCTTACTACTCTACGTTCTATTGCCATCCTAAGTAAGTTTTATTTATAAAAAAGTAACATTTAAACAATAAAAGCCTTTAAAACATAAAAAAAAAAACTTGAAACAGTAATGCAATATAAGAATTTATCTATATATATATAAAGATACAACTCTAAAAGAAAGACAAAGAGGGGGGGGGGATATTCCGATAGATTAAATTTGAACTCAACTGATATGTATTGCCAGCTAGAGTTTGTATTCCTGACATTGCATAACTATATTCTTTAAAAATATCCACTTATTTATTTGTTGCATTTTTTGTTGTTGTTTGTTTGTTATAAAGTTTTTAAAAATTTTGTCAAACATCTGCAAATCATAGTTTTACTTTTATTTAAAATAAACAAAAAATTACTCTATTTTTCTATAACAACCACGTAAAGAGTTCAAACTAGGTTGGCATTGTCAATTGCAAAAGATATATTTTTTTGTCAAGCGTTGGTAGCTTAGTGGTTAGCATAGCTGCCTTCTAAGCAGCTGGCCCGGGTTCGCTTCCCGATCAACGCATTTGACATATATAAAAAAAAGATATAATTTTTAAAATTTGTTTTCATAAAAATGTTCGATTGCTACCATCTCTGCTCACATGTCAACCTATTTCAGAGCTATTTTTATTTGTTATTGATTTGCAATGTTTATTAATATTGCGGCTATATTAGGCTTAAGTTAGTTATTGCTCAAAGGAGTTACTAATCTTTAGCTTTTAATAATTAAATTGTACTTTTCGTTTAGCATTTAATTCTTTAGTTTTAACTTTTACTACTTAAAAGTTTATTTGTAAATAAATATCTACATTATACTTATAGTAACTTTATTAGAGAATAATTTTTAAAACTGAATTTTTAAAATCTTTTGAAAAATGTTTATATATATTCTTTTTAAATAAGCGTCTACTTATTAGCATGGTTTTGTACATTTTAAATTAAATGTTTTTTTATGAAAATTTTGAATTTTTAATATAATATATATGTTTCTGATATCTTGCAAAAAAGATTAATTTGTCCTGGACAGTAAATATTTTACTTTATTCGTTGTTTTGTTATTATTGTTTCAGTCAGCTAAATTCCCTATATTAAAATTATGTTAAATAATCCTTCAAAACTGCTAATATATATATTTTATTAAAGATGGAAAATCGATGTCGTCTGGAGATAGTATAAAATGGCATTCTCTCAGTTCATAAAATTTCACCTTATTATATAAACAATAATTTAAGATCACTTTCACTCATAGTTAGAAATGTTTTCAGTTGTTGACCCGACCATAATTAACTAGAACCAATTTCATTTTATATGCTGTGACCTAGATAAATGTAATAATATTAATATTAAGAAAAACAAAACAGTTTAAAAAGAAAGCAAAGTAAAATAACTGAAAGACATAAGGATAAGCAAATATATATATACAGATTTATTTTGTGAAGAGAAGGAAAGGTGAAAATCGACACAAGATAAAAAAAAAAAAATATTGTTATTGCGCTTCGTTTATCTAACCTATTCAATGCAAGAGTTAAGTTTAAAACATATATATATATAATCTTTGTTTACGTTTGTGTACGTAATATACTATAATAAAAATTTATACAAAGTAAATAATTAAGTTAATATAAGAAGACTGTACGCCAATAGATTTATTACAGTAAATAAAATTTTATAAACAATTGGATTATCTTTTTTTTTAAAAAAAATAATATTTCATTTACTTTATTCTTCAAAAGTGAGCATAATATATGCACTTTAACAATAACAAATCAAGGCAAATAATCTGCGTAGATATATGTACAACAAACAGATATTCTGAAAGTCAACAACAAATTTATTTTAAAGATATTGCGAAATATATAGATCTAAGTTTAAAAAAAAAGAACATTTTTATTATGATTACTGTTGAGTTAATATAAATTATGGAATCATCTGATGTCTTTATATATTTGTTGCAAAAATGTGTGGTAAATTGGATCTTTTGAGTATATATTAAAAGGAAAAATATATACTTTGTTCCCTTTCTAAATATGTACGTGTATAATTTATGTAGTTTATAATTCTTTTGTAATTAATATTAACTTTAGAATTTTTATTAAATTATACATAAATTATTTTTCTGAGGAATTGTCCGTAATTTTCCTTTTATCTCTGACCTATTGACAGTTAAATCAAGCTGTTGTAGATAAAGAACCTAGATGGCTACGTTACTACAGATCAAATTTATCGAAAATTTAATCTTTTTTTTTTTTTTTGGTTGCGGATGATAAATGTATAAATATAGTTATATATATGATAATATAAATATTTATGCGTGCAGGTATGTGTGTTAAATAATCATATATATTTAAAATTTTCAAAGCAAACTTAAATATCTTTATTTTTATTTAAATAAACTTTTTATTGCTTTATTTTTTTAAATAATTGTTATTTTGAATTTTAATATAACTTTATATTTTAGGGTTGTAAAATATAACACAGTGCCGGGAAGAATTGGGTAAGTCAATTTTTTAAATAAATTTCAACTAACTTTTAAAATAATTTGGATAATATAAATTGCCCCCCTCCCCAATATAAACTATTCTGTTTTTTTTTTTATTTATCTATAAAAATATTTTTAAGCAATAAATTTTGATAATCGAAAATTATCCAAATATTAGATGCTGTTTCGCCGATCTCTTATTATTTGAGATCAATCGCCTTTTAAGCGGGTCATGCTACATTTTCATCTTTTATTTACGCTTTATCTTTCTTTGTTTGTTTTTGAAATTGTAGTGGCTTTATTCATTTAAAAATGGTTGCAGTAATAATAATATTGTGAATTTGAAGCTTTTTTTGCTAAACTAATTTAAATTAATTCGACAATAAAGGTTTACCACATTGGAAAGTCCTTATACAATAAGAGTAGAAAAAAATATGGCCTTAATTTAGTCTCTTTCTTATTATGAAACAGATCTTACCTTTTAAAATAATATATTAACATTAAAAAAAATTTAATTAATTTTTATTCAATAATTTCTTTTATACTGTCACAATTTTTTTTTTTTTTTCAAAAGATAATAGCACGCCATGACCATTGGCGACGATAATGTGTAATTTCTTAGTCGTACGTAGTACCCTTTTACTACTTATGTATTATTAGGCAAATAATTTACGACATATGCACATACATTTTTTTTTGAATCGAACTGTTAAAATCTTTCACTTTGCATTCTGCATAGAGACTATTTAAACTCTACATCCCTATATAAACATTAATTTTTGTTTTTGTAATACGATTTTATAAATTATTTTTATATTTTCTAAAATATTTTTACATTACTGTTATTATTAAATGCCATTCATTATTCTCGACTTTAGCTATCATATGAATGGCATTCTATCTGTTATCAAATAGCAGATTATTATTAATCCAAAATATCGTGTTTTGGATTCGTGACTTTTTTGGATATTAACAATGAAAATTCTTGTCTAGCGTTGGTAGCCGAGTGGTTAGCACAGCTGCCTTACAAGCAGTTGTCCGGGGTTCGCTTCCCGACCGACAGTTTGACACATTAGAAAAAAACAAAAACAATAAAAATTCTTTTCCCACCGCATTATAAACCCAAACTCTAATGAAAATGTAAATAAACATTACTTTTAATATATGTGTTTGTGTTTGTGTGTAACAAAAGTCGAACTTTCGTATATAGATACGCTTTACGCTATATCCAATGTATAAAACAAACAAAAAAAAAAACACGACGAGTTTTATTTAGTTTGATTAACGCATTTTCTGCTCCGAGCACCATAATTGTAGCTATTCTTACTAATCCCCACATATTAATGCTCAGCATTAATGCGTTAAGCTGAATAAAGCTGATAGTGTTTTTTCTTTCTTTTATACACTGGATATTCCTTAAAGCATATCTACGTATGTATGTTCGAATTTTGTTACATTATATTAACGAAGATTGTCGTAACTATTGCATACATATGTATTAAGTTATATTATTTTCATGTTTATATATATATACTACTAAAGAACACACACAGAAAAGGTATCTTTTTAAATATTCAGCTTTATGAGTGTCTAGTATGCTTTTGATATATCATGTACACCATATTCATAGCTTATAGTAATAGGGATTTAGAGATCTTGGTATTAGTTTATATGTCTTAGTTAATTAACTATTCAAAAATATTAAAATTTATTTAAATGACCCACTTTCCTGACAAAGAGATTTTTATATCTATTCGATTGATCGAAAAATGGTCACTTACTATTGCCCAGCTCTTTGATTTTTCCGCTTTCTATCCTCTTTCTTCATATCTATGATGTTTGCTTTTGATAACTGGAATCCAGCCTTCAAAAATAAAGAATATTCATCAATATTTATTGACAATGAACCAAAAAAACCGGCCATAGATTCGAATGATCGAAAGCAAACATTATATGCATGGATAGGACAGAACAAAAAAAAATCAAAGAGGTCTGGGCAATAGCAAGTGATGTTTTTCAATCAATAGAAAATATAAGCATCCCTCTGTCAAAGAAGTGGGCCATTTAAATAAATTGTAATATATTTGAATGGCTAATTACCCAAGACATATACACTAATACCAAGATATCTACAGTCATATTACTATAAGTTATGGCTATGATATACCTGACATATCGAAAGTATGCTAGGCAGTTAAAAAGCTGAATATTTAATATATCTTTTCTACTTATGTGTTTATTAACAGTCGGCTCAGAAAAGAAGGAAATAATTTATAGTTGAATATATGCTATTTGTATATTGTATGAATTTATTTTCTTTATAATAATATAACTTTAAAATACAGAAAAAAAGTATAATAGATTCAAAAAAATCATTTGCTTTAGATCCAAGTTTAAATTTTTTACTGATGAAGACGTTAAGTCAAAAAGTTATCTGAGAATGAGAACAGGACAACACTACATCTAACATCTATTGATTACCCAAACTTACAATGGAGCTGCGATAGAATAGAATCAATAGTTTTTTAAAATACAGAATGCATTTATATTTATATTAGCATAAAAAATTTTCTATAGCATTAATGAAAACAACAAATCTAAACAATGCTTAGTAATTTTGTCTGGTTAATATATATGAGAGGTGTTGGATTAAATGTCATTTATCTGCTTATGGAAGTAGTTTATGGCTACTTTATTTACTATAGCCTGAGATATTTTGCTTTTGACTTGACTGTGACGAATTCTTGCTAACTAACCTCTATTACTATTGTCTAACATAAGTTTTAATAATAAGCAAAATAAATATAAATAAAAAGAGGACTTAAAAAAATAAAAAAATAAAAGGCAGGCTATTTTTACTAAAGATTGTTTAGTGAGGAACGGTGAAATTCAGTATAAACGTATAGGCAATCAATGAAAAATAGTATTTTTAGCTTGATATCTGAGATTCACCAAATTTTTACTTATGTTAATTGTGTAATGCTATAATTATGATACGTTTTAATACTTGAAAAGTTCTTAGCTTTAAAATAATTTCTTTATAATAAAACAAACCTGGTCTGCTGTTAAGTGTTTCGACATTTACTAAATAAATATATAGTATATATATTTAAATTTAGATATAATTAGAGATTTGAACGCAGATTTTTAAGCTCCCTACACTCACCCACTCCATCTCAAACAACGATTCACATGACCAGATACATGTGAAAAAGATAAATGATCTCCAATAAACTATTTTGTGCTAAACTAGCACTCTTCAGTCGGTCTGGATTATCATCTACCATATATATATAATAAATGCTCCGTTTATACTAAGATGTCAAATCTTCAAACTTTAATGGACAGGCTTCAATCTTCTCCACTCTCCAACTCTTCCGATATCCATATCATTGAACATTTGATGATGGCATGTTCAAAGCATTTGTTGGACAATTTTGTTGTTTTACCCATGTTGGCCATAAGTCATTCTGATCCTTTATATGTAGGACATTAAGACCATTTAAGTACACAGAAGAGGGATGGAGCAGAATATACCGAATCTGTAATATTTAAATACAAGTATAGTATATATACTTAAAATAGATGTAACCCAGACTTTCAAGATGTCTTCAGTCATCAACAATCAGTAGTTTCCGGTAGTTATGCAAATATTCTTAAAATAGAAAAGAAAGCAATAATTCTGATTTAAGAAATAAATGACATTTTTTAAATAATGAAGAATATAATAGCAGTATTTCTAATAGTAATCACTGAGGTTAAATTAAAAAAAACATTAGAAGCAAAAAGTATTCAGAACTTTGTTTAAAATTTAACGTGATGATTTCCCTAACAGTTGTGAAGTTTTTCACAAAATTGTATAATAAAAAAAAAACTCTGATTTTAACAAAACATGTATAAGTATATCTATTATGAAATTTTCTATAGAGAAATTTTATCAAATATTAAATCATAAGAAACTGTGAGGTAGGACTTATAAAATTTTAGAGCATTCAAACAATCGATATCTGATTATTGGATTCACAATAATATACAGATGATTGAAATGGACGAATTACTTTAGCTAGTCAAATTAAAAACTGACACATAGATTTCATCTCCACTTATTTATCCTTTCTTATGAAAACATATGGTATAGTAATATCATTTCAATATCTTTGTAAAAACAGGCACCAGTGTTTAGTTATCTTCATCCTCACTATGTATCAAAATATTCACCCTTTAAACATATCAACTCTATATGGATCAAAGAGTCAGTGACATTTTTCCACAGGACTTTTTCTGAAAATAATGGAAATATATTATTAAAAACTGCCCAGAAAGAAATTGCAAATTTTGTTGTCTTAGAAATTATAAACTCATTAATGTTCTAAAGCACTCACAATTAACTTTCAAAACTAACTTACAGGTAAAAATCAAATTAACATCAAATCATCACAATATGTAATGTGAAAGTTATAAGTAATTCAAATATACCATTTACACATCTAAATCCTCTACTTAAAAATATATATTTCGCGCAAAAAATAAATCTAATTTTGCAACAAATGAACCAGACATCAATATTATAAATTTTACAACTAAACCTAAAAAACACAATAAGAATATGGTATCTCCTCAGATGAAAGTAAGTCTTTTTTTTTAAAAAAATAAAATTGGATAAAAAATTACCATGGCAACAGATGCAAAAATAATTCTTATAAATGTCAAAAAAATCAATCTCTTCAAACTAGAAACATTCAACTTTATAATAGTGGACAAGGCAGGTTTATTTTCAAAAGAACAAGGACTAATTTGAGAAAGAGTTGATACTTGCAAGAAAACAACAACAACAAAAAACTCTAATGTCTTTGAAACTTCAAATGGTTCATATCAAAATGATTTATCAAATGATATCTCTAAAGAAGCACCTTCAAATTAATACTCTGATAGGTTCTTGTTAGTTACTTTTTTCCAGATAGTCCTAAATTCATTTTATTCACTCATTTTTATTACCATTTTTTTATATTTCATCTTCTGCAACCTAATTTTCATCCCACATGGAGCTAAACATTACAGAAATAAATATTATGGGATTAAATTGTTCTCAAAAACTGAATAAAGCAATTTAAGCTTCACTTACTACTATCACAGAGACTAAAATTTACAATAAGTTCACAGTTTATCATATGTTTTATTTAATTTGCGACAATATTGTTCATCAGTTTAAGACAACTTATTTGAATCAACATACGTTTATAAATATGTTCCTTTATTCTACATTCTCATTTAATCAACTTTCATATATGATTAAAAATCCATCATTATTTCATCTACTCACTAATACCAGCACTAGACTATTTAATAACCCTTATCTAATTATACCAATAAAATACTTCAATATGTCTTATTCCATATTTACATAAATATTTACACTTTCTCAAAAACCACTCATGAGTGCTGGTTTCACACTCCCAATTTATTTCTAGACTTAATATTATTTATTTCTTATTGACTTTCTCTTTTACTTACTTGAACTAGACTTTTCAAGGAAACACTCATTAACACTTATCTCCTTCCCTGCTTATTATGCACTCAACCTATCAATTTCATCATGCACTCAATACATTAATCTGATTAACACTTATGTCTTTCTCTGATTATCATGCACTCTCTATCAATCACACTTTTTTTTTATCATTATGCACTTAACCTATTAATATCATTAAATTTTCATGTCTAACACTTTCATGTAAGAAAGAGCTAATGTAATTCTCATTAAAGTTACTATCCTGGAAGCAATTGCTCTGAAATTTATAATATTCTGTATATGAGAAACAATTACATACGAAAGGATTACATACGAAAGGATTTAAATATTACATGCATTTTAGTAGAGTTAGAAAAAGTATACCTTAAAATAAAATAATGCCACTAGAAGTCATAGTATGGTAGAATCAGTCATTGTCATAACTCATTTGAAGTCCAACTCTTGCCACTCATATTTGAAAGATCTGGTCATACTTACTCTTTTTGTCTTGGATCATAATATTGTCTATTCATAAAAATGGTTGAACAAAATATTTCTTATTTTAATTCTATTTTTAATATAGAAATGAATTTTAGTTGAGTCATCATAAAAGAATAAAATATGTTTTAAAATTCCAAAAATAATTCTATTATTATTAAAATTTAACAAAAAAATGTATCCACCTATTAGACATTATTTTACCTTCAACAATATAATTAACATTATACATATAAACATGAAGAAATGACATAAAAATAAAAATATGTAAATAATAATAATAACAATAATTTTAAAATAATATAAATACATATATTTTTATATACCTATATAAATAAATATTCTATTCCCCCGCCCCTTTTATAAATCCTCATTTCCAATTCTACCATCATTTTTTACCATAACTTTTAAATCTTCCAATTATCTAATAATGCCTAATTTTTACCTAATTTTACTGGAGGTATCTAATAGGTGGAGTAAGTGTAGTTGATAGATCATGTGATGTATAAAACTTTATATCTTGAAAAGATCTCAATAAGAGATAAAAACCAGGTTGATAATTAAATAATTGTAAATATAATTCACCGTTTGTTTCAATTTTATTTAGATTGATTATTATGTTAAGTCTATATCAATAACAACATTGTGGAGAAATAACTATTTTTATATTGGATATTTGACCATTGTATATATATATACAAACTAAGTAAACTTGTTGATAGTCTATAAAACAAGGCACTATTTAAAAATTAAGATCACAACTTTCATTTTTTATTTTTTAGAAATCAATGCTGATATATATCTTCTATTAGTCTCATGCTTATTTTAGAAATTACTATCTTAAACTTTGATCAATTGATTTCCCTTTTACAAGAAAGGTTATCTTAATTTTTCTTTAAAAAAAAAATTCTATTCATACACCAATTTGGAAAACAATCTTTCATTTCTTCAAAAATAAAGATACTAATCCTTTCTTGTTTTTGTTCTTTTTAATTAAATGATAAACAATCCTTAATTTCATCATAGATAAGGATCTTAATCCCTTCTTGATTTTAGTTTATTTTACTGATAAACATTCTATTTATACATTAATTGAAAAATAACTTTTAATTGCTTCAGAGATAAAAAATTTAATCTCTTCTTTATAAAAATGTAACTACAGAAGAAAAAAAATATTATCTCTTTTTTTACAGCTATATCTAATAAAATTAAACATTTATATCATTAAAAAAATGTTTTAAATTTTATATAAAAAATGTCTTACATTTTGTGATATGATAATTCATGCATGTAAATTTTTTATTCGTCCAATGTAGCTAAATTCCTATTTAGAAACTATGAAAGGAAATAATTCTTCTCAGTATAAAAGGCTCAAACAATCATGTAAAAATATAAATTCAATCTAAATAACATCTATATCATATAGTTATATAAATTTATATAAAAATTTAAAATATTTACAAATATATAATATTTTTGATTTGTTTTATGTAAAAGTAGTATAAATAATATATAATATATTAACATGTCTGCTCTAATATTTCATTCATTGTTCTTTGGATTTAATCAATAAAATTCTGCTACAAAGTAAACAATTAATTGATGTGTTATGTGACATATAAACAGCAAATGTAACAGATTGAGATTTTTGAGGTTGTATTAGTATAGTTCATTATTGTATCACAATATATATATTACATAGAACAAGCTGACTATGAATTGTATAAATTCGGCCTTATTGAACAGCTACAAGAAGCTAATCAATTTATGTATGTGTTTAATTATTGAATTATTTATTTAAATACAGTTGTAAATATATATAAGCAATATATCATCTAATTATGAAATAAATACATCACAGAGCTATACTTTTTATTATTATCAATAAGAACATTTAAGCATACTCTGTAGAAAGATATTTGCTGTTAACTGAAAGTAAATCCCTTTGATTCCTTTTTGAAGCTTTAAAGAAATCAAGCAAGGATATTTTTAATGCCCATTCCATATGTTTTTGTTGCTGTATTATTACTGCATGATATTCATATACAATGATTGGACATCAAATGACTTATCACTAATGCATGTCAGCCATTGTAGTGAATTTTCTGACATTTTACCACAGAGTTTAGGATCAAGGTACATCATGGTTTTTCTTCTCAGTTGCTTAATAGTTTTTAACTGATATATCAATTGGTTTTTCTTGAAGGCAGGATGAATGTGTATGTGTGAATGATGTATTTTCTATAATAGCAGCTAATAATCTTAACCATATAAAATCAAATTATGGTCATTATTCCTAAAGTCATTATATAAGATAGACATTGGTAGATGAAGGCAGCTCTGTTAAATAAATGCCTGAAAATCATATTGTTAATATTATTGTCAAAAGCAAATTATTCAAATTATCTTCATTCTATACAGAAGCAATTTCCTTAAACTTAAATTGAGTACTAATTTTAAAATGGCTTCTGCAGAAGCAGTAGTGGCCAGTAAAAGTTTAATTAGAGATACGGACATTATCATAAGCATTTTCAATCATTATCAATCCATTACAGAATAATTCAACTTCTTCAATTTCCAGCCTCTTCTCCCCCACATCCCTCCTTATTTTATTCATCCATTTCATGCATGGTCTTTTTCTAGGTCTTTTACAATCTCTTGGAATCCAGTTTAAGATTTCAACTGTCCATCCATTATCACCTCTTTTAGTAATACATCCAACCCAACTCTACTTCAGTCTCTTAATTCTTTCAATGATGTCAGTAAAACCTATTTGTTCTGGCATGTATTTTGTTTTTGATCTCTTCTATTACTCCTCACATGCATCTCTCCATACTTTGTTGAGTGGTTTGAACTCTCTGTATTGTTTTTCTTTTAAGTGTCCAAGTCTCAGATCCACTTTTCTTGTCAAACACATAAGCATGTTTCGTTTTAATATTATTTCTTCCAAAAGCATTCCGACCAAGTTTAATCTATGATTAATTTTATCCTTTATGTTTCCATCTGGAGGAATAATCACATTTACAAAACAACATTTTTCTATTTTTCTTCACTTCATTGTGTTTCAATTTTGCTGTTCTACAAGTTTTGCTAAGTGGTTCGAAATATTGGCTTGTCCTAATAATAAAACGAAATAATATTTTTCAATTACTTTTAAAAAGATTGATATTTTTCACGTTTTTAAAACATTCTTTTTATATTTATAACTGTAAAATCGATTTGAGTCCTTTCCTTAAGCTGATTTTAAAAAAAACGAATATGGAAAAGAAATTAAAACATTTCTAATTTCTCAACCACAAAACCATTCAGGTTCGTGATCCCATTCTTTTCTGTACTCCTTCTTGATTAATAATCATAATATCTGGAATAGAACAATCTGCATATTTTATTTTTTCATGTAATGATTACTGAGAAAATATAAGTTTATTTTACAGGTTCAACAGTGAATTTCGAATATGTAAGTTATAATTTTAATAACTGCAATTATTTTGATTAAAATAGTAATTATTAATATATATTAAAGCTATATTACAACTTTATATAATATTAATGGATTTCTAAGCATAAGATCTAAACACTGACTCGTAAAGATTTCATGAGTGTTGGTGTGTTACAGAATTTGTGGACTTAATTAGTGAGGTATACAATTGCCTTACGCTCTCAAATCAAAATGCGTTAGATTCTCCTACTTATTTAGAGAAGTAGGTTTAGATAACAGTGGCCGCTCTTGTCTTTTAAATAAATCTGGTGTTAAAGATTTCCAGAGGTCCCTACTGTCGTTTTTTCAGGCGCATAGTTTTAAGGTTGTAGCCTTAATATATATTACTTTAAAGTAACGATTATGCGCTTTATAAATATAATTAATAGTAATTATTGAAAATAAAATGATTAAACAAGAACTTGTTTACTTATTTTTGTGCATAATTTTTTGTCTCTTTGTTTATATTTGATATTTGAGTGGGTTTATATTTAACAATATTTGTTTCTATAGCAATTATATTTTTTATTTTAATTGTTAGTTATTTTCTGAATTTTTAATCTCAAATAAAAAAATATTCTTGTTTAACGTTTGAAAATTTAGTTACATTTATCTATGATTTTATTTGGCCGCTAATGCATATATATGTGCGTGTGTGTTTGCGTGCGCGTGTTAGCGTACACAACAACCCATAAACAGCTCTTAGACTGAAATAATGTTTGACTTTTTTAGTATTCAAATAAGACTTAATTATATTAATAAAATGAAATGTTTTTTTTTTTTTTTTAAAGATATGCAACGACACATTTATGATTACGAACGGAGAATTTTTGAATCTAATTCTACGATTTTATTGAAATACATTTGTAAGATTATTTCAGCTTATCGTAGAACTCTGTATTCCATCTCTATTATTACTATTGCTGTTATTATTAGAGATATTTTTAAAGCAATCCACCTATTGAAGTTTTATATTATTAAAAGCGTGCAAACATGGTGTAAAAATTATACACATTTGAATTACATTTTAAACAAATTATTCATTCTTTTAAAAAAATAAATTTATTTTCTAACAAAATAACCTAAATCATTGCTTTTCTTTTTCAATACCGTCTTTATTTTAAACTAGGAGTTTTAAAATGTATTGTCATATAAGAAACTTTTTTTCCATTTTATATTATTATATTTAAACTGCTCAATCTTTTTAATTTAATTTTTATAGTATCTATTTGTTTTATATTGTTCTGTATATTGTTATAGATATTTCCTTTTTCTTTTTTTCATCTTTAGCGAACTACTGTAATAATTTAGAAATTGTGTTTACATTTTAAATATGCTTATTAATTTAGCTATTTATAATTACAGATGCAAAATATGATTATTAAAATATTTCTTAAAATATATTTTTTATTTGAGCGCTGGATGTAGTTTAATGAACTGTTACAATAACTGACTCGTTAGTGAAATGTTTTCGGATGAGCTCAATTTATCCACTTCTGTGCTCAAACGTCTTGACTTTCTGAGCGACAAAAAAGTCGGTTATTTTATACTGGCAGAAACATTTTGCTTGTTATAGTATATATATAATACGTCATTATTATTTCAATAAAAAGCAAAACTTCCTCTTTTTTTACTATTAATCATTGCTTAAATAAGATTAAAATTATTAATAATCATTATGATTATATTTCTAATTATTTTAATCTTTTGTTTAAAATGCTATTTATTATAGTTTTAAATCAAACCACAAAAAGTAATCTTATCCTTTCAAAATGTGATTCAAATTATTACTGTTTACATTTGTGTCAGATGTTTTCAGTTATCTTTTGAAATATCATTATATCTATTTTACAAACTATAGTATTTTCTAAAATGCTTTTTTTTTTTTTTAATAATTAGAACGTATTTTAGTGAAAACTAACAGTTAATAAAATCAGTGAAGACTTTTTAAATCCTAATACCTTCATTTTAGTTTAACAAATAAATTACATAATTAATTCAAAACTTTCCTCAGTAATTTTGTATTTCCTGACTCAACATTTATTAATAATTATCTTTGTTAAGATCTTTAATAAATTATTATAACGAACTTGCCTACTTTTTGAAATTAATAAATTTCAATTTATTCTCAAATTTTGAAAGATTTTTATTTAGAATTAATATGCTACTCTTAGAAAATATCTTTATTCAAATATTTGGTAAAAGTCTGCGTAAACGACCAAGAGATCACACTTTATGTCCACAGTTCGCTGTTTCGTTCAGAATTATCGAAAGAAAAAGTAAGAGCGTCAGTTCACAATGACGCTAAAAAACGTATTGTAAATGGACAGAATTACCCAAATATATGTATACATACTTTTTTTGTTTGGTTACCACTTGTAATAAACGCAGATTGTTAAACGTGTTGAAAGAAATTTAGCATATCTCAAAATTTACCATTATACCTATTAAAATAAATTCTCAAAAAATTAACTTTTGGTAGGCATATCATCTTATTAATAATGATACCCCTCCTTGTCCATTCCTTTTATCCTTCTCTAATCATACCATAATTAAAGCATTCAAGCGGTGGCATCTGGAACTTAAATAGTTTGACTTTCTAATCAAGATAAATTTAAATACTCTCCCTACAAATTATCTTATGGTCACCCGTAGGGGTTTCTTGTGCATAGACCAGGTCTGCCCTTTATGCCATAGAGAAGATGAGTCCATGTTGCATGCTTACTGTCATTGTACCTCTCTACAATGTTAGAGACATTGTAGCCTCTATCCATATAAACCAGAAGCCCACACTCACTACCCTGATTAGTAGTATTGGCAATGGTGTGCTTCCGACTATTAGGATCCACTTTCTTACTCTTTGCATATTGGACCATTAGATGTATGCTTATCTTTAATCCTACCATTGATAAACCCCATCAATTATTCATATCAAAGCTTCAGACTATTCACACAATAGAGACAAAAAAATTGGCTCCTTTATTTTTAAGACTACATGGGACCTCTTTTCAGTTGCAGATTATCGTTCATGATGTTTGGGCTGGGCATTTAGTTGTTCCTGACTGCAAGACTAGTTGTGTGATCCTCATCCCGGCTTTGTCGTTAACTGTATTGTTTTCACCATTGTACTAATGTAAACATATTATATAATCAATAAAGTTTTTATGAGGGGGGGGGAGAAAATTTCTCATCAGAACATAAATACAAGTTGTAGACGGTTGTATCATTTCCAGAAAATAAAGTTATAGGTATTTTTTTCAAATAAATCTTTAATTGGTCGATTAAGTTTATCAGAAGCTCTCTTGTAGATATTATTTTTGCAAGATTAGAAAATGATTGCCGGACTAATAGGACTAATGACTATGTGAAATCTCACCGACTAAGTAAATACTAACTATCCAAATATCCCCGCATACATTTTATTGGTTAATATTAATATTTAAGATAAAAGGACAAGTAAAGTTAAACTTTCAACTTTTTTTGTTTATTTTAGTTCTGATAATCTTATAATTTGTAATTTATAAATATTAACTCGTGTATTGGAGAAAAAATTCTATTTTAGCCATAAAATCTTTCCTGGAAGGTCCCCCCTTATGCACACTTTTATAAATTGTGTCCTATATATAGATAACTCTGAATTTAAAATATACCATTTTTTTAAGAAGCATCTGTATCCAATCTAATTAAGCACTTAGTATTGGTTAATAAATCAATATTTAATTATTATTATTTGAAGAGCAAGTTACTAAGTTAATCTCTGATATTAGATGAGTGTTGTGGCTGAACATGAAAACAAAATAACAAAAAAGAAATTGTAATAGGGTGTTGTATTTATATGTTAGACTATTTCCATAATCTATTATGAGTATTGAATGTCTTTAAAAAATGTAACTTTATTTAAATATTCCAAATGCATGCAACTGTTAGTAATAGCACACAGGTTAGTATATGCACAACGTTTCAGGAGGTATTATTCTCCCCTCTTCTTCAGATATTGCTGGCCTGATCAGTGATAGTACTAGCATGGTATTCGAACCTGGACCCTTAGATTCCTTGAGTATTGAATTTTAAAGTAATGCTCTAACCAACTGAGCCATCGTGCCATAAATGTATCTTTCATCAGTCATGGTGTAGATGTTATACTTCTATAAATGTTTATTTAATCGTTTATCCTATCTTTTCTACTTTACCATTTAATAAGTAAAAATTTAAACTTGCTGCTTTATATGAATAAATAATATTTTCTAATGCAATAAACCTTTAAGCATGTGCGCTTGAAAATTCGAAGGTAGGGACCTCTACAGGTCTTAACCACAAGCTTAGCTTTGGAAGAAAAGAGGGGAATAAATATGAAATAATTATTTTTATTGCTTTATTTAATTCTGCCATAGTATATACTATTGTTTTAGGATTATTTGATATTTATTATCTTTTATTAGGTTATTATGACTTTTTGAAATATTTATATATTTTTTTTCAGTGAGCAGAGTAGTTACTAAATTAGCAATTTTTTGAAATATATATATATTTCCACCGAATAGAAGAGTGAGAAAATTAGCAATTTTTAAAATGTGATTTATCTTTATCATTATTTATTTTATTTCTTATCTCATCTGATGACAGGTAACTTGCTTTAAGAATTTTAGTCAGACCTGAGAAATAGTTTATGTTAACTCTCAGATAAGTTTTTATTACTACTTGTTGAAAAATATTATTCTCATTGCAGTATCATGTTTTTTTTTTTTTTGAAGATTTATGTGATGTGTAGAAAATCTTTTTAGCCTTGGAATCAAAGGATTACTCTACAAGGACAGTTTATTGGATTTAGAAAATAAACTACTTCACATAAATAGCTCATAGCCCAATGTTGTTGTTATTGTTGTCATTATTATTATAACCAGCAAATGATTATAAAATAGTTTTATAGATATAATAAACATGTCCATACTTCCCTATTCTTTTTAAATACATATAAATAAAGATATAATAAAAAAACAAATGACCCTCAAGATGCATTTCGTGCTGAACCAGCACTCATTAGTTGGCCCAGGTCACAATCTCTCATATACATCTTTATTATATGCAAAGTATTTATCTAGATTAAATTGTTATATTTTCATTTACCATTATCAAACTTCCTCTACTCACAACTTTGACGCCATCCATTTCAGATAAATACACTAATGATTATTACTAATAATTTTCGAAACTAGAGATTATCTCTAGCACAGATATAAACTTTAAACCTCGGTTAGTGTATTGACGTACATAGCCATAAGTCAAAAGTAAGGTTTTAAAAATTTCTGTTGATGAATTTCAACTTTCTAGATCCCCAGGATTAATGCAATTAACTCATTAATAGTTAATTAAGAACTTCTATGTAAATTATATTTAATCATTTCCTAGTATTATATATTATTTTTTATTTATAATAATAGAAGTTATAATCTTAAGCATATGAGCCTGAAAAAACGACAAGCCTTAATATACAGTACTTTTCGTAACGAGTATGCGCTTTATAAATATAATTATTATAATAATAGACGCTATAATTTTTAATTCTATAAAAAAACTTTTTGAATGGTCTTTAAATTTTCGAATTATTGTTCTACATAAAAAGAGAAATATAATTATTGGAAAAAATAAATAGATATATAGACAGATAAATATATAGAATGATTGATGGATGGATAGATAGGAAGTTGAATGAATAAATCAATGAATGAATAGATAGATAGATAGATAGATAGATAGATAGATAGATAGATAGATAGATAGATAGATAGATAGATAGATAGATAGATAGATAGATAGATAGATAGATAGATAGATAGATAGATAGATAGATAAAACATTTTAAACATGTATTTCAGAAAAAAGATCTGGTCATCATATTTCTAATGAAAAATTATGAATCTAAAAAATAACATTTACCAAACTATTTAATTCGAAATGGTAGGTATAAACATGTAAAATAGAAGAATTTGAATTTAGGATTTTCAATTTATATTCATTCTCCACTCCATCTCTAACAATCGATACACATGACCCCCACACGTAAAAAAGATAAATGATCCCCATTATATGTGTTTCTTGCAGAACTCATCAGTTGAGCCAGATCATATACAATCAGTAATCAGCTTATGTTAGGCCAGCAATTTCTTAAACTTTAATTGACAGGTTTCAATCTTCTGAACCCTCCAACAATTCAACCATCCATTTTATTGAAAAAACAACAATGGATTGGTCAAAGCCCTTGGTGGATTTGATATCGTAGTCATACTCATATAGATATTAGGTCAATGTAACCCCTAATATTATCAGACCATTATACTATATGTTTGACTGCTGGATTCTGATTTTCTCTAATAAATGAGAAGCTAAATTGATTACGGACAGGATATCTAAAAAGAAAATCATAAGTATGCTTGAAACATGAACTTCGTTTCTTTTTCAAATTCATTTCTCATCTCATTGTGGATAAAGAAGGTGGATGGATAATGACTGTGCCACAATTCTATGATATTGTTTTAAAACATCACTTTATTAATTCATTTTTAAACGTAAGATACATTCTTATCAACATAACTTTTAATCTCTGTTAATCTACTAGAGATGTTTCTTATTCATTCATCTATCTTATAGAGCCTTATTCGAGATCTTTTGCCATTTTTTGATATTAAGCCTGAAATTTCAATTGTTTATCTATTATATTTTTAAACTTTTATTATAATCTCTTTTAATAGTTATGCCAACTCAGTTCCATTTCTGACTTAATTTTTTTTTAACGAATGTTAATGATATCTATTTGTTCTCCCATTCATGTATTTTGCTGTTGTCAGTTTTTATTTATCTCAATATAAATATCTCCATGTTTCAAAATTTTAATTGTGTTTAATTTTCTCGCTCTGTAATAGTAATCAGGCCAAGATCTTTATAGTTGTAACTACTTTTAATTCGGATATTATAAATTTTTATTTTCTCCTTTTCTAAAAATATCAAACATTTCTGTAGACTTTCTAGCATTTATTTTGAGTCCTACACTTTTTTATATGTCAAAGCATTGACCGGGAAGCGAATGCGGGCCGGTTAGGCGGCTATGCTAACCGCTAGGCCACCAATGCTTGACTAGTCCTACATTTTAGTTTAATTATTTAGTTTTATAACATTTTCCGATCCTAAAGCATTATTTGTGAAAGAAACTACATTTACAAAATTTTAATTACTTAATTTAAATAGTCTCACTTCATTATTTTTTCTTAGCTTCCTAATCATCTGAAAATAGATTATCTAATCACAAGGTGAACATATTGGTTAAAAAAATTCCAGTGTTCCAGTGGCTGAACTTTTGTTCATTTATAATGACCTCTATCGATTTATTTCTCAAATAAATTTTACAAAATAAAAAAAATAAAATTCCTCCTTTAAAAAAAATCGAGATCATTTTTATCCTGTCTTTGAATTACAAAATAGTTTATAGATTTTATATAATCCATGCTTGAATTCAATTTGTTACTTATTATTACATTTAGCTTATTAATATTGTGTATATTTTTATTTAATGTTTTAAAAATTCACTTTTAATTTTTTTTTTTAGATTAATAATATGCAACTTAGCTAATGTCCTTGTCGCATTTACGTCTAATAATAATGGTTTATTTATTCATTCTTTTTGAATTTAGATTAGTACAAATGGGAATGAACAATTTTTTTGAAATATATTTATTTTATTATATAATCTAAGAATACGTCTTATGATTACGTGACACTTTTTTCGGAGTTATCTAAAGATAATAATTGGATAATAAAGGGTAAAACGGACATCTTCTATTTAATATAAAAATTTTTGCGGTAACCCCTTTCTTTTATTTAAGATAAAGGATTGTTTATTAAAACTAAAAATATAACCCCATAAACACAATCAGAAAAAAATCAAATGGTGAAAATATATACTAGAGCAAATTTAAAAAAAAATCTATTTTCATAGTTGCTTAGGAGGTTGTGTGATATTTGAGCACGGAAGCAATAGATTGAGCTTCTATTCAGACATCTTTAGTTTTCAAATCAGTCAGTGAACCGTTGGGATAAACTTCATATGATAGATATATATTAGAAGTATATACTCTTATTCTTCTCCTTTACTTTGTTTGCATTTCTTCATATATTTATTATAAGCAATATATAGATATATAATTGACAAATACCGTTGAGGCTATATGGTAATCAATTATCAGAAGAGACCATTCAGCTTTAATATAATATTTTAACTCCTATGCCTTTTACTTCACCATTGCATTATATTACATAAGAGGAAAAATGTAATTAGTCAAATGACTGATAATTTAGGAGTTTAAAACTACTAAAATATCGCAATCACCATTTTCTATGCTTACATAAGCGGTTCATACAATAGTAAACTCTCCATACAGTAGGCCATTCAGTGCAAGCCTTAGTAATCAATGGATTCTTATCTAGTGCCTACTCATCCAATATCCCCAGACTCATTTCTAATGGCTGGAGGGTTGCATTAGATCCTAGGATCTAGGTACAGTGCTCTAAGGTTCAATGCTCCTCATTGATGAAATCCATAAGCTAGAAATTAGCCTAGGGAGTTGGATGAGTAGGCACTAGATAGGAATTTTATGCACAAACCTTCCTGCATCTATTGATTACAAAGGCTTGCATTTGGTGTCACTACTGTATGGAGAGTTTGCTACTCTTATTAACAGCATGTGTAAGCATATTAAATGTGATCATATGATAGCTTGATGGTTTTATACCTATTTTGTCCATAGAATAATAGTGACTATGGTTTTTGAAAAACCAAAGATACCAAAATGTATAGGTGCTGAATTGAGTTCTGACCTCTATGACAAGTGAATGATCTTGGATTGGAAACATTATGGTGTTTTCATCTTGGGCTCCTAGCTTTATAATTAACCAAATAGGTAAAATGTGGTTGTTGTAGAGTTGCACTAGATCCTAAGATATAGGTGCAGTACTCTCAGATCCAAGTCTCCTCCCTGATGAATGTCACAAGCTAGAAACTAGTTTGAGGATATTGGATGAATAGGCACTAGATATGGATTTTATTTTTATCTTTTTTTAGAAATTTTATGCAGAAATCTTCTTGCCTCCATTGATTACTAAGGCTTGCTTGGGGGTGGTACTAGTGTATGGAGAGTTTGCCAGTGTAATTTAGAAGTTTACATGATATCTGATACCAAAGGTGCTAAATTCAGTTTAATCAAAAACATTTAGCTCTTAAGTCTTTCAATAAGCTAATAAAGTATGTTGAATGAAAAACTAAAAAAAAATGTTGATTATGTAAAAATATTAGACAAAAGACACAATCCCTTGTGTTTTACAAGGCATAAATATACCAATAAAATATAATAACAAATCATTGAATCAGTAATTGAATAGTGAATAAAAAAAAAAAACATATTTACAATATGGTTAAATGATCAAAAAAAGTAAAAGATAAAAATTTAAATCAAGATTTCAAAAATGATTGTTGGGGTTAAGGATCTACATTAAAATAGGTATTTTAAAAAAATAGAAATACTGGTAGAAATATAGTTATATATATTTTTGGAGGTTCCATGTTTCAAACTGCATACATGAAATGACTTGTTTTTTGTACAAGAGCTAACTCAAAGAACTTCATTAAGCAATATAAACTAATTTTATTTCTTCAATATGCTTGATTTGATGTTTGCATAATGGATTAGATAAACACACTTTTTTTCTAATGCTGTTGAAAATAAAAAAGTCTAAGTGAATTTATTTATTCAATCAATATGTTTCATTTTTGATATTTTTTAAAACCTAAAATCACATTTAAATCTGTGTTAAAATTGTTTAGGATTTTGTTGTATAATAGTTTGATTATTTCAATAATATGTAAATTTTTGAATTTTAATTATTATTAATAATTATTGTTAATTATATATATATTAGCTATTAAGCAACTTCTCTGGCTCTGATGCCATTTTGAATTTATGAATTTTTGAGATTTAATTTAAAGAATAGATCTTTTCCTCCTCATTATAAATCCCAAAATCTGCTAAAAATATTAATAAATATGATATAAATACTTTTTATATATTGTACAAGTTTGTTTATTAATCTTTAAAATCCAATAAATCTCTTTGGAAATTTTATTTAAATAATAAATATTTTTGAATAATAATTATTTGGATTAATTATACTACACCAGTACACATATACAGAAATTATTATACATAGAAAATGTTATTTGAAAAATTATCATTTGAAAAATTAATTTATTAATATATACAGCATATATATTTGTAACTCACATCACTACAGATAAAGCTTAAAATTAGCCAATAGAATATCAGCAATCTGTTGTCAAGGCAACATTCCAAGTACAAATTTGTATCAAGCTAGAATTAGAAGGAAAAAATAACAAATTAGAGTGGAAATAATGCAGATATGTGCAGAGGTAAAGATTGTTGATAATCTATTGGTTAATTTTAAGTTTTGACTAGGATGATTGAATTACATATAGCTAATGCATTAGATATATGCACTTATCATTTAATATATAGTTTTATATTATTGATTAATGTAATGATTTAAATATATTAAGGGTTGTAAAAATAGTTAGTTGTTAAATTTATTTATATAATTATTATTTATTATTCATTTTCAATTTCATATTAAGTTTTAATATTTTTTTTGTATAAAAGTTAATTTTTAAGATAGATAATAATTCTTGGCAAAAATAGAAATTGTAATTATAATAATAAAATTTTCCAATAAAATGAAAAAAAAAAGGAATAAATGATATTTATAAATTTACCACTTTTTAGTTCTTCTTTTTTAAATTTAATTTAAAAAAAAAAGATTTTTGTGTGCGTGGGTATGTGTGCGCGCATGTCAACAAATGAATTTGAAGTTCTAGCACCATTATTCAATCCATTGTTTAATTTGTCTTTTGGATATTTTGGTATCACAAATTGTCAAAAATATTTTGTTTAGAAACATTTAAAAGGCTAACATTTCTTTGGTTGTTCACATTTTAAAGCTTTTTTTAGTTGATAAATCTTCATTCTCACGTTACATTTTCTATCTTACCAAACCTAATTACTACTAACATGAACTAAAGCTGAGAATATACTTATTTTGAATTAAATAAAAATCAATAAAACGTAATCTATAAAATATATTTTAATATCAAACTTGCCATTTATTTACAGTTTTAAGTGCTACACCCGCCTCCCCCCCCCCACCAATTTTATTAACCATCAGAAATACTAACACTATATTCTCAGCCTTTATGACAAATATAATCTATTAAAGTTTAAAAAAACATATATTTTAAATAATCAAATTTCAATGTTAAAATTTGTCCACAATGTTGTCTTCTATATGCAAAATTAAAAATAATCAATATAAAACAAAATTGAAATAGACAAGTCACTATAAATTTTAAAAAAAATTAATACATCAATCTGGCTTTCATAACTTAATGAAGCCTTTTCAAGATGTTTTTACACAATCACATTTGTAAATATTATGAGAAAAAAAAGGACTGTAATAAGTTTAATCATTTTTATATACATATATTTTACTAATTATATTGAATATATGTATTTTAATAATTATGCTTATTGTAATGTAATGTAAATAATGCCCATTGGGGGAGTTGCTGTAGGGTAATTGGTCATGTGATTGTGTAAAAAAAATCTTGAAAAGATTCCATTAAGGAATGAAATGAAAACAGGACTGATGTATCAATTTATTTATTTTTGATTTATAGTGAGTTGTTTATTTCAATTTTATTATAAATTGATTATTTTTAATTTTAATTTTAGACATATATATATTAAGTATAATAATGCTTAAGGTTAAATGGGTTTGTAAGTAATCATTAAAAACCAGTCAAAGATTCAATCCTAATATCAATAATAATCAATAATTTCAAACTGTTGGCAAGGCAATCTCTTTTAAACAATAAATAGGAGGTTGCCTTGACAACAGTCTGAAATTATTAATTGTTATTGATATTGGGATTGTCTAAGGGTTGACTGGTTTTTAATGATATATATATATTATGAGATTGTTCAAAATGAGTATATTTTCCACCAAAGAAACTAAATGTTCTAGCTCCCTTGATTGTTACTACTATGCATTATGTATCTAAGGCATTAAATATCTTCTGCTAGCTTCTACAAATACTAATCTCTACAGCAATCATATCCCAAGGATTTTGAAGATATTAGGTATTACTAGTTTGTATCCATAATAAGAGTTATTTATTAGACAAAAATAGTATTATTTTTATCCAGATATAGATATATAGATCTTAAACTTCATTAAAGATCTCTATAATTTTATTAATTTAATGTTACTCCATTTTTTAATACACATTTGAAAATAAATTTAAAAACTCTTATTTAATATTTTCCATAATTCAATCAAACGAATAAAAACACTGAAAGAAAGAAAATGACTCCATAGTTCATTTCTTATTTGGCCCAGTTCCAAGCTTTCTCATCTGTCTTTAACAATGATCATTATTTAATTGCTATAAAATGGAGCGGCATTAAAATAGTTAAACTATAATTTTTGTAATTAATACGAAATGAGATACCAATACATGACCTCTCACATGATTTCATATGTCTCCAAGATCACTTATTTCCCCCTTATTGTGCAGTCATATAAAAGCTTCAGTAGTCAATGGGAACCATATAGTACTGTACTATAAAATCCCCATCTCCGGAAGTGATTTCTACATTTTGTCCTCAACAGTGTAGAATAGGATTCAAAACTGGAATTAGAAGCCAAACATATTGATTTTATCATAAAACTTAATTTGAAAGCCTTTTCAACGAATCATTTTTTGGTAAATTATAGAAATTTCTCTAAAATAGAGCCACTATATAGCTTATGTAAAATAGCGGATGAAACTATTGGACATATTTACTGCTTGCCCATTTTTGAATCCTGCTAGACAAAATATTATAACCAGAGTACTGTTGGCTAATATGAAAATTCTAAGAATCAAGGAGCTATAACGAGCAGTGTTTTTACTGCCTTTAGAATGGGACTGTTCCTGCTTTATGCCGTGTGGTTAACTAGAAATTATTTTGTTTTTAAGCAAGGAAGTAAGGAACCATGGGAGATATGTAAAAAATTTATTCGAAGGACTATGTTCAGGGATCGCTTGTTAACGCCAGAAAAGCTCTTCCTGGACACTTATGGGCAACTTAGATCACTGGATGAAGAGCCTATACTCAGGCATGCTAATTAAATATTAATTCAAGGTTAAAAAATAAATGATCCAGTTAGATGGAGAATGACAAAGGATTGTTGCCAATCAAAATATGACTGCATAATGATCACTGGCTAAGTCACTAAATGAAGAGTCAGTTGTTCTGATATAAAACTAGTTACATAATAATTACAGTGTTTCTCGCTCTGATCATGAAATTAATTTGTCATAATACTTGTAACTAATGTATCAAACAGGTATATTTTCTAATTTGAAAAAATATTTACTGATGATTGTTGTAATAAGTGTAACAAGTGTAAACAAATATATACCAAAAATATTTATACTGTAATTGTAAGCGTATTTTCCTTAATAATAAAAAAACAACTGGAATTACATATGCTCTTAGCAACCATCTTTTACTTTTTATAATATTCTAGCCAATAGCCTGAAATGCAAAAAACCGGAGTCATTAAACCACCACCTGCACTAGAAATGGGTCAGTATAGATTGTTATACGTGCAGTTTTATATCAATATACCATGAAGTATAGAATAGAATGAAGATAGGTGCTTTTGAAAAAAATGGTATATTGATTTATAAAGCAATTTAAAGTCCATTTTTGATATAAAATTAATATGATTTCTAGCTTAACAAAAGATTTTTAATAATCAAAATATTTAACCAAAACAATGCTCATTATTGAATAATTTGTAAATTGAAGATTGACAAAATGCATAAAAAAGAATAAAACAGTGATGAAAGTATATAAGAGAGAATTCTGACTAGTCCAAATGTAGTCATAGTGCATAGGAATTGGGGTTCATTTGGCATTCCCAGTATAAGAATGTTAAAATAATATTTTTTTAAAATATTTTGTTAATTAATTATTTCCAATTGTATACATATTATTTATTAATCAGAATCTAATAATTTGATTTTTTTTCACTCTTTTTCCCACTGTTTATGTTGAGATTAAACTCTTTTTCTATAAGATTAATTTCTTTAGTCTAATTGTGTATCCTTAATGGGAACATTGCATATTTCTGGAATTTTTCATCAGCAGTTTTATTATTTTTGATATATCTTTATGACAAATCTATATGATACCAGATTAAAGTTTTATTTGTGCTATTTTCTGTACTCTACAGTTTTTGATTTATATATTTCCAAATTCATATCTAAATCTTATTTGCTATTGCTTACATATCACAGACCTAGAATTTTATAAAGACATCTGATGATACATAATTCAAATCTTTTAATTAAGTCAAGAGTTATTTTTCAAGTTTCACATCTTTATAGTTGAGGGTAGTTTCAAATTATTTTTAAGATCTCCAATCTATTTTAATTCTCATTTCAGAAGGTCTTCATATTTACTTCAAATTAATAAACACATACCTGGGCTAGTATAGATTCTTTTCAAATAAAATTCTTTCTTTCTTAAGACAAAAAAAGTTTTTATTGAAAATATTATTATAAACAATATTAGATCCAAATGATTTTTGAAGGCTACACAGTACATATAGATTTTTTTGACATCTCAATTATTAACAAAATATTACAAGGGAAAGATATTGATCCCAACTAGGAGATAGATTTACCAACAACTGTATTATGTTCTTCGATTCTGCTGCTATGGCTATAGATTTGGTCATCACTACCTATGTGATTTGTAGCTTGAATTTGATCACATTAGGTTGATCAGTGTGGTTAAATCCCATTTAGAATGCAGGTGTGGTGTGTAGTGATCATGGTTTGCCTTGAATCTGTTGATGAAACTCCAGTTACATCTAGATAGATAAAATCCAGTTGGCTTTGTTATTGTATTTAGAAAAATAAATTTGTTGAAATATGTCATAATAGCTCAATTGTAGATTCTTGGTTGAAAATCTAAAAGGAGGGTGGGTATTTATTTGAGATGAATCTAAGATGATGAAATTAAACTTTTTTTTATCAAAAGCTTTATTATCTTGTTATAAATCTTTGAAATTACATACGTGCTATACAGAGTTCAAAACCTGGTTTTACTAGGCAAATATTGATTTATCCTTGGCAACAGTGAGACCATGATCGCAAAGGGACAACAGCATCCCTGCTCTCCATAGTGAGAGAAAAACCAGAGTTGGCCCTGATCCCCTCATACCCATATCCCAATGGCCCTTCAACATCAGGGCTTAGGCCCTGGGACCCCCAATCCCTCGACTCCCCAATCTAGAGAGCAAAGATGCAGCAATCTGCAGTCACAATCTAGAATGTTGTGACAAAAACTTTGAATTATATCCTTTCACAGTGTGCTATACAAAGTTGCATCTATGGAGACAGAGAGATTAAAACCACTGTGGACAACATCTATCCCTGCATTCCAGAGAGAGAGAGATGGAGAGAGCGTGAACTAGTGCCAGTCCAGATCCCCTTATACCCTCCTCAACTTTGTGTTATTAATAACAGCCTTTTGCATATTTTATATAAAGCAATTTCTGATATTTGGCAGAGGAATATGCAAAGAATGGAAAGTGGCTGCAAAAGAATATTCGATTTAAAATATAGACAAAAAGTTCAAATTTCTGGTATGTTATGTCACTCAAATTCAGAACAAATTAATGTATTTTAGAATGAATTTATTTATATAAAGAGGAGAAGTCATGTGACATCTGACTTGTTATTATTACTATAACTATAAAAGACAATATTAGCATACTTGGAATTAATTAACATTGTCCTAGACACCAGAAGCCTTCGCTTTAATACTAGTTTTATCAAAACTAATAATATTATTAAGTAAAAATATTCGTTTGACAAGTATTGATTAGGTTTTTAAAAGTTCTGTAAGATGGTGCCCTCTTCCGAATTATTTTACAAGTAAAAAATCAAAAAAAACGCATATTAAACTAAACAAAGAAAGAACCTTGTCAGTGATTGGTTGTCATCCAAATCTCACCCGAAAAAGACATTCTGATTGGCTGGAAAGAACAAAGAAACCGCCTGATCAAAGAAAATAAAGAAAAACGCTGAGATTTTCATTTCGAATGCAATTTAAGTATTAAAAAAATATAATTTGAGAAATTAAACTAGTTTTTTAAAAAATATACCAAAAAAACAAAATTATTTCGAAAAATATTGAAGATTTTAGTAAAAATATTTAAGATTTAGCAAAAAGAAATCTTTACTTTTCGATAACGTAAAATTGAAAAAAAGCGTTTGCGTCAGCACTTTTTTGTTTAGACATTCGCTTTATATTTGCCGAAATTGAATATATTTTATAATAAATAAATAGCAATTTATTTTTGAAAGAACTTTCGTTCTCTTTCATAACCTGAAAAATTAGTAATATACTTTTTATAAACATATCTGAGTTGAATTTAATATTATAGGCGAATATGTTTTAACAATAGGCTTTGTCTTCAGTTTGTGAGTTGGCCAATTAAAAGATTTGATTTTTACCTCATACAACCAATAATATAATTAGTGGTTTAAGGGTTAATAACAGCCTTTTGCATATTTTATATAAAGCAATTTCTGATATTTGGCAGAGGAATATGCAAAGAATGGAAAGTGGCTGCAAAAGAATATTCGATTTAAAATATAGACAAAAAGTTCAAATTTCTGGTATCTTATGTCACTCAAATTCAGAACAAATTAATGTATTTTAGAATGAATTTATTTATATAAAGAGGAGAAAATTTTTACATAACTATAAAAGACAATATTAGCATACTTGGAATTCATTAACATTGTCCTAGACACCAGAAGCCTTCGCTTTAATACTAGTTTTATCAAAACTAATAATATTATTAAGTAAATATATTGGAAGACTTATCAGATGAAAGTAAGAAAGTAGCATTAAAGGTTAAAAAGACTAACGAAATGTTCAAAGGATTTTTTCAAAATAAAAAAATAAAGATTGATAATGATGGATTAGAAGTTAACAACTGCAAATATCTTTGACAGACGATTGTTACAGATGGTATGAAATTAATAACAGAATTAAACTCGGTTGGAGTGCTTTTAGTAGAAATAACTTAATATTAAAAAGAAATATGCCTATGTGTTTGAAAAGGAAGGTTTTCAATAAATATGTATTACCAATACTTACTTGCAGTTCTGAGACTTGGACACTTAACAGAAGAACAATACAGAGAGTTCGGCCCACTCAATGAAGTATGGAGAGATTGAAAACGAAATACATGGGTGAGAGAACAAACAGGTGTTATTGACATCATTGAAAGAATTAAGACTGAAGTGGAGTTGCACTGCACACATTGTCAAAAGAGATGATAATAGATAAATAATTGAAATCTAAACTGGATTCCAAGAGAGTATAAAAGACCTAGAAAGAAACCATATGTGAAATGGATGGATGAAATAAGGAAGTGTGTTGGGGTGATGCGAAGAAGAGAGGCTAGAGATAGGAGAAGATGGATTGAACATGGAGAGGCCTTCACCCTGCAGTGATTCGATAATGATTGAAAATGATGCTAATAATGATGATGGTATATCTTTTGTTTTACCTCATATTAATTTTCATAAAACTAAATGCCATTGTAGGTTTTGTTAGTCGAGTAACTCTTCTTACTGTTAATATTAATGTTTAAAATTAAAGGATTGAGATCTCTTGCTGTCAGGATGGAATTCAATTAAATTAATAGATTTGTGTCAAAGTTGTGAGGGCATCAAGTTTACACACCAATTAAATTGTAGTAATTTGCTATCTATAAAGAGGCCTATAGTTTAACCGTCTGATATTATTACCTGCATTGATCTTTGGATTTTTGTAAAGCCCAAACAAAAGAGAGTGCATGATTGCAAGAGTAATGATACCAAAAAAAATGTTTTTAAAACTATATATACATTGAATATCTTTTGCAAGTATTAGTTAATCTTAGAATGTTTTTTTTTTTTTTTGAAGGTTAAAAAAAATTAAATAAATATTATCGTTGTATGCAAATGTAAACAGTATTTTTTTAAAAAAAATTATTATAAATAAAACTATTTACTTTAAAGTGTTGCAAATTAGTTTTCAATATTTTAATAAAACATTTCGCAGCTAAAACTGTTATTGGGAATATTGAAGACATATTTATAACAGATTAGACAAGTTGGTGTCTAACAATTTGTATTTAGAATGAATAGAGAAATTAAACATACTCTTTGAGTGATGAGAACTATTGCTGAGCGATATATTGATAGAAGAGGAGAATTAGTATTTATTTTATTAACCTTAAAACAACATTTAATGGAATATATTGAGTTACTAATAAAGTGATATATAAAATAATGAAATAAGATGAATATTGATTTAGATAAAAGTATATATATATTAAAGTAAAAAATTCCCGTTATAAAAGATGTGAACATATATTTCGGATTGTATGTTTTTACATTTCATTTCCTATTAACATTGGCATTATTCTGATACTTTATCTGCATTACACCAGCTTTCTTTCTAGTAGTAGATGCCATTCAAAGTTGTTTCAGAGATAAAACGTTTTTATTGATCACATCAGCTAGCGTTCAGGTCAACGTCATTGCTTGAGTTTAGCAGAGATCCAATAAAAAAACAATAACAATAGTTTTATGGTTTTTGATGTCTCTGGAATATACTTGAATGATTTCTATTATTACGGTAATGACTGTTGAGATCCAATAGAAATATCAGTATTTTGAAAATATTACAATGACTCAAATGTATACAGTCAGAAATCCGAAATATATGTTTACACGCACATATCACACACACGATACTCATAGTAATTTCATATTTTAAAAGCTGTCATCATCCTATCTCTCATTTCATAATCATCTACCAAAAAAAAAATGACGATGGCTTTATTGCTCGGGAGTTCATAGGTACGAGTGCGAATGCAAGTGCCTGATTCGATCTTCGGATCTCCCTATGTTCTACCAACTGCGCCTACCCGCGCAAGGCAAAAAAGTTATAATGGCTTTATTACTCGGGAATTCATAAGAAGTTCGAGCGGCAGAACTGCTAGCGCCGGAATCGATTCTGGGATTTCCCGATCCCCCAAGTCGGATGCTCATACTAACTGTGCCAAACCACGAATGGTTATTATATACTCACATATAAATTAAGACTATATTCTCTTTTTGCGCATGTATTTTGCAAACAACTTTTAATGATTAAACGAGATAGAAATATCAGACTCATCACTCGCCAAACCTATGTTGACCGATCGATATTTTTTCATCACACTACTCTCCCCAAGACTAGTTTACATTCATTTTTAACTTCTAGAAAAGAAAATAATTGGTTTCGTAATACTTTGTAATAATATTAATTTTGACAAATAGTTAAGTGAAACATACAGACTTATTATATACCTGTGTCTATATATGTAATATATAGGGAATATGAGCACCATATGACCCACCACTCTCCACACTATCTCATAACACTAATACACTTGTCAAATGTATCAGTGTTATGAGATAGTGTGGAGAGTGGTGGGTCGTGTGAAAGTCTGTGCTCATATTCCCTATATCAAAGTACAGGTACATAATAAGTTTGTGTGTTTCAGTTATTACATAATAGAGATGTCTGCCCATCCCTTGAATATGTATTAAATGAATTATGTCCTGTACATGAGGGTTCAGATTGACCTTAGGTCAACATGGGTGTGATAAGAATCTCAGCCTCAGGGTGGCCTTTGAACATTCCATCATCAGATTTTCAATTGGATGGATGGTTGAAGAGTTGGAGTGTGGAGTAGATTGAAGCCTGTCCATTAAGGTATGAGGATTGGCTATATTAATATATATATATCTGAGCACTTATAGCATATATGTGTGGAGATGATAATCTGGACCAACTGATGATTGCTGGTTTAGCATGAAATACGTATATTGGTTGATTATTTATCATTTCAACATATATGTGTTCAAGTGTATCACTATTATGAGATAGTGTGGAGAGTGGTGGGTCGTGTGAAAGTCTGTGCTCATATTACAAATAGTTAAGTAGGATTAATATAATTTATAGAAAAATATGAAATAAAAATGATGTCCATCTAAATTTAAAACAGTGATTATGATTAAAGAGTAAAAGGGATAGCTGGGAAATAAATAATAAAATAAATTAGCCTTCTGAGTATTAAGCTATTGGTTAGCTCAGGGGTCCCCAACCTTTTTGCACTTAAGAGCACATTCTATAATACTGTCCAGGTGGCGGGCACCATTTTTTTTTTTTCAACCAGATGGCGGGCACCATTTATTTTTTCAATGTAAATTTATAGTTGGATATTGTTAATAATACACATAATGTACAAAAAAATATTTATTTCAAAAATAAAATTTTAACGTATAATTAACGTTTATATTTTTACACTGTAAAAGTATAGTATGCCCTACAATTTGATTAAAATATAATACAATAATTTATAAGAAATTTTAAAAATTAAATTTATTTGTATCAGATAAATAATTTTTTATCTTGTTCAGATAGCGGCGGGCACACGTAAAATGGTCTGCGGGTGCCATGGTGCCCGCGGGCATAGGGTTGGGGACCACTGGGTTAGCTGATGATAAAAATAATGACGGTGATATTATAGGAAAATAGCAATGACCGATTACAAAAAGGGAAAGGCGATGGGAAGCTTTCGAGGTATATATATGGAAAAAAATAGAAAAGTTATTGAAAAAAATGAGGTTAGTAAAGTAGAACTTTTAAAAGAAGTAAATGAACCGAAATTACTCATTAGAAAATTTATAAAGTGAAAGAGAAACTGAATTGGGCACACACTCAGCGCAGGAAGATTTATGAAGGATATACTGTAATAATTTTTGATAGTAAAAAGAGAAAAAAAAAGAGAATAAAAATATTGATTGATGTTTTTAAAACAGGAAATAGCCACTAATGCTTGTAGAAGATAGTAAAAAAATAAAAAAATGATTTTACTCTTGTTAAAAGAGGTATCATATACATATAACTTTATTTTATATTTAAATAATATTCAATCAGCTTCCTTACGTTTACATTAACACACACACACACACATAACCAACTTCATTCTTTTTAAAATAGACTGAATACCTCTAATAATTATGATCAAGCGAAAATTGATAATTGTTGGTGATTAATTATTATTGTTTACCAACTTCTTTACTCGCATACATATATTAGTTGCCAGCATATATTGAAAATAAAATGTCAACATAAATTTCTTGGTAACATTTTTAAAATAACCAGTGAAATTCCTTTGAAAAATACAACAACAGCAAAAAAAAAAAGTGCTAATGACGTAATTTAAACACGTCATCACTATCAGTGGGTAAGGAAAAAATAACATAGTCTTGTTATATAAACTGTTGGACAGTTAAAATCATCAAGGCAGAAAAAAGCTTGACGGAAATGGAATTAAAAAATCTTAAATTTCTAAAAATGTCTGATTATACGATAAGCATAAATTTCTAAAGCGACAATAATGTTCAATAACTATAAATGATTAGTTTTAATATGATTGTTTATACAGAGAATAAACTATTCATCATCATCATCATTGTTAATCTTTTCTCTAGAGGAGCAAACATATTTTCAAGTATTTAATTCAATATCTCTCTCTATAGCTTCTCTTTTTGCACTTCATTTTAATAGCAAACTTTTTTAGAGATCCATCCATCTTACACATGGTCCACTTTTAGGATTTTTATATTCCCTTGAAATCCTTTTCTCAGATTTTTAATTCTTTCATTGATGAAAGAATAGCTGTTTGGATTTTCACACTTAAACTTGATTTTGGTCACACTTTGAAACTTCAACATATATTTTTCTATACTTTGCGGTATGATCTGAAGTTTCCATATTGCTCTTCCTTATTTCTATATAATTCTTTCTAGAATTTTTTCCACATTTTACTTAATATCGTCCTCATTTTTTTAAGAAATAGATCCATCGTTTTCTTTTTATTGCTGACCACAATTCCTTGAATACCAAAATGTTGTTTTATTTTAAATATTTATTATCTTCTATAGATTTCCTTGCCCATTCATAATTATATATTTTTCTTATTATTATTAAATCTTTTTCTACCATTTTATGAATTCCAGAAATTTTTTTTCTTCTCATGTGTCAAAGCATCGTCCGGGAAGCGAACCCGCGATCCGGGACAACTGCTTGTAAGGCAGCTGTGCTGACTACTCGGCCAAAAATTTTTTTTTAAAGAAACATTTAAAATATTTTTATATCCCTTTTCTTTCGCACATTGTCTTGAATCATTTGAAAATGTTATTTTTAAGATATGAAATAAGAGCTTATAGTTATGTCAGTTAATCTAATATCAAAAGCCTAATAACAATATTTTATTATTTTATGAATTTTTGAATATATAATTATATTAAAAACATTATTATAATACTTTCAAAAAATATTTTGTAAAAAAAATTGAAAGATGTCTTAGAAAAGCAGATTCATAAGTAGTTGCAAAAGTCTTATAATATTTACAGAACTAAAATAAAAAGTAACTTTGATCTTAAATAATTTAACAATTTGCCTGTTGAATTAAAAAACTTATAGACAGTATAGGGAAATAAAAAATAAATTAAAACGTATTTTGAGAGAGAGAGAGAGAGAGAGAGAGAGAGAAAGAGAGAGAGAGAGAGAGGGAGAGAGAGAGAGAGAGAGAGAGAGAGAGAGAGAGAGAGAGAGAGAGAGAGAGAGAGAGAGAGAGAGAGAGAGAGAGAGAGAAATAATGGTAACTTAAAATGCATTGCAATGGCCGAATATAAACAGATCTGACTATTTCTGAAAGTATGATTTCATCCTAAAATAAGCATAATAACATTGAAGATAAATAAAATACTTACTTTAAATATCAGGATTAAGTTAATGATGATGATGATTACTATTTTCACATTACATGATGGGTGTAATTAGGAAATGTTTTAGGGATATGCGCTGTGACTATTATTAAGGCTTTTCCAATATTTTCTTTATAATATTTTCAACCTTTATGCTGAAGTTGATAAACTCAATAATTAACTCGACCATACATCGCCCTCGATTTCACCTGACCAAATCAAGGATTGGTAGAAAGAAACAGCTCTATCTCACAATGCAATCTCACAAAATTTAATGAATAATAATAAACAATAATTTATTTATAGATTAGTAATCAAATACTTTTAATGCTTACAATTCCTTATTTCAATTGTTAAGAAAATTATTATACATTTTTTAATTGATATGTATATAAGCATAAAATGAGACATTGTATTTTTAAAAAGGCTTATTAATCCATTTTCTAATTTAAATTGTATTCTCCAATAAACAGCCAACTCCTTATCTAACTATTCCTTTTAAATTTTAGCAGTATGCAATATTATTTCTTGAATATCTAAATTATATTTCAATTGATCTTTCATAAACGCATATAAAAAGACATATAGGCATCAAATTATAGCATTCAAAGTTTTCAAAAAATGCCCAAGGTGTGTACCCATTCAAACACTACAAATATTAATTATATAAATCATATCGTATAATATAATGGTGTGGTCGTATGATCAATCACTGATTTCCATTAACAAATGCCCCATGCCTTTAATAAATTGACTCTATATAATAAAATTCTTAAACCCAAAAGCATATATCTTGAATGTTGATTAACATAAAGGTCTAAATCTTCATACAAAACAATACTCAATCATTTGTCTGAAGGTTTGTGATGATGGTATATTATTAGATGTGGTATGTGGACCATTTCCATAATCTATGAGTGAATGTTGAATGTATAGACAATTTTTCATTTAAACTAAAGGTACAGAGTTCAAGCAATATTGTCACTGTGCACATAGTCCAGCAACACCTGAAGAAGAGTGGAGAATAATACTGCCCGAAACGTTGTGTAATTATTAATCTGTGTTGTCTATTTGTGTGTTATTACTAACAAGTTGTTTGTAAAACCATCAAACATCACATGATCACCATCTCTATACTAGCACATAATTTGTCTGGGGTTATTGGATGAGTAGGCACTGGATAGGGATTTTATGCACAAGCCTTCTGGCATCCATTGATTACTCTGTTTGGCACAGGGTGGCACTACTGTATACGTTGTTTGTATTTGGAAAGTTTAAATAAAGTTTAAAATTTTCTATACATTCAACATTCACTCATAGATGATGGAAATTGTCCAACATACCATATCTAATACTCAATCATATTTGTAATAATAAACACTTCATATGTTTAATTCGAAATTAAAATATATTGATATATTTTACTTTGGTTATGTACTCACGCATATTTTTAATGCAAATACACACACACACATTTATGCCTATCTAATATGTAACATGTTATGATACTTTTTTTTATTTAAAACAAGGAAACAATCTTCAAAGATAAATATACATTTTAACAAATATTAAAACTTTTTAAAATGAATATAAAATAGAATGGAATGAAGAATCGTTTTTAGATTCACAAAGATTAAATATTAATACAAATTAAACGTACTTCTCTTAAATTAGTTAAAGAACCAAAACAAAACAAAACAAATTATTTGCTTTCCCTATGCATTTTTCAATCACAAATTTACAATCGGTTTTTTTTTTATTTTAAATATAAAATTAATTACAAACGTATATACGTTTGTAAAGTCAGAGTGAAATAAAGATTTTAAAAAATAGTAACTACAAATTATGATGTTTTTGTTTTTTTTTTAGCAAATAATTCAAGTGGCTTACATCCATATACTTCTTAATCAAATTCTTGATAGCTTCTTGTGAGGTTTACATAAATTGCTTCTTGTGAGATTTATATAATTCATATCTTAGGGTTTCCCCATTACAATTGTAAATGTTCATTACGGAAACAAAGCTAAAATGTCTATTTATATGTTTTTCACTATTAAACATCATATGATCACCATTACTTATGCATGCTCAAGCTGTTAAAGCATGCAAAACTTTCCATACAGTAGTGCCATTCAGTGTAAGCTAGAGGAATCAATGGATAAGTAGGCACTAGATAGAGATTTTATGCACAAACCTTCTTGCATCCATTGATTACTCTGGCTTGCACTGAGTGGCACTACTGTATGGAGAGTTTTGCCGGTTTTATACGTTTTTCCATGGAAATTTTCCTTCCTTTGTCTGATTTATAATTTTGCTTATTAAAATATTCTTGAATTAATATTTGCTGACTCATTATCATATATTTCTAGCTGCATTGGGAATTGAAAACTGCTTTTAAAATAACATATTAAAGTACTCCAAGGTAGATTCAAATAATTGGTGAGATATTCAAGATTATAGCTGTTGAACTTCGTTTAATTTCTAAATGTTCAGCTTTAAAAATCTCTTTCTTAAAAACACATATTTTATATATGCATGCTTTGTGGTCTCAACTGTTTTTTTCTTATCAAATCTTAGATTCATAATAGCTTTAATTAAACTTTTTATAATTACCTTTTTTTTTTATGTGTCAAAGCGTCGGCGGAAGTGAACCCCCAGGACAACTGCTTGTAAGGCAGCTGTGCTAACTACTCGGCCATCAACGCTTGACAATGTAATTACCTTCTTAATATTCTTTTTTTGGAATAAGAATTACAAATTACAGTTCCCAATTTTTTTAAATCTCTTTTCTTTTTCTTTTTTTAGAAACTAAAATGTAGATGTTTAATTAGTTTGGGTGTGCGTGTGTGTATGTAGGTCTATTTTCTAATTAATCTATCTAATCTCCCCCTATGCTGTTTTAGGAGTAATATAACATTTACTTATTCATTCCAACATAAATTTCTATGATTATATATTTAAGTATATTGCTACAGATATTTACTTACTACGATATTATATTATAATTTTTTTCTTTTAAATCCTTCAGATATTAATAATAATAAAAATTACTTATTACGGTATTATTATTTCTTCTTTTTATATATATTTTAAAATGTTACTATTCTTTTGTTTAATATCCTTTTTAAGCATTTAAAGCTATATTTCTTATTCTGCCTTACAACTACTCATAATGCACTCTGATGTAATCAATAATTTTATTATGTATAAATTAATCAAAATTACCCCAAATTCACAACTCAACCAGACTAGCCAAGAAAATGAATTTGGGGTAATTTTGATTATTTACTGACTAATTAAGCTTTATGCTTTTAATGTTTATGTATAATTATAATATAAATGTTATATATAAAGCTAGCAAATAAGCTGGTAACAAGCTTTGCAGAATATCCCCAACCCAGATTGGTTTCTGCTACGGGCTTGTATTAAAATTAAAAAAATTGTAATTATTTAAATAGTTTGATAAGTTTCCTTACATAAAAGTGCATTAGGGTTTCCTAGGAAAAGAACTACATTTTGTGCAAAAATTTGTTACATATATGTGTGTGTATAATATATGTATATGTCTTGCTGCAGTTTTTAGAAGAGTTTTAGTTATTTTCTTATTGATCTTAATCATTAATTTTTGCAAATATTTTGTAAGTTTATTTGATTTTCATTGAAATATTTCAGAAGGGTTGAAATATCATCTGTTAGTACTGTCAGTTTTAATAATTCTATTTTGTAATAAGACGTGCTACATCTCACTAATCAGGTGATCATTAATCTAATATGAATCAATTAAAAACATTACACTCTTGAAATATGAATATTTTCTGTTTGTCAAAATGTAATCTAATTTCCTTATTCTTTACTTGGAAGTTTCGATGTCTATTTCCATTTAGAAATTTTCTCAAAGAAAAAATCCATAATTGTAAGTTTTTCTTTTTCTGAAATTTCTAGCAGTCTTTTTCTGAAATTTCTACCAGTCTATATACCTTCACTTCTTTCAGTCATAGTACTTTCTTCTTTTGATACATTTACAATTCTAGTATTAGAGATACCCATGATAATTTTACAAATATTATTTGCTTGATCAAAAGAATTTTATACATTCACATAAAAATTCTCTATGTCTCCATCCACAATGAGATCTTGTTGAGCTTAAATTTAAACTAAATGTATTTGGTATGTTCCATTAAGGTGACTAATTAATTTGCCATTATGTCTGACAATATGGTACTTCCATATTTTGTATGTAATGAATCATACTGTATTTGTGTTTTCAATATTTGTGTTTTTCTAAATAAGTAGATGCCCATTTTACAAACCAATTTTCTCTTTACCTTTTCTTCTAGCTTTCAAACTTTACAGTCTAAGAAGGTCCTGATTAACATTGGTTAGTGTGTTTTAATTTGGAGAATTCTTCTTCATTTGAAAGTGATTCATGATTATATATAATAATAAAAATTCACCATCAGATGAGATAATATTTATTTTCAAAGCGCAGATGATTTGAAATTAACTTACGAGAGAGTGCAAGTCTCTCAGCGCTTGTGATTATTAATAGCCAATCAGATCGTAAACACTGATCTAATTGGCTATTAATAATCACAAGCGCTGAGAGACTTGCACTCTCTCGTAAGTTAATATCAGATGAGACATAGATCCACAATCAGGATATTGTTAAGATTTTTTTTTATTTTCATTGCCAATTCCATCTTGGCTCATAATTTTAAAACCTTCTAAAAATAAAAATCATAATTTAGTTTTGTCTATCATGGTTACAGATATCTAAATAAACATCATTCATACATTCATTTCCACCCCTCTTCAAGAAAACTCAGTTGATGTTTTATTGACGAATTATAAAATTTAAAAGAAAAATCAAGGTGTTTTGTTTTTAAGTTTAGAGACAAAAAGCTAAAAATATGCAATGATTGGCGATTGTATATTAGGTTTATTAATCTCATTATAGCTTAAATACATCGTGTTGTTTTATTAGTCAAAATATAATACAAACCTGATATGCTTTCAGTAAAAATGTGGCCATTTTCTCCTTAAACTTTTTTCTCAAGTAAATGCACAAATAATGATCAATTTTTATTCCTTTGCAAATTCAGAAACTCTGTGTTCTTATTTTTTTTAGCATTTATTCAAATTTATTCTCTACACATTCATAATTTCACCATTATAATTTAAACATTAAAGTCTTTCAGGACAATTTTAAAGCAGTGTTTGGTCAGAACCAAAACTTCCTGTTTATCTACATTCTTTGAATAAAAACTTGTTTGAGTAAAACCTGAATTATCCACATTTGGCATTATCTATTAAGTCAAATAACCTAGTCTGCTATGTGTTTGATATACCATAAATCTTTGTATTATTGTTGTTTATCTTTTATTTATAATAAATCCAATCTATTTGTGTCTTTATAGGTAAAATGCATGTCCAATTTTCAAGTCAATTGTTTTTTATTTTACATACCTTTTATTTAACATATTCTGTTTTTTAGTTTTTCTGTCTAGAAAAAATCTTACAATTCAATGGTTCACCTTTTTCTCAATTTCCAATTTAATCAAAACTTTACATACTTAATCTTAATGATAATACTTTTTTTTTTGTTTTAGAGTTTGCAAACAATTTTAGCAAAAAAAAAAAAATGTTTATTTTTTTATATCTGGGATTTATTTGAAAACATTTATTTCATTCAATATTTTCAAAATACAATGCACCAAACATTTTTATTCATATAATGTAATAAATAAAAAGTAAAAAAAAAATTGGTACTGATTTTTTAGCCAATAGAAGCCACTTGGTGGCATTGATGCTAGCCAAATGGCTAATACAACAGTTCTGTTGTATTAGCCATTGCAGGCCACTTGGTAGCATTGCACAGAAACATTACTGCCTGTTTTGTGTTTCATGACACTTTATGCTCATGCTTGCACAATTCACAGTTGGCTACCATATTGTCTGAGGGTTGTTGGATTTCAAGTGGCCACAACTTTTGAAATCTTCATAACAGAGTAATTTCATTTCTACTTAAATCAGGCAATCTTCAGTTTTTGCAATTAGAAATATAGGGTACTCATATTTAGAAATATTAAATAGAAATTAGTACATTGTGTTCTTATTTGTGAAAGCTTTAAGGAAATTTATTTTGGTGCAATTATGTGAATAAAATTATTTTTTTTAAAAAATATTTTTTATTACTCTAACTTCAAAATTTTTTAACAAGTCCAATTTAATGTAAGAATTTTTTTTTTGTTTAATTCATACAATTCCCCTTTCACATCAAAATAATAGGTTGTAGGTAGCCAAGTAGAAATTACAAACAAAAGCCTTAGGACTTTCTACATTCTTTGCAACTACTGTATTGGGTGATGATTTTACTGTCTCTAAAATATAAAGTCTATAATATATATTTATTTGACAGAGTTATTAATCTAAATTAAGATGATTTACATACACATAATATTGTGACTTATTAGATATCTAAGATGGAAGAGCGTGATGTTTTTTTAGTTAACAATATAGACACTCAGTGAATTTATACTTAATAACAGCTGTGGTGATAAAAATGATACTATAAATTTACTTTGAACTACTCCTTTAAGATCTCTGAGATTATCAAAATATTTTTTTTAATTAATAGGAAGCTTTATTGCAGCCATGTATATATAATTAAAACATTTAAGTAAATATTAAATGTTTAATTAAATCCTATTTTTTTGCAAATCTGAAAGTAATTGTAGCATATATTTATATTACGCAATATATACACAAATATTTAAAAATATTAAAGTTTAATATTAATAATAACTAAAATATCTCATTGTATACAAGTATATTTTTATTACACTTTCAAAAAATACATTATTAATAAGAAAGAATATTTAAAACTAAGTACAGCCAATCGCTAAGAGTTACGACTATTGCAATCTTGCATTTAAAATTATTTTCCTTTAATTAAATAAAATCAACTTACAATTAATTTAAATACAAGCAAAGATGAATAAAAATGATTTAATTATATTTTAGAAGAAAAAAAATGATTATGTTTTTAAAATTAGACGTATCTTAAACTGAGGACAAAGAAAGGCAAAAAAGAAGAGACTTTATACGACTTCAACAAATGATATTATTTTAAGCAAAAAAGAGTATATGGCATTCGTGGGCAACAGAATCAACCTCAAGGCCTCTCGATTCTAAGTCGGATGCTTGTCCAACAACGCCAGACCGCACAGGGCAAAAGGTTAGTTAGTGGCTTTATTGCTCGAGAGTTTATAAGAAGTCTGAGCACCAGAATTGATAGCGCCAGAATCGAACCTGTAAACTCCCGATACCAAGTCGGACATTCTACCAACTGAGTCATACCGCAGAAAGTTAGAAATAGGAAAACATAAGTATTATAATGTTATAAAAAATAATTTGCCTTGATGTACGGGTTATAAATATGATGATAATTGTGAATAAAAGATAGATAAATATGCAACAAAAAGAAAGTAGTAAACAAACAGGGAATATAAAAAACTGTTTACGTATATATAAATTTGACTGAGTTTATAAACATTAAGTTATATGTAAAATAAAAAAAACAGTTTTAGGGGGCAGTGAGAACAATAAATAAAGTTATATATTTGAAAACACTGTTTTCTATGTCGTCGCAAACCCATCCTTATATCTATCTACTTAATAAAAGGTCAACATGGGTGTGACGACAATCTCGGCCTCAGGGTGGCCTTTGAGCGTTCCATCATCAGATTTTCAATTGGATGGACGGTTGAAGAGTTGGAGTGTGGAGTGGATTGAAACCTTTTTATTAAAGTATAAAGATTGGCTATCTTAATATATATATATCTGAGCACCTATTGTATATATGTGTAGAGATGATAATCTGGACCAACTGATGATTGCTGGTTTAGCATGAGATACGTATATTGGTGATTTATTTATCTTTTCGACATATAAGTGTTAAAGGGTATCAGTGTTATGAGATGGAGTGGAGAGTGGTGGGTCATGTAAAAGTCTGTGCTCATATACCTATATATTAATAAGAGGTCGAAAACGAAATGTATAATTTGCTTTACAATGTTTAGAATTTAACCAATACCGCACTACTCTGTATTGAATAGGCTATAATCTCATTAATTTAGTTAGTATAAGCTATATATCAGGCAGTAAACATTATTTAAAAACAAATATTTAATGTTATAAAGTGTGAATATATTGGAATGCGTGACTAGAGATATTAGGCTTAGTTATGACAAAATACAGATTTGAATGTCTCAAATTATTTTAACATAAAAGAAATTCTTAAAACCAGTGTAATAAACTATTTTATAATTTATTTAGAATGCGCTATTAAATGTACGATTTCTTTGCATAAATGTGGTTAACATAAAATTTGAAGTTAATTTTGTTATCAAAGTATTAAATATTTATTTAATTTTTTTTTCTTTTAGAAATCGTTCTAAAGTTGTATTTAAAAAATAAACACGACTGTTGGCTTTCAAAGCTGATTAAAGGATTTAAATTTGGAAGTCAAAAATAATTCCTTTAGTTTCTTCAAAATAAAAGAAAAAGATTTTAATGGTTATTTAGACGAAAAAGTTTTTTTTTTATTTAAAAAAAAAATCTCCTTTATAATCCGGCCAATCCTTAGGAGAGGGGGTGGATTTTGATTTAAAAATAAGTAAATAGAATATTTTAATTAAAAACAAATATCGATTTATTTTTAAAATATACGGAGTAGGAAACGAAGAAGCGGAAAGTTAATTGTTTTACAAATTTGTATAATTTATTAAATTAACTTAATTTATTAAGAATATACAAAATTTATTAAAATTAATGCAGTTTAAAAAAAAAAAAATCGATGACTTTTATAAGTTGTAGGTTCATAAAAAGTTGAAATAACGGAAGTAGTTTAGTGCTGTGGTAGAATGGTAAACTCTACAGCTCAAGGTCCACAATCGCAACAGCTCTTTCACTTCCGGCACTCGGACATTTTATGAACGTCCGAACAACAAAGCATTTGATTATTAAATCTAAAATTAAGATGCTAAAATAAATAATGTTGAGAGGATGGTAAGTAAGGGACAGTTTTATCGCTTGATCTGGCAAAGAATATCTTAACATCGTCAGTGGTGATTTTAATGTTTTTATAATACCTTGTAACATATTTTGATTAATTAGCATTTTATTATTTTTTGCTCAGATATATTTTCTAAATTTTTGTTTTTATAAAATTAAAGATCATATCGAAAAACATCTAATTATTTTTATAAATCGCCCTTATTAAAAATATTAATATTTTTTACTTATATTCTAATCGTCTATGGATTGCCATATATGCATATGTTCCAACCCGAATTATATATGTAAATAGTATTTGTAGAGCTTACGAGTCTTCTAGTATAATGATTAGTACATCCATCTGCTATATCCTCGATTTGGATTGAAATACAGTATATATGCAAAAAGCACGTCTCGGTTTAATAATAAAAGCTTCCATCTGTTATGTCGGTGGAATGGAATTTGAATGTGATATACATGTGAAACTTATTTATTGATTTAGTAATTAAAATATCCATTTGCTAATTCCATAAACTGGCATTCAAATGTAGGACTTATAGTAAAAGGAATTTTTACTTTAATGATTAAAACATTTGCTGTATCCATGATCTAGGATTCAAATAGAATATATATAAAGGAACTTCTTGTATTATTAATTAAGGCATTAATTTGTTAAGTCATGATATGGGATTTAAATGTGGTATATATGCGAAAGAGGTTTCTTTAGGTAATGATTAAAGTATCTGTCTGCTACTATGATTTAAGGTTTGAATATAAAATAAAATTTGGACATTTTTTTTCAGACTTTAAAAAATCTTAAATTTTTTTCCAAGTAGCTAACCTATAATCAACTGAAGCTAGTCATTGAATTATTGATTAATAAATAGGTATACAGATATTTTTAGTTAAAAGATAAATCAATGCTAGAAAATTGCACGGCAAATTGTGGGTTGTGAGCCTAGGAATAATTTATTACTCCACTGTTTTTTTTGGAAGGGGGGGGAGCCATTAGATAGACTTCTATCCTACAATGAGTTATTTAAGAGTTGTTTACCTACTTTATTTGCATGTTATCAAATAATCGTTATTTATGTATATTATCAATTAAATGTGCTCAATATATAAAATGTAGAATTTAAAATTATATGTTATTGAAAATAGTAATATATATATATATATATAAAGATTTTATTAACCTACTTTAATGTGGAAGTAACCCTTTTATATAAATATAAGAAAAAGCTAATCTGTACTTTTGGGTCTTTTTATCAAACGTCATTTCAACACAGGCAGTTCTTTATAGACGCTTTTCAATTATTGCAAAATTAATATTACATATATTTCCTGAATATTTCTTAAATTAGTCTTATAGTTCTCATGTGTCATAGCATCAGCCGGGAAACGAACCCGCTAACCCGGGACAACTGCTTGTAAAGCAGCTGCTTGTAAAGCAGCTGTCGCTGACCTCTCGACCACCAATGCTTGACAAATTAGCCTTATAGTTTGTTTGTTTGTTTTTTTTTTAAAAAAAAGAAATACATGGAAATTTCCTGCAGTAATAAAGAGAAAAAAAAAATTCCCGCAGGTTTTTATAATTTGTAAAAGCATCTCAGATTTTATTATTCTCGGATAAATACAAGATTACTGCAAGAGAAAATATCTTCGGGTCTTTAATAGTAGATTTATAAGTTAATAATAAATTTTAAAAAATGTGAATAGCTTTATTACTTGGTAATTCAGAAGAAGTTCCAGCACGAAAATTGTAAGCGTCAGGATCGATTCTGACGCTCATAATTCTGGCGCTCATGCGCGGTTTGAGGTAGTTGGTAGAATGTCCGACCTAGGATCGGACGGTCCCAGGATCGATTCTGACCTTGCAGCTTTGGTCTCGAACTTATAAATTCCCGAGCAATGAAGCCATCCCCCCCCCCTTATTAAAAAAAATAAGTTAATGAAAATGATAAATCAGACTTTACTTTAAGCTTAAAAAATAACACTTATTATTCAATTTCGGTTAAGCTTTGATAAAACATTTAAATTTTTATTTCTGGAAAAAAAAAAAAAAGAATAAATATATTGATTACTTCAAGCATTAAAAAATAAAACGTATTTAAATTTTAGACGTAACTAAATCAACTTTTTTATTCTCATTTACCTTTCTTTACATCTATAACAGGTGAAAATTTGTTCAACTCTCAATTAAAATTTTAGTGTGTTTTTTCTCTTTCTAAAATAATTGTGTTTAATTATTTTTATATCTTAATATTACGTAATATATCGTAATATTACAAATCACTTTTTGAAAAGACATTCTGTCTATATATATATTAAAAATATTTACTTTGATGTTTTAAAAACAAAAAGTTAAATCAGCCATTTCAATAAATAATCTTTCTGCAGAGCAACGATTTCTCCAACAGATTTTCATAGAGGAATAGTACTCATCAGTCTGGCCATCGGTGAGAGTTTAAGCGGTTTTCTGTTCTCCAGCTAAATTTGACGCTAAATTCCTATGTACTAACCATTATGGGATATATAGTTAGCTAGGAGGATTATGGGCCAGTTATCTGAGAGAATAATTCTGAGCCACTTAAAAAATTTTTGATTCGGTTCGGATTCGAACTTAGATATATATATATATATTTATTGAATTTATAAATTCTTATTGAATACACATGTTAGATTTGTTACTCAGCAAATTATATCTTTTTTTTCCTGATAATTATTTATCAATTTCCAAGCTTCACTTTTTCCAGAAGCTAAACAATTATGATAATAATGATTTTAAAATGTTCCCACAAGTATTGATTATTTTAAAAAGAAACACAGACTTAGATGTTCAAGAGCTGCATAGATTCTAATGTTCTGCATTTAACAAGTTAAAAAATAAAATATTTCATTACACTAATATATTTGCTATAACTAAATTAGTTATTAGTTATATATGGAGTTTTTATTTTAACTAATTTACTATATGAAAATAAGACATAGGTTCTCTGATATATGTAAAAAAGACTGTAATAACTATTTTATTTCACCTTTATTTTGTTTGTGCGGTGAAACTTTTTTATATAATAATTTCTGTAGGCTTTCAATATCATAATTTCTGCAGACTAAGCTCTTTCAGAGTTTTGTTACTCCATAATCATAGTCTCTTAGATTATTAATGTCATTACATGCAAATGTATGCAAAACTAGTCTACCGAAATTATTATATAAAAAAGTTTCACCGCAATGCATCAGCTGTTATTAATAAAAAAGACATTTATTTTTCAAGAACCATGATCTAGAATAAGAAAATCATATCTTCACTGAATTAGAAAAGTGAACTTAAGTTATCTTAAAGAAAATCACAGAAGGGTAAAAAAAAAAGATTTTATGTTCAATTTGTGCATGGCTTTCATTTAAAAAATATGGTTGAGAATAAAATACAATAAAGAGTTACAATTAGGCAATGTATTAAAAACTTTCAGAAAAGAAAGTTTATTGCAAAAGAAGTTAAAAACCAGCATCACAAAATGTTAAATAAACAAACTAAGAGAGAACAATGTTATTTATGTGGTGTGGACTTAATTGCTGTTCATGGATTGATTGGTATTGTCCCTGCAAAACTAATTTCTGGTATATTATTATTATTATTATTATTATTATTATTATTATTATTATTATTATTATTATTATTATTATTCTTATTATTATTATTATTATTATTATTATTATTTGTCTTGCCACTTTTTTTTAAAAAAAAGTTAAAATGACAGCCCCATTTGTAAATAGCTATTGCTGCACTGACAATACAAATAATTGCCTCTGTCTTATGAAATTGAACTCATATCCTTACTTTTACAAGAAAATTCCTTAACAATTGAGCCAAATGTAATATTACACTTATAGAATAAAATTTTGTTAATATTGAATTACTTAATTAATTAAAACTAAATATTTCTTAGCAAATTATGAACTATTCTTATGAAATAATTAATATTTTACAAAAAAATACTAAATGTGTAAAAAAAGGTTAGGAATTTTTTTTTTTTTTTTCATTTCAAAAATCAAAACAATTGTCAAAATATTGACAGCAAGCGCTATCTTGTGGAAAAAGCAAGAAATATAATAATAATAAAAAAGACTAATGAAGAAAATTATTTTATTTAAATTGAAATTATATGTTTTATTCGCAAATTGTTTTTATTTTTAGAAGATTATAAATGTGTTTAATTTGGTATTTTTTTTACACATTTGTTTATGTCAGCATTATAATATAAGGGCATAAATTTCTCCATGTACAAAATGCTGGTATTATCTATCACTGCACTAATATATAAATATCATTTTATTTATAACTAAAAATTAAAAAATAAAATTATATTAAAATAGATTTTTTTAAAGTAATGCTTTTATGTAAATAAAAATTTATAATTACAACTTTAAAAAGTAGAAAAATAACAAAGTAATAATTAATATCATAAAAGCATTTGAGGCTCAAATAAATCATAAAAATCAAAAGTCCTCAAATGATTTTATGGTATTAATTATTATTCTATTTTTCTACTATTTAATGGGCTATTAACATAAAAGCATTGTTTTAAAAAAAATCTTTTTTTTACTATTATTTTATATTTTATTTTTTAGTTATAAACAAAACATATAATTTTAATTTAGATAAAATAATTTTCTTCTTTAGTTTTTGTTTTATTATTATTTATACAGAATAGCAGTTAATATTTTTAAGCTTGTATTTGCAATAAAATCTGAATTGTTTATTTTAATTGCATTTATTATATATAAATACATGAACAATATAAGTATAATTAATAATCAACAATCTCAGTCTGTTGTCAAGGTGACAACCATAAAGGTAGAAATCCATCTTTATATATGGTTCAATATGTTTATATAGACACTAAAAATTGCATCTTGACTAGAAATAGTTATTAATATAAAGAAATTTAAATAAACCTCATTAAATAGGTAAATATAACTTGTTCTGAAAGCAGACTAACAAATAGTCAATTATAACTTTCAAATTGTCCTCCAGCCATGTATTACTTAGATAATACCAATATCATTAAAATCAACAATTGCAATCTGTTGTCAAGGCAACCTCCTACATTATTGTGTAAAACAAATTAATTTTTTATAATATATTAACATATGAGCATATTTTTAATGTAATAAATACACCAGATTCATGACAATCAGTTATTAAAATGAAATAAAAACAACTAATTAAGGACTAAGCGTACTCAGTTGTGTGTTACCAAATCTCTGATTAAAAATATTATTACAATTAGCTATGACCAGGCTATCTTAATTTTTCTTTTTCTATCATTCAGTTCATAGTATAGAATACAAATTTTCTCAGGAAAACAATCATGTCCAAAATATTTATTATGACAAAGAAAATAAGGTTAAATTGAGAATTACATTTAAATATTTTATGTTGACAAATATGTTATCTAAAATGTATAAATAAATTAGCCTTAGCAAACGGGAGAGCAATCAGTTCTCTCACCTGAAATAGATATTCAATTTGATATTTACCTGCCTGATTTATTATATCCTTAATATTATTTATCTATCTCTTTTGTATTTAAATAGATGGTCAAATAAGGTTAAGGTCAGAATAAATCAGACTAACCACCAAATTCTGTATTCTGTTGTATGTGGGAGATCTTTTATTTAGCCATTAACTATAGAGAAATTAAGGCTAGTTTGTTTACAGATTTTATACGCATTCTTGTGAATATGAAAAGTCTAAGTCTCGTTTCTAATAGAATGTGCCATGACTATTGCCCTCAAAAAATTGACATAGTCTATAATTATTCAAATGATAGGAAAAGAAAAATTAAGTAAGCCAGATGAATTGTTAATTCTAATAACATTTTGAATCAGTTATTTAATAATGTGCAAGAGTATTTCTGTAATTTTAATTAATTATTTTTTTCATTTTTAATAGTTGGTGACCATGAACCTAGTGTACTGCAGCAAAAATCTTGACTTGCTTATGTTTTATAATATATCTTAATGTTTTATACATTAGTATAGGTCTAATTTGTTATTTACTCTTTATCGACTAATTTTAATATACATATATATATATTGAAATGGTAAATCTGATTCAGATTTGCCGTTTCACAGTCTGACCCACCTAATTATTTATTTTACTAACATTTGCTTTTTTTTTTATTATTCTAAAAAAATATTTTAACATTTTGTAACCATCCTGAATAAATCCTAAAATTTATTTTGGATCATATAATTATACTAACACATTGTTATTTTATTTATTATAAAAAAAAAAAATTCAAATAATTAACTTTGAATTTTTTTATATAGTTTAGATATATATATATATATATGTTTAAAATGTTTTATTTTTTTCAGTATAAGAATCCAAGATGGCCTTTCTGAAAAGATTTGTACCTTGATAAGAAGTTTAAAATAAATGTTTAAATTAAAAGCATTGATAAATTACCAAAATCCATTCACTGTGGAATCTCTATTCATTAATTAGTAGAGATTCTACATTGTTATCTAAATTAAAAACTAATATAAAATTATATTGAAATATAGTGATCCTTATCGAGGTACAAACTTTCTAAAATTAGAATAAAAACAATTGCTATTGTTTTCTAAAAAGATCACCTGAGGCAGCAGGAAGTAATAGAGGAAGAGTGACCAAAGAACTAGACAGAGAACAGACAGAGTTGTAGAAAGCATGCTATGATGATCGAGGAGTAAAACAGGGTAATCGCTGCCCTTTCCCTCCTGAGACCCAACTGCCGGCACAGTGAAAATAAAGAAATTCGATCGTATCGTCGAGAAAGGCCATTGATTAGATCTTTGACCTGGGGATATAGGTAAATAGGGCAGAATTCATGATGTACCTGATTTATCTATCTTGTACATGGTCGGACTTGAGGTACTTTACCTGTATTCAGGGGTTTGTTGGATCGATGTGTGTTTTTCGACCGGTACAATATGGAGGTTGCCTTGACAATAGATTGAAGATTAATGATTTAAATAAGCTTGCAGTTGTTATCATGTGATGTAGTGTATAAAATAATACATTATAATGTTAAAAAGACGTTCTTCAACTGAAAACTATTACATTTAAATTTATTTTTATTTATGTTTTATCTCAACATTCATGAATTTTAGCGTCCACACATTTCCCATTAATTAAATATATCTTATTTAAATATTTTTCAATTGGAAAAAGTTTTGAAAATAATTGAAAATATTTTTGTGTTTATAATACTTATTTATAAGATTTATTATCATTTTTATAATCGGTTATTATAATAATTATTTTGTAAAAAATATTATTTAACAATTCAAAACATAGCAAAACTCTCCATATAGTAGTGCCATCTTGTGCTAACAAGAGCAATCAATGGATGATCATATGATGTTTAGTGGTTTAAAAAATATTATTTACAATTATATTTTCATATTTATTTAATATACTCTTTAAAAAAATATTTTCATTGTTAAATATATTATTACTACGATTTTATTTAATTCATTTTTTGGTGGAAATGTATTAATAAATGTGTACATTTTATTTCGTATTGATTAGTTTTTTTTTCTCTGATCATTGATATATGATGGTTTCATCTGGTAGATAAACGTATGTTATAAAAGCACCAAAATATTTTCTCCCAAAATATAGCAAAACATTTTTTTTAAAAAATGGAGTACGGAGATCCTAGATTTAAGTTGAAGAATTAATTTTTATTCCCGAGAGCAGGTCCAATAATCAAAATAATGAAACATTATAATAAGCCAGCGTTTATTACTGATGATAATTTGACATTTTTATAATTTTTTTAATATGATGGATTTATTCCTTCATTTGGAATTATAACTTTTGACTTTTAGCTCTGAACAATGAAACTTTTTGCTTATAGAGTGAGCCACAATGTGGGTAGATTTTATCATCCTAATAATGAATGTGCCTTTGAAAAGTATAAAAAAATTAAACAGAAAATAAATCATTTGGAAAAATGCTATTTCTATGATTACCAGAAATCAATGTCGACTTGGTTACATTTAATAATATTTGTCATTATTTTTTTTCCTCATGTGTCGTAGCATCAGCCGGAAGCGAACCCGCTAACCCGGGACAACTGCTTGTAAAGCAGCTGTCGCTGACCTCTCGACCACCAATGCTTGATTAATATTTGTCATTATTAAGATTATTATCTCATAATTTAAAGTTCGAATCCAGGCTTGGTGGAACATTGTTTAGGTTTCACATACAACCACCTGAATTATCCTATTGTTGGTTAGTATGTGCGAATTTACTTATTTGTAGCTAAATAGTAAAATACAAAGGAAAATCCAAAATATTTCCACATGAAAGTTAGTTACGTTGGTGATTAATGCTTTTTTTTTACTCTTCTTTGGATGGTCATTGAAATGTTTATTATTTTCATGGTCTATTTTTAAATTGTTTTTATAAATGTATAATATGAAAAAAATCTGCCAAAATATACAGTTATTTTAATATTTTTAACATATGTTCTTGGTCCATGGGGATACAGTATTAAGACCAAGGAATAAGATTTGATCGTCGTCCGTCTTAGTTCACCATTAACTGCCTTTTTTTTTTTAAACAAATTTATTCTAGCATTTCAAATTTAATGTTATATCATAAACTTTAATGTTATATAAAAATAAATGAAATATGTATCAAGTAAATAAATAATTCATAACTCCGCTACGTGGGGATATTTATATGTATAACAGCAACAAACGATACTGAAATTTTGAAATGACCATATAAAAAACTGTTCATTTAAGATTTTAAAATAAAATATTTTTTCATCCTTTTTTATTTTTTTAACTAAACATTCCTTCTAATTGATTAGTAATCCTACGTATCTCTCGTCATCTTCCATTATTAATCACTATTGCGAAAAAAATGCACATATTAAACATGATAAATGACTTAATATTTTTGAATAATTAATTTTTTAAGGTTGAATAAAAGTGAGCTTAAGTAGGAGGAGTAAATCAGTTATTTATGACTGAGGCTTCTGTAAAAACAGTCTAGAAAATCTGCTAGTCTTCTAAATATGATCTTGAAGGCCGTGTCAACGTAACTGAATCATTTGATGTTTTTAAACTTCTTTACCTAAAATAAAACAGATAAAGTGGATTACTTCATAAAATAAAGGGGATTACTTTATAAAATAAAGGGGATTACTTTATAAAATAAAGGTTGGAATTAATAATTTATCAACAGATTTTAAATTTATACTATAGATTGCTTTTATCATTTCATTGAAAAAAGTTGTAAAATATTTATAGGCACACACAAATATAAAAATATTCAAAATCATTTAAACTAGAAAAATAAACAAAATTATTTGCATCAATTAGACTTATAATTCGATTCCCCAATTAGAACTTCATTCTGCAATGATAAATGTTAGTGTTAGAAATAAAACTTAGTAGATCTTATTAAGACAGAAGAGATTTTTATTTTATATAGGCATGTTAAGTACTCTTCCCAAAATATTAGTCAATAGAATACTAGAAAAATAATGACGCTAGATTTTTATGGGGGGGGGGGGGCATTAGACATCAAAGCATATTTTGTTTTACTTCAGAAATTCTGAGGGATTTAATGAAATAGTAAAGTAGATTGTATATATATTATTAAAAACCAGTCAACACTTAGATAATCCCAATATCACTAACAATCAACAATTTCAAACTGTTGTCAAGGCAACCTCCTTTTAACGATAAAGTTGGTAATATGACTCTATATACACAATTGATATATTAGCCTTGGACTTACAATGTCTTTATACAAGATGGATCATTAATATAAGTAACTTATATATTATAAAAAAAATTCTAAAAATCACGTGATCTGTATGCAGTTCCTGCATCTATTCTTTTACCTTTAGAGATAAATATCTCAATGTCTAGATAGTTATTCTATGGAGTTTGTTTCAGGCCAAAAACACAGTTGCATGTTTTGTGAGACTTGTTATTGCTTTGGCCCTTTTGATTTGTGGAGTGGTTGATTTAAGCTTTTTTCTATAGTCAGGAGAAACAAGAACAAAAAAGTAGTTGATCACGGATTACATTATAGTATCCTGATATTAATGCATGCACAACTATAATTATTTATTATTATGCTTTGCTTTTTTACTGTAATTAACTTCTCTTATTTCAGCACTATTTACATTTCATTTTTAGGTATATAAATTTTTAATCGTATGGATGACTGAAGAGTTTAAGATGGAGAAGACTGAAGTCTGTCCATTAAAGTTTAAAGATTTGCTATCTTAATATAAACCTAGCATTGATTGTATATATATGAGGAAGATGATGATCCAAACCAATTGATGAGTGCTGATTCAGCATGAAATACAGTACATATATTGGAGATCATTTATATTTTTTACATGTGTGTAGTCGGGTGTATAGGTTGTATAAGATGGAAGTGGATGACTGAAGGGAGCTTAAAGGTCTGGGTTCAAATTTCCTTTTTATATTCCTACATATACATATTATTACAATCGAGTTACAAAAGCTATTATAGTTAAACAGTTTAGAAAATCAGAAAAAATATGAAAATTGGTGGTCGAGAGGTCAGCGCGACTGCCTTGCACTTGCAGGCAGTTGCCTGGGTTGCGGGTTCGCGTTCCGGCCGATGCTATGACACTTAAAAAAAAAAATATGAAAATTACAGTAACAAAAATCACAAAATAAAGTATAATTGAGTGTGTCACCTAGGGAAGATTTTAATATACTACTGAAATAGCAATAACATATTTTAAGACAGGCAAAACTCTCTATACATATTGCCACTCAGTGTAAGCCAGTAATCAATGGATGCCAAAAGGCTTGTGCATAAAACCACCATCTAGTGCCTACTTGTCCAATATCCCAGATTAGTTTCTGGCTTGTGGCTTTCATCAGTGAGGAGCCTTGGATCTGAGAGCACTGCACCTAGATCTTAGGATCTAATGCAACTCTTCAGCAGCCACCTTTTATCTCTACTTAATTACAAAACTATGAGACTTAAAAAAAACACTAATATTTTCAATCCAAGCTCATCAGTTTATATAGTCATAGAGGTCTGAACTCAGTTCAGTAATTATACATTTTGGTGTCTTTGGTTCTTTAATAACCATAACCACCACTATCCTATTAAGCAGGACTGGTTTTAAGCCAACAAACATCACATGATCACTATTTCTTATGCTTGCTCTTAACTGTTATGAGTAGGCACTGGATGGGGATTTTATGCACTAGCCTTCTGGCATCCATTGATTACTCTGGCTTGCACTGAGTGGCAATATGTATAGAGAGTTTTGCCTGTTTTAATAAACAATTAAGAGCAAGCATAAGAAATAGTGATCATGTGAGGTTTATTAACATATTTTAAGGCATGTAACTCATCTTGGAAGCAAAATTAAAATTAATCAACCATATTGATTGAATAAACATAGTCAATGTTGGGAGAAAGGATTGGAGCTGTGAAATTATTTCTTGCTAACTATGTATTATTATTCAGGTTATAAATGAAATGCAGCATTATAAAATGAAAACTGCAATGTTTATATGCATGATAAACAGTTATGGGTATCTATAAAAAATTAATCATACAGGGATTGATAGAAAAATGAAAGACTAGTAAGCTATAATTGATAAGATCTTGAGTTATATATCACTTTAAATACAAAATGACCTTAAGTTTATATCACCACAAAATTTTTATATAAGTTTTTTAATTAATGGTTTGGATTAATAGTAGCCTATTTGTAATCATAACATTCATTCCTTAACTAAACATAACTAAATATTCATTAACCAATCAACTATTAGATAGCTAGCAGTTTTGAATTATGAGTGGCTATCTAAAAAAAAATCCCTAATCTATTAGTGATTTGAAAACTTGTCCCCGCCCTCCCAGAATGGAACTTCATGTTTTGAGCAGAATAGACAAATGCATTAATGTTCTATGTTGTCTTACTCATAACAGCAGAACTTACTGACAATGGTTGTGCTAGAAAACACCAAAATCCTGGATGGTAACCTGGCAACAAATACTTAGCAGACAATACCACACAACAGTATATACGCAATCCAAACAACAAGAGCAGTTAGTTACCCAGAACATATCACTAACAATGTACTATAAACGTTTTAACCAACATTATGTAAAAATACCAGGGTAACATATACATATGCACTCTAAAGCCCTTTAACTCACTTATTCCATCAACCCATGCACAAATGTGAACATCCACCGCCTATTGAAATATGTAACCATCTAAATCAAAACTGTGCGTATATTCCTAAATTAAACAATGTAAGCGACAAACAATGTAACTTCTTAGTCTGAAATAAATTTCTTTTTAAAACATAATAAATAAAAAATATAAATAAATAGTTAATCTATTTTTTCAACTTGGGTAATAAAAAATCAAATTTTTGTTTTATATCATAAGTCATTAAACAATTTTAACTCTCTATATATTTATAAATACAAAGATTAAATTAAACGTAACTCACTGTATATATAAACAATCTGAAACTCACAAACAAATATATATATATTTTTTGTTATAGTGTTAACTAAAAATATTTTAATCACGAACATAAATAATATTTAAATATAGGTATATAGAAATTTCCTCTATCAATTTAGCATAAAATGTAGGCCTGATTTTCAATAGTTAAATTTGATAAATTGACCTTAGATATTTTCTGAGTTGTTTTTTAATTTACGCAGGCGTTTTCAATTGTGTTATAACAAAAAATGTGAATAATATTTGAACCCACACATTTTGAAATGCACTATATGAATAAATACAATGCAGGTAAATGTAAACCCCATTCATTTTAAAATTCTTTACAGATAAATAAATAATTTAAAATATATAACACGCTTTTCTTTTCTTTTACGACTGTAATTTATCAATATTTGCACTTATAACCTATACTCAGAAAAGCTTAATATTATATTAACTTTGCACTTATGAGGTTTAGTGCTTTTGAGGTGAAGTATGTCCTCATATTCATAACATTAATGTATGAGTAATAAAGTTTATATTCCTATATAAGCCATAACTTTATGTAAATTTATGCAAATTATATTGTCAGTTTCTTAGAGAGAGGAAAGCCTAATTCCTTTCTATTTATAGCATTGGGGTTGTTAGATATATGCCAAGCCTCTTTAATTTTCCACTTGGAATCATTTTGCTTAATGCACGCGATGTTGGCGGCTATGGGTTCAAATGTGTGCACCATTGCATGTTGGTGCTCGAGGAAGATCGACTTATGTTCAAACGAGCCATAAATAACTCTGAAATTGATATTCCTCAAGCACTAACATGCAATGGACCACACAGCTGAGCTCATAGCCACTAACATCGCCTGCATCTAGCTAGCCAAATGATTGCACAGTGGAAAATTAAAAAGTCTTGGCATATAGCTAATAACTCTAACACTATAAATATGAAGGAATCATGCTCCCCCCCCCTTAAGAAATGGACAATATAATTTGCATAAATTTAAATAAACTTGCAGCCTATTTTAGTATTATAAACTTTATTAAGCATACATTAATACTATAAATATGAGGACATATTTCACTCTTATAAGCTCTACTTGACTCAATATGTATGAAGTTAGTATAATATTGTTTTTCTGAGTATATTTTATAAGCACAGGTATTGATATAAATATTTAATAAATTTATTAATTGCTGCATTTTTAATTAGAAGCTTACTTATAAAAACAAATCCTTCAATAATTACATAAATGCTCCTTGATCGTGAGATAAAGTTATGCGGTATTATTATTGATTATCAATTATTTTTACAAGAGTTAAAAATATATTATTTTAAAATTTTATTCAATATCTAATATATCTACTGCTCTTAAGAAATAGGTATAAGAGGTTTTTTTTTAAAATTTTTCTTTCTCTTTCTATTCCTACTTTGCATATTAGTATACTTTCTAAGTCTCTAAAAATTATTTGTGAATGAAGCACTTAATTGTGTTAGGACTATGATATTTTTCATTCACATAAAAAATAATTTCATTTTTATATTAATACATTTTAATTAGAATAATTGATCAATCGTTATATATATATCAGTTTTCTTTTCTTTATTTCATTACTTCTTTTGATTATCAACGTTTTTCCATTTAAGTTATTAATAAATTTATTTTTGTTAATTTTTGCAATATGATAATTAAATACATAACCATCTTTTCTCCTAATCTTTCTCTAATTAATTTTAATTAGCTTTATTTACATTTATTTTACTTTTAGTTTACTTTGTTGACAAATAATTATTTTATCTTATTAAATTCTTTTATTTGGTATATAATCTCAAAACAAAATAAACAAAAAATAACAAGAATATATAATCAGTAGCTTATAAAGAGTATCTATTTCCAGAAGTACCCCAAAACTGTATTGTGTGAATTATCATTTTATTAACTTGATTTGTTGATAATTATTACTAATATTCATCAAGTCTTCTATCATTTTAATTTCTTTCATTTTCTCTTGATTTTATTTATCTGATTGTCTTCAATTATTTATCAAATACTGATACAGTTATTATGATCTCTTATTATATTGGTCATCTGCTTGCATTAACTGTGTCAATAAGATTATGCAACTGCGATTCCAACCTTTTTGCAGGCTAAGAAATTCTTTCTATTTTTTTTTTCCTTTTCCTTCTGGAATAAGACTGGCCACAATTGTTTATAAATAATCGCTATAATCAAGACATTTCACCAACATATTTGGTGTTACTTTTAACAAATATTTAGATTATATTTTTAATTATTATTTTACTACTAAAAAATTGCAGTGGTAAAGGATTTGTTCTACTACAGTTTCCGAGATTAAGTGTTTTGAAACTTAATATAATAACAGAAAAAATAAAATAAGAGTCAAAAAGATGGTAGATGATTTTAAAGATGAGTAGAATTGCACATAATGAAACTTCTAAACTTAATATACTTTTTTATCCATAAATAACGATATATGTGAAGGCAAATGACCCCAAGGTACATTTTTAGCCACAAGTCTTCATTAATTGGCCCGTATTCTTGCCTAACATGGTTTTTATTATCACAATTTACCATTCATCCATTGCCTAAACAATAACAATTCAATTTACAAATGCTACATTACTTAAAAAACACTCATCTTGATGACGTCATCTAGAATAAATAAGTATTCAAGATTTTTACTAAGCATGTTTATCAGGTTATAAAGTATTAGTTAATTTTTCAAAATAAGTGCATTCAAGTAGGGTCAGTACTTATAAATCAAACTGTAGTAGTCTGCTATGGATAAACATTAAACTATAATGAATAAATATTTAGGCAGGGTTCTGGAATAATTGATGAAGGCTAGTGTTTCCAAAAATTTGTTTTGAGCTCATTTGCTTTTTGCATGTTTTTATCCATTATATTAAGAAGATATTGAGTCAGAAATGTGGGATGTGTCAAATAACTAATATTCTCATAGCCATTGTAATTGATATATTAATGTTTAATTGAGTTTAAAGTTTATATGTGGACTGACAAATTAAATAGTAATTTACAGTCTAATTAAAAATAATTAATAGATAATCTTTAGCATTTAAACTAGACCATGCCATAAAAACGAGTGTATTCAAGTAATGAAACACTCAAAAATTGAATTATAGTAGAAAGCTCTTATAACTACTCAAAGCTAGAGATATGTGGAGATGTTTTAATATGTATATATATATGTATTTTAGAGAAAATAATACTATGATGTTATTGGTGGTTATAATTTTAGACATAATATTAGTGATATACTCACTCAACTGTTACTTTAGAATATTTAATTACTTTTTTATCATTAATTTATTTATATATAATCTTAAGCATTGTTATTTTTTTTTTCCATGTGTCATAGCATCGGCCGGGAAGCGAACCCGCTAACCCAGGACAACTGCTTATAAGGCAGTTGTGCTGACCTCTCGACCACCAATGCTTGACAAGCATTGCTATTTTTATACTAGTTATTTATATTTTTGGTGATTTTTCTTTAATTTATTATGTTTAACTGAGTGGATGGAAGACATTGGCAATGTAGTACTGATGATGATCAAGTGATGCTTGACTGCAATATTTTTTGTCTACTTATTTTGCATGCTTTGGACAAAGAAATCAAAGTGCATGCATGCACATACAATGTTATGAGTAATGTGTACACTCCTTATCTATGATCTAATATTTGAATCTGAGTGAACTTTGAAATTTATTTAGAGAAATGAAGATTTCCAAAATTGTTTACGCGTTTTTATATTTATTTTAGTTTGACTAGTTTTTAGCACATCTAGATAGTCATCAATGTTTTGATCAGTAAATGAATGTTTATCTATTGTTAATTAAAAATAAGAATGGAATACTTTTTTATATATATGTCAACGCGTTGACCGGGAAGCGAACCCGGGCTGGCTGCTTGGAAGGCAGCTATGCTAACCGCTAGGCCACCAACGCTTGACAAAAATAAGAGGACTTGAAGAAACGTTTGCACTAAAGTGGGATATCCTAAAGGTGGATAACATTAGACAAAGTACTATGACCAAACAATAATACTTGACCATCATTGATGGTAGTATGCTATTGGTTGCCATGCTAACCACAATTTATTTTAGCATCTCAATCTTAGGCTACCATCACATTACTTTAGTAAGTAATGTGAAGAGAAAAAGTTATTTATCTTCTAAATTTAATATTAATAATATGCTGAATATAAAATATAAGAAATAAGTTTTAGTAAAGCTTTAAGACAAAAATTTGTAAATTATACATTTTTAATGCTCGGTAAATTTAAAAAATTTTAAATATGTGAAATCCAAGAATGTAAAATAGTAAACGGGTTAACATTAACTTCCTTTGAAATAAGACAAATATTGTATATTTGATAAAAATTTTAAAATATATTTCACATTTGGAGAGATGTAACTCCGCCCACAACCCATCTTCTCAATTGCTACCAGGTGTCAAGTGTGCCTAAAAAAATTATTTAGACATTTAAATTTAGTAAAAACAGAAAAATAAAAAAAGTCCGTTTTTATATTGATAAAAAAAAAACCTACACGTTTTTATTAATCCCCTATCATTTGAAAATTTTAAATGCATTATTATTGATGATAAAAAACTAATCGTAAAATAAAGTAAACAAGCGGAGAGGAATAGGAAATAGTTTTTTTTAAAAATAATTTTCGTATTTCAAAACAAAAAAATTAAGTTTGAAAATTTTTTTACTGACTAAATTAAATCGTAAGCTCATGTAAACATTACACAAATGTCAAAATGGAAAATGGTCTTTTAAATAACCCACTGCAGGATATAGATCTTTCCATTAAAGAGAAGGCTATACACATAAGGTTTCTTATTTATGGGGTGACCAAAGATTTAAACTGTTTTCAATCTCTGTTTAATCTTAGCTAAGAGTAGCAAGATACTCACTTACCGACCATATTAAATGGTTAGAAGCATTGACTCCAAGTCGGTTATCTGGAAAAAAAGAAAATTTAAGCCCATTTAAAACATTTTAAAATTTGTTCGGGTGTGAATCTGAACCCATTTTGTAGCCATGACAGTTATGGGTTATAACAGCATCCACAGGACCGTAATAAGTATTACCCACAGCTTAGAAAATACGACTTTTATGTAATTATTTATATATTCTTCATATTTGTAGTATATTAATTTTTGGCCCGAAAAAAAATTAGATTAAGTAGGCAAGAGAGTGCTATGCCCAAATGATAGCAATAGATTATCATTGGTGATACCTTGCCACAAGATGTATCTCACTTAATATAAAAAAAAAAAACAGGCATATGGCTTTATTGCTAGGGTGAGTAGGTCATAAGAAGTTTGAGAACCAGTCCTGTGAGATCCAGAATCAATCCTGAGACAAGCACATGGCTTTATTATTCAGGCATTCAGATGCCAGACCTGCAAGTATTCAAATCAATCCTGGGACATGCATATGGCCTTATTGCTCAGAAATTTCAGAATCGATCCTGGGATCTTTGATCCCGAGCAAGTCAGACGCTGTACTTACTGCTCCAAATTGCACTAGACACTCTCTTAATATAATTTCAGCTAACATCTAAACTGCAGTTAATTACAAATAAAGTAAGGTATGGTTTGATCATCATTATTACTTTTATGGCTGTACAATACTTGAAAATAATGCCATAATCAATATTATCATTCAGTTAAGTTTGCATAAGTGTAGCTGTGCAATTGTTATAATCATCTTTAATCACTTCATCCCATTATATTTGCTGTCAAAAGTCTTATATGATCACTGATGGTTGAACTTAATATTTGGCATATTAATAAGATGGTGTGTACAAAATTTTTGCACATATGGCTACATTTGACTCTCTGCCTTAAGGTAAGAGAAATAATTAGATAAAGTAATATGACCAAGCAATATAACACTTGATCATCATCTGTGCGTGCTTCCCATTCTAACATACTGTTTTCATATTAGAAAACCAGTTATTCTTATCTAAAAAATAAAACATAAGTGGAAAGCTGTATTTCCTGACAATTAACAAATATAGTGGATAATGTTTCTTTTATTACTCTTTTTATGAAAAATTGTTGTGAAGTCTTGCAGTGCTTATTTAAAAGCTGTTTTACCTATAAAAATGAAGTTTTCAATAAACAGCAAATAATTAGGTGTAATCCTTATTTCGTTGCCAAAATATGCAGGTAAAAGTTTAAAAAATCATGTAACTACAAGAATAAATTCCAAATTTGAATGAAACAAAAGTTAATCACGGTTGAAGTACTATAAAAATGACTAATGCCTTTATATGTTAGGCTATGTTATACGTGAATGTACCAAATGCAGTGATATGCATGAGCCAAATACTAATTTCCTGAATCCATGATTAGTCACAGTTTGTATAAACAAATGTAAAGAGATGAAATAATTAGAATGTTATATAATAAATTTATAGTTATAACTGATGTTATACCAAGCTTAAATAAATGGTAATACTAATTTTCTCATTATTTTCAAATACTATGTAACTATATAAAAATGATATAATCAAACCAAATCCCATTTTATTTGTAAGAGTTTTGCTATTTATTCTATGATAATAATGACTACATGTCCAGTTACAACATCTACCTGTAAATCAGCACCTTTCTTGGTTAGCTAATGAAAAAGTGGATCTATCATTGGCATCTTATCTGTAGTAAAAATATCATTCTAATAGATCTATGTTGAACTCTTCCATAACAAAAAATATTGCAGTTTCTTCATACTATTGTCTTTGGTTGTCAGAGAAGTGTCGGAATAGGGGTGATGGCGATATTTGTGGCACGAGTCGTACATATATATATATATAGCTGATATTGATTAATTAGGATATATACCATAAAAATAAAATACACACGCACTTATATATATGGTGATGACGTTAACTGTTTATATTTTATTTTATACGGAATGGAATAAATGTAATAAGTGCGCTTATACACAACTATAGAGAAGCTTGTTATTTCTATAAATTAAATACGGCTTAGCGCTTTCGAGAACTTACGGCGTTCTCATATTCATAGCAAGATGAAATAGAATCATAATGGAAAGATGAGTTTATTACAGCATTCTTACTAAAATTACAATTTTATTAGTAATAAAATAATATTAATATCATGCGACAGAATTAAATACACACCCTTATAATAAATCACAAAATTTGAATATATATATACATTAAATTTTTTTCGATTTTTATCAATATTAGTAGATATTTAAGATATAATAGAGAAGAGATAAGGAACAAAATGATAAAAAAAAATCCACTCAAAGGTATATATCGATTTTAAAACAAAATCTTATGGAGTGTGTTCTACACCCCATTCTATTTATAGGAAAGACAATTAAAAAAAAAAGAGAAAGAAAAAATCGAAATCTGATCCTCTTTGGGTAATCTGTTTTACTCACATTTTTACAAGAGAAAAAAATACTTGTTTAAAATACAAATAATAAGAGATTTGAATGTAGATTTTCAAGCTCCCTACAGCTATCCATTCCATCTTATACAACAGATAATCATGACCATATCATATACATGCGAAAAAGTTAAATAATCTCTAATATATGTATTTCGCATTGAATCAGCACTCATCAGTAGGTCCAGATCACCATCTCCCACACATATATACAATCAGTGCTCAGTTTATATTTAGATAGCAAATCTTCAAACTTTAATGGACATGCTTCAATTTTCACCATCCTCCAGTATAGACAATAAACATGCATTTAAACTTAAAATAGTAAGTAATCTTGTTAATTATAATAGTAACCATAAATTTGGATCTTCCAAAAATCGAATAAAATATACATTCTGATATGTTAACTGACTTGAAATTTGTTCATAATCAGTTTTATAGATACCTCAAGAAGGTCTTTAAACTGTGATTTGATTTCTTCCTTGGATAGTGATATTCAAAATAGGCTTAGAATATTATTTGAATTTCATCAGTTAACCATAATCCTGATGTAACTTTTTTCTTGGGTTTTAGGTTTGTTAATCCATGAAGCCATCACTATGCTCAATTCCCAATTTGTTATCAGGCAGGTAGTTTAACTTGTTAGGGTCAGTACAGCATCTCAGACAGTTATACTTGCAGCAGACTATTATTTCAAGGCTTAATTCTGTACGTTTTTCCAGCACAGAATTCTTTAACTTATAAGAACTATAATAAGACTAATGATTAGCAAACATCTAAGAGCAAGCGACAAATAATTCTATAGCTTTGATTGAGAAATATACTAAAAAATATTTTTCCAAGATTAACTTATCATTTTGTAATCACGTGTGGTGTCCAATATTAGAATTTGTTAATAATATTTTGATGCTGTTGTAGGATTTTTTTCTATCTGATTTTAAATAGAGTTTTAGTTTAGTGATTTAATTCGATTTCAACACTCAGTAGCAATTGTTCTCCAAATATCTGAAAAATATTTTCCTTCTGTTGGCCAAAAACATAACGTTAACTTTCCCATCTGCCTAAGATTGTTGATAAAGATCTTTTTACTGATAAACACTTTAATGCTGTTTAGAAAATGAGTTAAATGTTATTAGACAAAAACAAAATTGGATTAAAAAGTGGTGGGTGAAATATTAATAGGCTTAGATGTTGATTATGTCAAACTTATGGCTGAAAATGGAGGTCTTAAAGGTGTTTATTAAGAAAGCTACAAAGATACAAATCATCATAAAAATGGTGTATATATGTACAAATATAAATAAAACAAAGACTGACTCATAAACTAAGACTATGACTTTTAAAATTGATGATAAGACATAAAATCAATGATATTTTTTTTAATCATTCCATCAATAATAATAAAAAAATCCAGAAATAATAAAAAATATTTCAGATTAATAATTAATATTCAAATATAAATATATTGTCTATACTAAACTTAATGTAATTAGAAGAGACTTAAAGTTAAGCTTTCAATCTCTCTAAAGCTATACTTCCATCTTATACAACTGATAAACATGACTTCATATATGTGAAAAAGATAATTCCAATAAACGTATTTTGTGCTAAACTAGCATTCATCAGATGGTCCAGATCACCATCTTCCCCACATATATACAATCAGTGCTGAGTTTATATTAAGACAGCAAATTTTTAAACTTTAATGGACAAGCTTCAATAATATTGGCTTCAACAAGGGTTTGGAGAGTTCCATCATCAGATTTTTAATGATATGGATGGCTGAAGAGTTGGAGGGTGGAGAAGATTGAAGTTTGTCTTTTAAAGGATTTACTATCCTAATATAAAGTGAGTACTGATTGCATATATGTGTAGGAGATGATGACGTGGACAAACTGATGAGTGCTGGTTCAGCAGGAATACGAATATTGGAGATCATTTATTTTTTCCAGATGTATGTGGTCATATGTATCAGTTGTGTAAGATGGAGTGCATAGCTATATGGAGCTTAAAACTCTGAGTTCAAATTCCTTCTAATTAGATTAATACTTAGCAAAAATGCAATTAAAACAATTAGATAAGATATTAAGCAGTTTTCCCGGGTTAGCGGGTTCACTTCCGGCCGATGCTATGACACATGAGGTAAAAAAAAAAGAATAGCCATAGTTAGTATTAATAAACTTTTGATCTGCAATAATGGTCAAGTCTTTTGAAAATACTATGGTCAATAAAAAGTATGAAGAGGCAAACAATAAATCAAATTTGAACGGAAGTTTGATTTAAATTATGCTTATTTAGTCATATTATGAAATAATAATAATTGATTAGGAAGAGATATATTCTTCTCAAAATTTAAGATTGAAAATAGAAAAAAAAATCTCAGTTACAATATAGAAATCTGGCAATTCAGTAATATCAGCAACAATAATTAAAAATTTGTAGAAAGTTTTGAATATTTCTTATATTTTAATATATTATTTTACTATATAATTTATAAAATTATCTGCTTTTAACGTGATGTGTATTCTTCTTTAGGCCATTTTTTTTCATTAAAAAAGAAATCATATTACTGAAAATGCATATCATTTTAAAAGCAGATAATTTTATAAATTTAATTAGATTATTTACATTTTTCAAATACATAAAGGGGAAAAAAGGTCATTTAATACAGCGAGTGAAAATTTTAATAAATTTAATTAGACTATTCACTCATATTTAATATGTAATGCCGCTTTAATGGATTAAATGATAATATAAAACTTTTTAAAAATGTTTTCAAATTATTATATGTACATAAAAGAAATGAAAATTGTCAAGCGTTGATGGTCGAGTGGTTAGCACAGCTGCCTTACAAGCAGTTGTCCCGGGTTAGCGGGTTCGGTGGTTCGCTTCCCGGCCGATGCTAAGGCACATGGAAAAAAAAAGAAATGAAAGTTCATATAACCGCAGAAATAGGTGTAGTAGAAATATATAAGGAGTTTTAATTAATTCTATTTAAAACGAACATTTTTTCAGCCCCCCCCCCCCCAACAAGTTTAGAATTATTTTATCTGGTAGCTTACTAACTGTTAACGTAACTTGGAAATTGGGTTTCTACTATTTTTAGTTAAAAGTTAAAAGAAATTTAGTTATCTATTCAATTATTAAACTATTCTTAGCTGCTGGGCAAAACAAAAATGAAAATTCTTAAACTCTCATCACGCTGAAGTTAGCTAGGGTAATGAATAATGTTTTTTTCTCTACCATTTTTCTTTGAGAAAAATTGGCTTTTTCTGTAAAGAGCTGATTAAAGACAATGTTACTTTATATAATCACGGAGAGAAAAATGGACGAGGAGTGTATAGATTCTTGCCATGTTAATCATCATTTACGAAACGGTAAGAAAAATTATTAAATATTTTTATTAATCATAAAGATCCTGATCTCATTTCTCAATTAATGATCATGATGGATGATGATGATCAAATTATTTATTTTTATTTTGTAAAGAGCATAGAAAAGAATTATAAAAAAATTTGAGTTAAATGTGACCATCATCATTTTACAATCATACTTGTGAATATCGGACTAAGAGTCGCATCATTCGTTTATTATCGGGTTGCACTAAATAGGAGTCATTTCCCTTTTCAAAATAGTATATATGATGAGGTAATACTCTCACATTATAATATCCTAATTCCCTTAACATACCAACATATATTTTAGTTTGTTACATAAGCATGACCAGGAACATAAGCTGTTTAAGCACGCAATGAAAATAAGATAAACTTAAATAAAAATACCAGAATCACTAAATTTAATCTTAAATTAAAAAAAATCCAGAACTGGCTGAAGAGGGGAGGGGGAATCGAACGGTGCGATGGCACAAGACCCTGGAGACGTGTGATCTAAGACGGCTTAAAAATCAAAAAATAAAACGATTAAAACATTTTATCCCTTCTTGTTATGATGGGGTTATTTGGTAGTAGAATGCCATTTTATCCACATAATCAGCTGATTTGTACTTTATTTTCATTAAAAAAATGAGTTAAATTTGTTTCATTACATATTCTCAATTTGTTAGAATTTATAAGGATTTAAAAAATCTAATAAAAAAAACTATAACTTTTACTTTTATACATATCCACGATTATAATCCAGTGACATTATTAAATCTTCCCATTAAATAAATCATCCCGATAATGTTGAGAAACAACTAACTAATCATTTTTGCATGGTCCAGATACTTTCTTAGGTATCAGTATCTTAAACAATTCAAAATACAGCAAAACTCTCCATATAGTAGTCATCCATTGATTCCTCTTGTTAGCACAAGATGGTACTACTATATGGAGAGTTTTGCTGTATTTTGAATTGTTTAATAACAATTATTGTGCTAGTATGAGATAGTGATCATGTGATGTATCAGTATCTTAACTGATTGTTGTCTCTTTTGAAAAGATATGAGTTTCGTCTATCTCTTTGGGCTCATACTAATGGTCATTATTCTCTTGTGAGGATATACACATCTTAATTTTTCCATAGAGAAGAATAAAAAAAAAAAACTTCAGAGTAGCCTTTTAAAATTGTGCGTCATAATTTTTCCTGACGGCAAATAACTTTTCTTTTAAGTTTTCTGTATAATGTCCAAATTATATTTATCTGAGTTCTAATGATTTTCTGGTTGATCACAAATAAACTGTATTCAAGGCACTTTACAATTATTTTTACTTTATCAATACTTTTAGGTATTTTTTTCCGTAGTATTTCCATTTTACTGCAAGGTTTCGGCTAAACTTGAATAAAAAGCCTGGTAAGAAATCTTTTAAATTAGCCTTCCATTTAAAGGCAGTTCAAAATATTATATTTTAAAACAAAACTTTTAAAATAAATACAAAAATTTTTAAATTATAACACTTTTCTAGCTTACGATCTTATACAGCTAAAAAAAATATGTTCCTCCTTCCTTTGCTTACACATTCCTTCTCCCGCTCCGTTTAATTCCTTTTTTTTTTCTGCTAAAATACCTCCGTTGATTGGTTAATGACTTTTTTAGCACAAACAAATTTACACATTTTTAGTTTTATAATAGATTAAACTTTTTAAAATAAAGAATTTATGACGTCATGTTTTAAAATATTACTTAGAATAGTATTTTTAAATCAATTATAGTTTTATCAAAATCATTTAAACATTAAAACAATTATTAAAATAACATTTAATATTTCAACTTTTACTTTAATGATAGATAGCAATTACATTTAGTTTTATAATTCACAAACTTTATTATTATATTCTAACAAGCGTGTGTGTGAAGGTATATAATATACAGTCACATGATTACTAACTTTATCAGATGATTTTTTTTTTTTAATTTACGTCTCGGTCTAAATTACCAAAACTGATATATTTTATAAAAATTTGGAAAATAATTTAAAAATGTAGAACTAAATATAATTCTCACCATCCCAAAGTTTATCTTAAAATATATTAGATTAAATTTGAATATTAATTATAATTATAATATCACATATAGCATTTATTTATTTTATTAGTTTTAAAACATTACAATTGAATTGTTAATATACTTTTAACTATTTATAGCTGTATTATTTTATATGGCCAGCTTTCACAACCATAAGTAAGGATATAATTAAGCTTTATTTAACTGTTCCTTTTTAAAATAATCCATTACACTTTTACATACCAGGTATTTTTCAGCCTTAAATTGTACTATAAAATCTAATCGATCATACAATTATCAATATATTACACAAACATATTTTAAAATTTAAAATTTTTTAGCAATTGACCATTCTACCTTATTATGACCTATAGATAAGGGCACAATATATATATATATTAACTACATATATTTTTCGTTTCTATTTAATTTTATTTCACACTATCTTTTCCAATTCTTTTTTTTTTAATACTTTCATTTCATTTAGAATTTATTTATAATTTTTTTAATATTACACATATAACGTTTAAATATAAATATATCTTCAGGTTAATAATTTAAAAAGGTAAACACTCACTGGATCACCATGGATCTTAATGGTGTCATTCTTATTGTGCTTTTGCTATGCAGTCCAATGATATTTTAATTACCTCAACATAAATTTATTCTCTTACAGCTCTTAACATTTGTTTTCCAGTTTTATATTCATTTGATGACAGAAACTCAAACTAGAATATATATTGATTAGCCACTAAACAACACATGATCACCATCTTCATTGCTTACATACACTATCAAAACAGAGGCAAAACTCTTCATATAGTAGTACCATCAAGTGCAAGCCAGATAATCAATGGATTCACAAACTTTCTTACATCCATTGGTTGCTGAGGCTCATACTAGATGGGACTACTGTATGGAGATTTTTGCCTCAATTTATATTAATTAATATATTGCTTAAAATCTAATAGAAATGAGATGACTACAGTTCTGATTGGTAGATTTTTTGTTCTCGGGTCATGAGAGTACTTGCATGAGGTTCTTAAGAACACTATTTTTTATTTGACTTCGTAAATAAAATTATGTATTTTCCAAAATTTATTTATATGTTCATGATTAGTTTTGCAAAATATTTGTAAAATAGATTTTATTAAAAAGAACATTTGATCTGAAAGATGACAACTCAAGAAAAATGTAATGACTTAAAACAGTGAAATATTAAACTATAAAACAAAATTTGATTGCTTTGTGATAGCTTAACAATAATTTGTTCAAATTTTACAAATAAAGTTAAAACAAATGTTTCTTTGATCATAAAAAAATAATAATCATTGTTCTGATTATATATTTTACTTTTTTACCTTCTTTTTTATATTTTGTAACATTAAAATATTATTTTTAACAATGATTTTTATTTGTAACCTTATATTTGCAGAATAAAGTAAAAAATGTGGAAATATAATATACAATGAAAGTTTAAAACAGGCAAAACTCTCTATATGTATTGCCACTCAGTGCAAGCCAGAGTAATCAATGGATGCCAGAAAGGCTTGTGCATAAAATCCCCATCTAGTGCCTACTCATCCAATATCCCCAGACTAGTTTCTGGCTTGTGGCCTTCATCAGGGAAAATTTAATTGTTAAAATAAAATGTTACAAATATTACACAAATGACAACTAGAGGCTGGAAAAAAAGAGCACACAGTAAATATTTTAACAATGTTAATGTATATATTAAATATTAAACATTAAAAACATAAAGCAAAACTAGTCAATAAATAATCAAAATTACCCCAAATTCACAGCTCAATCAGACTAGCCAAAACAATAAACTCTAAAACACTACCGATGGTTTCACTGATATAAGTAGACTTAGCAAGTGTAAAGAATTACAAAATAACATATTTAAACTAATAATTACCCACAATTACATCATCACCCCCAATATTTTGAATTTTAAATATTATATGCATTAACATCAAATAATTTACATAATTCTTAACTTACAGAATTTGTATTTTCCCAAATATTTTATTCATTTTGAACTTAATATATTTGACTCAAATACTTTTCAATTACTTTAAACTCAACTGAATTATTTGTGATTTCAAATAAATCCATCAGTGAATGAGACTGAATTGTCACAATATATGTAGTGAAACAGATTAGTTTTATAGTACAATGCAGTGAATGGGTAACTTTAAGAGATATGCATGAACAAAAACAAAACTCACATATATAATTATTTAAAATTTGATTTATTTCTGTTTTGAACAAAATTTTCAAATTTATAATGTAACAAAAAAAAAAGATTTCTATTTAAATATAGATGCTTTCTTTAAAGATATATACAATTATAAAAATTAATTCTGTCTTTTTTTGCACCATTCCTTAGTGGCAATGTGAGTTATAGTTCAACATTTTATTAATGAACCCCTTATTTTATATTATGAATCAATAAATTGTATTTGATTTATTAAAAATATAAGTTTACATATGAAAACTTTTATAAAATCATATTTAAAAAATTGTAGAAAAAATAATAATAAAGTAAAATATGTATTGAAAATAACCCAATTCCAGTAAAAATAATAAATTCATGCTTTTTTGTTAATTGATCTTTCAAAACCCAAATAAATTATTGTTAAGTCATCATAAAGCTATGAAAGATTGTTTTAAAATATTAAATTGAACTTATAATTATTAAAATATCACAAAAGTTCTGCACTACAGTGTTTGGACAGAGTATTATCAAGTGTAGTTTTATTTTTAGCATTTCTACAAATTCTTAATATGTATTAAACCACTAAACATCACATGATCACAATTTCTTATGCTTACTCAAGCTGTTAAAACAGGCAAAACTCTCCATACAGTAGTGCCATTCAGTGCAAGCCAAAGTAATCAATGGACAAACCTTCTTGTTCCATTAATTACTCTGATTTGCATTGAGTGACACTACTATAAGGAGAGTTTGGTTTCAAAGCAAAAATTATATCTACTTTTTGAAATTCTAGAAAAGCATTACTTCAGTATGTATTTTATCTCCAGACTCCTAATTGACATATATTTTTGTGATGTTAATTTATTTCAATACTTTTGCATTCTCTTGCACAAAAACGTTACCTTATTCCGAATTACCATTGAAGATCAACTGACTATTAAAAGTGTATATTTCAATGCTTTTTAAAAAGTATATTTCAATGATTCTATAATTTTCAGATTGATGAAAATTTATGTTTGAATAATTTATAAAAATACAAAATCTCCAACTTATATTACAGTGAAACTTATTTAAAGTGAAAGTTATTTTATGATTTAACTAATGGGTGCTGGTTCAGCATAAAATACAGATATTAACTACTCTTTCTTATTGCATTACCAAATGTATATACCATATAATAGTAAATCATACATGCACTTTACTACTGTTACACAATGCTTTATTTAGTACCCTCTTTTACAGTTTACAGTTTCGATTACTCCAGCAATCATCTTCAGAACTTTTATATCTCCTAACTTCAACTGCTAAATTCAAATCTGAATAACAGTAACAGTAGTAAAGTGCATGGATGATTTAGTATTATACGAAATACGAATATAAGAGATCATTTATCTTTTTGACATGTGTGTGATTATGTGTATCAATTATATTGGATGGAGTAGATGACTGTAGGGAGCTTGAAAGTCAGGGTTCAAATCCCTTTATTTACATCTAGGTTAAGTATATACACTATACTAGTAGTTCAATATTTACTATAATTGTAATTTATATTGTTATTTTATACAAATCGTGTCACGAATAAAAAAGAGAGAAAGTAGTTTGACTTGTTACTCATAATTAATGATAATTAAATAAATGACTTTGCCTCTTTTTCCGCTTGTTTTAAAATGTCATAATGTTTGACAAATGTTTAAAATTATTGCATAAAAAGTTAAAAGATAAAACACTTTGTTTTTATGAATTATTTTTTAAAAATGAATCTATTAGAACCATAAATAAATAAATGTGACAGGCAGAAATAAATATGTATATACACAAAAGCTAATCTTTGAGATTAAGACTCAAGTATGCCACTTGACATTATAAGAACTAAACAAGATTCCGCAAATTCATGTTTACACTAGGGATCAGGAGTTTGTATAAGTTTAAAAAAATATTTAGATTTATTTATCTTTTTCTTTTACTGTATTTAATCTTATTACGAATTACTTTTCTTTATTATAGTGATCCTTCCTTAAAAGTATTTTTTGGGAACAAAACATCATTTTTTTAAAAATGTCTTAACTCTTTGTTAGAAATGTATATCCTTTATATTAGAAACATTTTCCCGAAAATAATTTAATTATAAATTTTTATTAAACGCACATTATTATATTAAGTAATATTTACTAAGGCTGTAACCTTATGAATAAGCGTCTGAAAAATTTAGTAAATACTAGGGTTATATATATATATATATAGATAGATAGATAGATAGATAGATAGATAGATAGATAGATAGATAGATAGATAGATAGATAGATAGATAGATAGATAGATAGATAGATAGATAGATAGATAGATAGATAGATAGATAGATAGATAGATAGATAGATAGATAGATAGATAGATAGATAGATAGATAGATAGAGAGAGAGAGAGAGAGAGAGAGAGAGAGAGAGAGAGAAGAGAGAGTAAACTCTTTAGTTTAATAATATTATAATAACCCAACTTTAAAAAAACTTTTTTAGAACATAATTATCTTTTTCAATTTTAGTATAACTATGAATAGTGTTGCCAATGGTTACTAAAATGGCAATTAAAGCTAGGACCTAATAAAACATGTTGCTAAATTATAAAAATTATGGACAAATTTAAAATCGAGTAAAAATATATATTAAATAATTTAGATTAATTCCACATTACTCAGACATATATAATTTATGGTTAAATATCTTATAATAGAATAAATAAATCGTTCGTAAACATAGCAATAATTTTAGTGAATTGTATTAAATTATAACTTTTCAAAGTACATGTATGTTATATTGCTATTTAAGAGGCTTATATTATCTGAAGAGTATTAAATAAGACGTAAGTAACTATTATTTTGATACTCGCACATATCCTGCATTTCAATATGTAATATATAGGGGGTTTGAACTGAGACTTTCATACGACTCTCAACTACCCACGCTATCATGACATATACACAATCATAAAAAGAAAGTATAAAAATTGCATTGAAGTGTATATGAGGAGAATATATAGAAAAGTTTGAATATACAAGTTTAATTGTATGATTAATTTCATCCATTATGTTTCCATCTGTAATAATAATCTGACCAAGGTATTTATAGCTGTTAACTTTTATAACTCATCTTTACTGAATCTTTATTTTCATCTTTTGATCAAATCCATTGAATATTACTTTAGTCTTTTTAATGTTTACATTTAACCTTACATTTATTACTTCCATCTAATAACTCTTGCAACATTTTCTAAAGCTCAAGCATTATTTAAAAAACAACTACTTCATCTGCAAAATCCAAATGACTTAAATAATCTCCATTTATTTTACTCCTTTAGCTTTCCATTTTAATCCACAAAATGCTACTTGCAGCACTGCTGTAAAAAGTTTTGGAGACATGGAGCCATCTGTCTTATACCCTTTTCAATGTTAACCTTCCTAGTATCATTATGTAATCTACTTATTGGTGTTGCAGTTTTACAAATACTCTTTAGAATATGGCAATATCCTGTATCTATACCTTGATGATCCAATGCTTTAGTCACTGAAGAAATGCTTATAGAATCAAATCCAAAGCATAATGGAAACTCATATTCATTTGTCCTTTCTATAACTTCTCTCAATATCTGGATATGATCTACTGTACTAAAACCACTTTTAAATTCAGCTTGTTCTTTTGGTTGGTTAGTATCCAAAGTTCTCTGTAGATGAGTTGTAATTATCTTGGTAAAAGTTTTGTATAAAACTGATAAAAGTCTGATAGATCTGTATTTTCTAATACCTTTTTATCATCTTTTTAAAATATTAATATTAATACTGCATTCTTCCAATCATTAGGCATATTTTTATCATATAGACTCTATTTTTTCACTTGCTTCATTCAAGATATCAAGTATAATTCCATTATTGCCTGGAGCTTTTCCATTTTATAAATTCAATTGCATGTCTCACTTCATTATTCAAAATTATGGGCAATTAAAAAAATGTAATAGCTGTAGGAGGTACTTGTTCTTTATAATTATATAATTCTTCATAAAAATCTTCTACCTATTTCATGATGTCATCTCTTATTTTATTAATAGTTCCATCTTTTTTTATTGTTGCCAATATAAGTTTTTTACCAATACTAAAATGTTTTATTCCCATGAGACTTTTATTCACTTCTCTAACTTTCTTGATAGTTCACAATTATATCTTTTTATATCATTATTAACTTTTTTTTTGCACCATTTCAGTCCTTTTTAAAACATCATTTTTATACATTTTCATATTCCTTCTTTTCTTCATAAATTCTCTAGTCTCAGTAGAAATTTTATTGGTTAATTGCTGCTTTTTTCTATCAGCTATCTTTGTTGCAGTTTTTAAAAGTGTATCAAATATATTCCTATTGATTTTATTAAAATCTGAATCATGTTCAAAATCTACTAATACTTGAAAATGATTTGCAAGTTCTAATTTAAATCCATTAGAATATTTCTGAAGATTAGAAATATCAACTGTAAATATTGTTTTTCTTAATAATTGTTACTTCTCTCATTTTGCATTAACATGTTTTTTACATCTCACTAATTAATGATCACTTCCTGTGTTAAATTTATTAAGAACATTACCATCTTGAAATATATATTTTCAATTGGTCAAAATATTATCCAATTCTGCTGTGAATTCATTTGGATGCTTCCATGTCCATTTATTTTTAACATTTTTATCAAAAAAAGAATTTATAATATAAAGTTTTTCTTTTTTCTGAGAACTCCACAAGTCTATGTTCTCTCTCATTTCTATTATCATAGCCAAAATTACCTACAGCACTTTCTTCTTTCATTTGTTTACCAATTCTAGTATTAATGTCATCCATAACAATTTAAAATGTTGTTTGGTCTGATAAAAAAGCCATTTGTACATCCATATAAAATCATCTATTTCATCATCACAATGAGAACTTACTGGGGCATAAACCTAAATTATCTGATTTGATATCTGCTTTAAGTTGAATAACTAATATTGCCACTCTGTTTGATATACACCATCAATCTCCACAATGTTGTTCTTCTATTTTTATTTTTAATAAATCCTACTCCACTTGTATTTTTAATGTTTGTGCCTTTGTAATACTGTATATGTCCACTTTTTAAAACAATTAGTCTCTTCATCTTTTATTCTAACTTTACAAAGTCCATAATATCCTATTTAATATAAAACTGTTTTTCTTGCAGTTCTTGCAAGATTTCTTCACGTGAAAGTGAGCTGCAGTTGTAAGAACTTAAATGTTGGCCAAGGTCTGCAACTACAGATTCTTAGCACCCTTGGCTTTAGAACACTAACTGCCACTTTGGCTGGTGACTTTACAGTCTTCTGGCAATAAGAGCCATGCTTTATTTTTGCCTATCATGATTGTAAATATTTATTTAAGAAAATTTTATTCACACATATTCATTATGCGCTCAAAAAAACTCAATTGATTTCAGTCTGATCTTAAAACTCAGAGGTAAAAAACCAGTATGCTCACCATGTTGATTAATGTGTGTTTGTGATTCATGTTTGTATAGTATGTGAATAATCACATAGCAATAATTGCTACAATAGATATTAGGAATTTGCCCTGTTCAGTTCTTTCTAAGCCTCCAAGATGAATCAGAGTCTCCTTTCAGTTAACAGCAAATTCCTTAGTATATGATAAGCAGAATTATCTTATACATTGTTTATCATTATCTATTGGTGATGATTTCTAATATATGTGGAATGTGAAGCAAAGAAAGATTGCTATTTTAACTTGATAAAAAAATCATTATAACTTAGTAGACAAATGTGTTCTGATATATTGCTATGATGTAAAGATTATGTAATAGACTTATGATCACATAGTGACAATATGATGTGCAGAACATATCTGAAATTTTATGAACATTGTTATAAGAGTATATATATATATATATATATATATATAATGTAGTAAAAATCACAGCCCATCACTATATATATATATATATATATATTGTGATGGGCTGGGTTTTTACTACAAGAGAGGAGGAATGCTTCTCATTATGGTCAGACCTAGAGTCTTCTGGTAGGATGCTGTTAATGATATGATGAAGTACGTAATCTATGGTTGTATCTACCTCCAATGAGATAGCTCTGAGTTTACAGATTAAATTTAGATACAATTTGGACTAGTTCATCCATACCTCACTCCTCTTTCAGTCTCTGTTATGTCTGAGTTTTCAAACTCAGAGAAAAATCTGCCTTCGGCTCTCTTCAGGAGTGAACTTACACTACATAGCAACTTTTGCACCTTTATATAGATTCCAATTGATTTAAAGATCCATCCAAACATGTTATTGTGTTATTATATAAGAGTGAAATGTGTGTGTATATGTATATACTCAGTTATTGGTTGATGAATGAATGCATGAATGATTTTGATAAACTAGAGACAGCTTAATATGAATCAAATTGACAATGTTTATTAAATAACAAAACAAAAGAATTTAAAACTTTTTAACATGCTAAAACAATACAATTGTGTGTGTCAAGGATGTATTTCTACCATATCAACAATTAAATGTGTTCACTATTCCAAACCCTTACCCATGGTAGAAATACATAACATGGCACTCATTATTTACAAAGCAAATAAAAATAAATAAATTTATTTATTATTAAATTGACCATGAAGCTAACTAATTAATTTACAATATTATACAGGTATATCCATAGTAGCCTCATTGTCCAATTCAAATTAGCAATGATCCATCTTTTTGGGGACCCCCTATCTGTGTACAGTTCCCTAAGGTTGATAGGAAAGAAAATCACATGAGAAGATTAGTCATTAATATCAAAAAAAATAAACATAAATGATTATTAGTTAACAAAAAAAAATAATATGAACTCTGTCCTGTAATAAATGTATGTGCTTAATATGAAATAATCTTAAATATCTTATCTTATTCCATATCATGATGATGATCAATGTCAAGTCACCATGGAGGGAAAGCTGATTTAACTTTATTTAATAAAAAAAATTATCTAAATTAATACCCCCCCCCCCATTTTGTTGCTTTCATTATAATGGACTTTTCCAAATTATAGACATACTTTCCAGTGTGGAAATAAAATAAAACTAGAATTTTACAAACATATAAAAAAAAATACATAATTAAGTCAAAAACATTCATTAGGTCATTTTGGTTAATGTCCTTGAGTTTGGCAATAATGTCTTTTATGGATACACTCTATTTCTCTTCAGATCACTCTTCTTTGGTAAATTATTCATCACTCACAGGAATTCCTTGGCAACATGCTTGAAATAATATTACATTCATTTTCTGTAATTGCCCTCCTCCTCGATCCATGTAGTCAGTGTAGGACATTTGATGTTTCTTTAGGCATTATACAGGTAATTAGATTAAATCATTGTACTTCCAGGGTCAGGACAGTAGCACTCAGTCCTATGGCACTGTTAATTTAGCCAGAATACATTGCACAACAGTTTGGCACTTAATGGCTTACAGAAAAAAAATTCATTATTTTGTTTAAATGCTGGTAATGTTCTATTTCTTTTCCATGTTCGAATAATAGTACAATTTTTCAAACATCAATTTAAAATCAATTCAGTTATTTTATTAAACCTCACAAACTTATCAAACTCTTCTCTATTTAAACATCAGTTGTAATTTCTTATTGTTTTGTGCTAAGTAAAATTATATGGATAATTCAGAATATTTGAAAAAGTCACCCATCTTCTTTTGCATTCAAACATTTGGTCTTAGAATGTTGGCTTTATACAGTTAGTGCATTATCTGAAAAATAACAAAAGAGGACAGAAATGAACTGGATTTGCTTTTATATCATACTTAGTTTTTGGTGTTTGGTATACTAGCTTTTCCATTTCCTTTGACATTGCTTTGGCTGCCTATTGTTATGCATATTATATTGGATGTAGTTAAAAATACAATTACATAACAGACTTCTAATTTTATTTTCCATACTTGGTTGCCTAGTAATTGGCTTGACATTGAATCATCACTATGTTTACTAAGTCTGTGTTTCAATTTGTGACATACAACTACATTGATAACTAATTCATTGTTGGTATACATATATATTTAAATGATTTCTTTAACTGGGCTTTTATTTTCATTAAATAAAAGAAATTAGTTCATTGTGACATTTGTCTGACTTGGTATTTAACAAAGCAAATATTTGTTGCAGATATATATATTATAACGGGATGTACTGTTTTCCATATATATATATATATCTTACGCATATATAAAACCATTTGTAAGATTGCGTGTACGTATATAACGCTACACATATATGCGTAATTGTTAACAAAAAATATTTATTCTGGAAAGTGTTTCGAAAATTATTCCATTTATCACCCAGCATATTTATGAGCATCAATTTATGACCTCAAGCGCCAATCCTATATTAATATAAGAATTATGCTGGGAGAGCTGGAATACCAATATGGAAATGCCCTGGACTAGCTCTGGCTCAGGGCGGGTGGTAAGATTACCGGCAGTAGATCTAACCCTCTCTTTTTTTAAAAAAAAAAACTTACAACACAAAAAAAAAAAATCATTCATTTTAAACATATTTATTAGTAATGATATTTATGTATCTATCAAAAAATATATATTATTTACATAAGTTAAATTAATGTCTCTTTCCTTTTTTTTTCTTCAAAGATTCATATCAGTTTCCCCTTTGTTGGTGCTCTTTTCTCACTTTACCAACCCCCCACCCCCCCCACACAAATACGCTATAATATGTATTTTGCACTGAAGATTTAATTATGGATTAATTTATACACTAATAAATCCCGTAGGAAATAATTTTGAACTCTCCGTGCAAAAGAAAAGAAATTTTAAGTTCACAATTGTCAAATAACAGTTTTCTCAATTTTATGGAATAAGCTTACTAAAAGTGACATATATATGCACATAGAGAAAAAGTGCCTGTGTTTTCCTGGGGAATTGATCGAATTCACCTGGTGAAAAGAAATCTCCGGTCCTTTGTCGGTGAACGAACTTTTTTGAAGTTTGGATTCCATGGCTGAAGTCTATTTATTTATTTATTTTCTTCATCTTATGATGATTCAACATTGTTACTTATTGAGGCAATTCTCCAGGCTGGACGTCCCTTCTCCGATATCGGCAGCTGCTATACATTTGGGGGGAAGGATTCGGACACCCCACATGTGGAAGCTCCTACCCCAACCTGACCATTTTTTTTCAATATATCACGTTGATCTTGGGATTCTTATTTCTGTATATCAGTCTACCGTCCGCTTTTTTCTCCTCCCAAACTTATACTAATCCTTAATTTTTTTTTTTTTTAATTATCAAATTTGTCTTTCTTTTCATTCATTTTCAATTATATTTCAATTCACATTCCATATTCCTTTGTTTGAATGCACCACAAAAACTTTTTACACCTATTTCTTTCCAATTAATATTTAATTAGGATTAGACATTCCAAGATTTTTATAATAATTACTTCCATTGTTCTGCAAAATCACTGTCTTCCATCTTGACATTTATAGTTCTTTTGAGGATCAACTGGATCAAGTATATTCTTTAATCAAGAAATGATTCAAATATAAATATTTATTTTATTTCAAAAAGCTTCCAATATAAATGTCTAGCTCAATAAACGAAAAATGCATTGTAGATTTTTATATCAAAAGAAAAGAATTATTTAACCTGAGTAGTGGCTATTAAACCAAAGATCAGACTGAGTTATCCATCATATTATGGGTCAGTGGATGAAATAGAACATATTTCTATCATTAGATTTCTCAAGATATCCCACTATCAATAATTATAAGCAAATTATTAATAACAAGTATTATAACTCAGGTATATGAAATCACGTGAGGTGAGTACACTAGTAATTCAATAAAATATAACTCAGGTATACAGACAGTAGATTTTATCCACTTTCATTTCTTGGTTTGATGTTAAGTGCATGTTTAAACAAATACTAAGTGAATATGGTCTAGCAGGGTGCCACTAGATTATCTGAATCTAGACACAGTTATATCTAATAACCTTTCACATGTACCGGGTTTAAATCCCTTTTTTGGTACTTTATTTCTAATAAAAATGGGAGATTTTGCTTTTTGAGCCATATCACTATACGCACTAATATTTAGGTAAAAGTAAAACATCTTTAAACCAAAGTGGAGTATATTAGACATAAATCATTTCTTAGATCTTAGCCTAACAAATGTGTTTCAATATTTTTATAAGTTTACTAGCTCAGATTATATATAACTAATTTAGGATGGCAATTCACTCATCCTTGCATGAAATAGATGATGGGATGTGGGTATAATAATACTAAAAAATCACTAAATATAATGAAATTAATATTTATTTATGGCCTGTAAACATTTAAACAGCTCATTAATTAAAATGTTGATGACGATGATGATGATGATAATAATAATGATAATGACAAGGCTTTCAACTACAGCTCTAGGACTAAGCCTAAACATAAAACTAATTTTTATAAAGAAATTCATAATTATTGCTTAATTTTAGCATATTTACTTATATCTTAAATAACTGAACCACTGATGATGATGAATGATCACACTTAACAAAGACTACACTTAATGAAATATATACACCTCGTTTAATAAAACAAACTAATATTTATTACTGCATTTCTAACATATACATAAAAAATTCTAGATAAACATGAAAATTGATATGAATAAGAATAATAATTAATTATATAACAATCCTCAGATTAATTTCAAGTTCTGCCCCCTTTCCCTTCAAATGTATATTGTATTAAGTTGGATGTCACATTGACCATGATTTTCACTCCATGAGAAAAGTATTTCATATAAAAAAAAATATTCACTCATTGGCACACATACCTTATAAATCTAACATGAAAGTAGAATGTTAAAAAAAATGTTAATAGAAATTAGAAAAATCAAGTTCTTAGAAATGAGTTTTAAATCATTATCTCCCTCTCCCTTCCAAGCGCTAAAATCTATACTTTCTCAAGACAAAATAATTTAATATTCTAATACTACTTGTTACTTCACATTCACTCACAATTATACACATATAAAATATCACTATGTATGTGCGTGTTTTATCCCAAAATAATAATAATATATTAGTTAAAACTAAAATCATAATACCATTAAAAAAATTGTTTTACACATTAATATTTCATAACTGTAAAATTAATAAACAAATAAATTTTGATACATTCACAATCATTTATGTAGTTCAAAGCTATTATTATTAAGACATTCTTGGTTTCCATTGATCTGAATTGTCTTTAAAAGTTCTTTAAATAAAATATGTCACTTTATTACTAAATTTTTATTAATACTCTGATTGCATAAAGAAAATAGATATAAAAGTCATATTACCGATCTTTTGTTTGTGGTGAATTTCCAAGGGTTCAAACTTGTCTTGTATAATGTCTATATTTCTGCAGCTACCATTTATGTTTTACGTGGGAACAATCTCTTTCCTAAGGTGTATAACTATTTGATGATGATGACTCTATTGAAGTTATTTGCTTTAGTGGACAATTTGGAAATCATTATATTAAATTTTCTTCTCTTCCTGTCAAGCATGATTCTTTTAGTGGATGAAATACAGCAGTTGTTTTCACATTTATAAATTTTCTTGAGTTTAAAATCCAGTTGCTGGAACAATTAATTGGACTTGATGATTAATATTTATCGGTAGATTAATTCATCTTTCATCGAATGCAGGTGAATGCTTTCTTCCTTCTATTAAAAAACATCTTATTTCTCTGGTCAGTTGAAAGGTGTAGAATATTATTTTAGACAAGACATCTTTTCTTTCCTATATGATGTGCAGCTTCCCCAGATGGTCAGGAAAAGATGGGACATACATATAATTTTTCTAGCCAGTCATTTCTTATATTTTCAACATTCAATTTAATAGTCTAATAATCTGAATCATAATCACAATAATAATAATTCAACTGATTTTTTTCCAGACAGCTTTTTATATCCAATTTTTTAGCTAACTTAACCAATCAGAGATAGCGTCACTTGCTATTTTTGGACAAATTCATTTTAATTAGATCTCTAATTTATTTTCAACTAAATTATTTTTCAACTGGAAAGTTTAATCCTTTTTCCAGACACTTTTGTCTTAAAAAAAAATAGACTTAATCTTTTTTTTCTTACACCTAGGTAACATTTCAAATTTTTGAGCTTCCTTCTTTAGATCTTAAAATAAGACAATTTCAAAATTAGAGTTCCCACCCAGATTAAGTTCCCAAAGTGACAAACAATCATTTACAAAAACAAAATTGCTACAAAAATAGATATCTGATTCAACAGATTTTCTCTTTTAACATAAAATTGTACAAAAAAAAATAATTTGACAGATTTAACCCTTTCTTTTCTTTCAATATTTAATAAATGTAAATTTCTGTATGTAATGTACACACATACTTCATTATTTCAAATCATTCATAAACTAACATTAAATAATATAATTGCTAGCTTAGTAATTATAACCCTATTATTTAATTAAATCTGTAACTTTTAAATCCCAATTACAATTATAGAAAAGCAAAATAGAAATATAGAATAAGATATTAGAATTGATCAAGCATAGGTTAGTTTTAAAGAAAGTTAAAATGTTGAATATTTGAAATATAAAACAATTAAATAGCTTACACATACACTGCCTATACGTATGCGTTATAACTTTGCTTTTTAAAGAAAAATTAAAAATTGAATAGTTTAAATGTGTGTATTACCTTTCTATCACACACAAACAAGTAAAGCATATAATTGTTGACCCACTCTCTTTCTATCTAAAGCTTTTAGAACTGGACCTTGTAGGGTTTAAACTTGGATGCCCTACAACTTCCTTTATGGTTATATAAAAATGTGATGATGATTTTGGTTTACCTTTTCTACATGCACATTACTATAAATTTAGCTAGTGACTAAATTGTAATGGCACAATATATATATATTAATACTGCGTTAAGTATACGAATACGTATTTGTCTAATTATCGCAACAAGGTTTGATTATACCTGCACTGTTGCAATATATATATGATTAAAAGAAAGGATAGTGCATATTCAACCACTGAATAGTTAAGCTTATGTTTTGAATCAGTTTGGTTTGGTGGTGTGGATAAATAAAGGCTGTTTTTGATAGAATTGTAAGCTACCTTTACAATATATATATATATATATATATATATATATATAAATACCCACTGAATATATATATATATATATATATATATATATATATAAATGTTCAGTGGGTTTTAGTAAGAACACAACTATAAATGAACAGTGCCATTTTGTGTCAGTTATTTGTTTTAGGATGCTTTATATTAGTAGTGGTTACAGGTTGTTAGTTTAAATCATATTTTTTACTGAGTACTATATTTTTATTAAGTATTTAGACTTTCTGATATTTACTCTTGCTATGATTTTTCTGCACTGCTTTTTTTACCACATCTAAGTTTAGATACAGGTGTAATGTTTATATCCAAATCTAGTAAAGATATTTCTTTTCATGATTAATTAACTTCATAAATACAGCTTATGTAATTTTTTGTTTTAGATGTAATCATTTTAGTTTTACTGGATAAAATGTTTTAGACATTAATATTGTCTTAGATGTAGATTATTTTGTGTATTTTAGTTATAGACAAACAACTGAAGTCTCATGATAGTTGATAATATTTGGTAATTGGTAAGCCCTAAAAGTTTCTTTTACTCCAAGTCACTATTGCTCTTTCAATTTTTGGAGCAACTAATGATAATTATATACACCTATATCATATGTCAATCAGTTCTTTCTCTTTCTTTTCCTCATTGTATCTAAATTTATCACTGCATTTCATCTTACAATCTTATTTCTATTCTTCATACATAAAAATTTCCACAAATTTTAAAAACAGTATTTGATCAATTCAAAAGCATCAATTCTTATCTATCTTTTGTATCTTCTATTTAGTCAAACTTCTATTCTCTTTACTCTGATGATGCATTATGCATCTCTATATTGCTGTTTTCTATCTTCCATTTTTAATAAACATCAGTCCAATTATATTTGATGTATTTGTATTTTATTTTATTTATTCTAGAAAAGTAAATATCCACTTTCAAAACAATTTATTTTTCTAGTTTCTCGCAAGCTGTCCAAAAAATGTTCTATTTAATACATAATTTTTCAGAAATAAAATGCAATATATAGTTTAATAGTTAAACAAATTTATTTTCTTTATTACTAAAACAATGTTTATTTTATTAAATCTCATCAAGTTGATAGTTTCGATTGACTAGTAATCTTCTTCATGTATTTATATATATATATATTAGCTCTGAGGAAGATCGCCAATCAAGCGAAACTGACAGATTGATGAAGTTTAATAAAACAAGCATTATTACAGTAATAAAGAAAGGTGTATTTGATTAATTATTTATAATAGAAGAATATAAAATAAAAAGAAGAAAACAATTTTCAATATACAATTTATAAGAAGAAAAAATAGATTAATCAATGAATGGCAATCTGAATTTAAACCCAAGATCTTTGTTTTAAACTGCCAACCTTTGATGATAGTTTTACCATTTGCTGTAGTAAGAGTCATATTTGCAGTATTATAAATATTTTACAAATTATTTCGTCATGCGCAGTTTCGATTAGTAATGATATTGAAAGCTAAAGAGTCTTATATTGAAACCCAACATGCTATTTCTGATACTTCAAAGTCACATGATCTTCTAAGTAACTTACCCATTGCATTTTTAATCAATATATACTGACCATTAGGATATGCCATCTCCAATCAAGGTTTCACTGAAGAATTAAAAAAGTTTCTATCATTTAATAACAAACTTGGTTTTAGAACCATTATGTTACGTAATAAAACCACAGATTTTATTGTTGGTATTAAAATTTTAAGGCTCTGAAGTGAATATTATATGCTAATAAAATAATGAAAACGTTAGTAAGTAATCTTTGTACTTATAGCAGACCAATAATTTTATAATAAAACATTATCATTGTTATATAGTATTATATAGAGAACATTTTAATTTATGCAATGCTCAGTAATTACGTGTTAAAACTTTTTTCTTTCTACTTTTTTAAATGCAACTACATAAGAAAGATTTCACTCGAAGTAAATTAATGGAGATTTAGTAACACCAAAAGGTGTAATTATTTGGAATTAGTTTAATAAATATCTCATTTCAAGTAACGTAACTGTTGGTGAAATTCTTTTTAACACTTGCTAATTATTTTAGTCTGCGTCGTGTGGCGAATGTTAAATGAGATTTTAGTACTTATTAAAGATAATATATAAAGTTTGTTGCTGATCTCAACTATTTTACATATAGTTAGGTTGTGATAATTAGAGAATGGAATTCTACGACCACCCTTGACCATCATTTAATTGATACTTGATACATTCCTAAATAATAGTGAGTTTTATTTAAAATATATAACTATCACCAATTAATAAATATATTTGTTTTCATATCTCAAATGCGTTGACCGGGAAGCGAACCCGGGCCAGCTGCTTGGAAGCCAGCTATGCTAATCACTAGGCCACCGACGCTTAACTAATAAATATATTTTAAAATACCAATAAAACGACTTAACATTTTTTTATATAAATATTGTTATTATGAAAATGCTTTATAATTACTTCAGATGTTTAATAGCTTTAGCAATTTGAAACTCATATTTGTCCATGTTTTCGTATGCATCTGTGATTATAGCACAATTCTATCTCCCAAAGCCACAAATCTATTGTTGATAGTTTAGTAACTTAGAGTTTTTTTTCCATATGTCATAGCATCGGCTGGGACGCGAACCCACACCCGTCTGCAACCAACTACTTGCTTGCAAGGCAGGTGCAATGACCTCTCGGCTAACAACGCTTGACTGGTAACTTAGAGTTTGGGAGAAAAAAAAATTATAAAATGAATTTTATAATTTTATGCATGTTGGAACTTGCGTGAGTGCCATGCATGAGTGCTATCATAAATTATTTCTAAACCATTTCTTTATTTTTTACATACAATGTATCCAGCATAGGTCATTTAATAAAACATCTGGTAAATCTCTAAATTTATTACCTTATTGTCTTTTTCACATCTGCATTATTCTATTTCTTTATTGATTATTTTTATTCATAGTTTATTTTGCATATTTTAAAAATTAAATTATATCTTGTATATATATATTAAACATGGATATTATATAAAATTTTAAATTATTAAGAGATTAAAATATCCATAAAACAGCTTGAAAATAAATGTTTGAGATACAGAGGGAATTATTGTTTATATATTATAGAAAGTTTACGAAAAAGTATCATATGTTAACAGTCTAAAATAGAATCCATGGTCCATTTAAATTCATAATTTTAACATGCAATATAAATATAAACATTAAAAGCATAAAGCTAAACTACTCAATAAATAATCAAAATTACCCCAAATTCACAACTCAAGCAAACTATCTGAAAAATAAATTCTAAAACACAACGAATAAGCAGACTTCTCAAGAATAGTTCCTTACATGTGAAAAGTCTACTTGTAACACTAAAACCACTAAACATCACATGATCACCATCTCTTATGCTTGCACATAACTGTTATTAAAATAAGTAAAACTCTCCATACAGTAGTGCCACTTAGTGCCAGCAAGAGTCAATGTATGCCAGAAGGTTTGTGCATAAAATCCTCATCTAGTGCCTACTCATCCAATATCCTGACTAGTTTCTGGCCTGTGGCCTTCGTCAGAAGGTGGCTGCTGGAGGGTTGCATTAGATCCTAAGATCTAGGTGCAGTGCTCTCAGATATAAGGCTCCTCACTGATGAAGGCCACAAGCCAGAAACTAGTCTGTGGATATTGGATGAGTAGGAACTAGATGGTGAGTTTATGCACAAGCCTTCTGGCATCTATTGATTACTCTGGCTGGCACTGAGTGGCACTACTGCATGGAGAGTTTTTCCTGTTTTAACAACACTAAAACCATTGGTTGTATTTTACACTTTATTTTTTGTTTAGTCTGGTTGAGTTGTGAATTTGGGTTAATTTTGATAAATAAATAAATAAATATAAATGTAAATACATGAAATCAGTTAACACCTAAACAATACTAATAACAATAGCAATCAATAATCTCAATCTGTTGTCAAGCAACATCAATAAGGATGGATAGCCACCTTTATCTATGGACTAATATGTTTATATAGACACTGAAGATTGCAACTTGAATACAGAGAATGAGATTATTAATACAAAGAAATTTAAATAAAAGTCATTAAACAGGCAAATATAATCTGTTCTGAAAAGAGACTAACAAATAGTCAATTATAACTTTAAACTGCCCTGAAACTATGTATTATAATGATCCAAAAGAAAGTGAAGATCGAATCTAACCGCAATCTGCACTACAAGAGCGCCATCTAGGCATTTGAGCCTAAAAAAATTTATAAAGTAGGCAGATATGCGCTGTTAAGATTCCACTTTATTTAAATATTCAGACCGTTAGCCCATTGTCACTAGCTCAGTGGAGATGCAGAGATAATAATCTATATCTTTAGTTTATATCTTAAATATATATATAAAAAATAAAAGCCACTGCCAGTAATTAACACACAAACATTTATTTACGCACATATAAATTTTGAATCATTTTAAATTTTGAGGAATAATATTTATTATTTTAGATTTTAACATTCTTTTAATTTAACTTATTATTTTAAAATTTTAAATCATCTACACAGATGAAATTTATATTTGTTGTAAGATTGTCCATGCAAATGAATTTAATATTTTTTATTAAAATCGTCGAGTATGAATAGACTACATAGATTGTATTTGAAAAGAAAATATCCTATCCCTTATTTAACCTTAGGCCAAAAGTTCACAGTCAATCCATCTGATACATTAATGTATTCAATGTAGCATGAAAATACAACAGCACTAAATATACTATACTGTCAGGGATGTACATCTGAACAGTATAGTTAAAGAAGACATTGTCTCTCAACCCAACAGGAATGCTACATCTGTTGGCATGAAGAACAATAAACAAAAAACTCCATAGGAATGGACCATGTCTTCCGTCTTACTATCCAATTCCATTAGGCAAACAGGGGGTGTGCGGGGTATATATGCAATCCTGCCTGTAGCGGATCTCACGCTACATTTACTAATTACATTAATACATCCAATCCATTGACCCAATTTAGCTACGAAACAAATAACCCAAGATTACCCTCCCTTACACTATATATAACTTTACAAATCTATATAGCCATTCATGCCTGACTTAAATTTAACATTTATATATGTTTGCACAGATGAATTTTATAAAATTTGTTTTAAAACGTTGAGTATAGATCGGCTGCACAGATTCCACGGTCAAAAACATTCCAAAATAAACATAACCAATCAAAATACAAAGTCATCGATAATGTCAATTGCAGAGAGAATACAAGAAACCCCATAGCATTCATCATAAGATGCCACACTGACATCGATGACCTATATATTCCAATCAAATATGAAACAGCAACATAATTAACTGCTAACGAATCTATGTAACATCTATACCCAACTTAAATTTCATGCATTTAAATAATTTATACAATAAGAAAAAAAATGGAAATGATTTTTATCAAATGCCAAACATATAAAATTAACCATTATTAATTGACCTGAAAACTTACAAAAGTCAGATAAAAGTCCATTCAAAATTTAGGTTAGTTTGTTTATTAAACTTGTCAACTCTTGATGAAAGTTCTTAATTAATTTTATGATTTTAACAATTGTTCAGTTCATATAACTTACAGTAGAAGAGCTCTCAGTTCCTCATGTTAATTTCCAGGGAGTCTTTATTTGAAACTTAGTCTATCTGAAGGCAGCCTTAGCTGGAACAATCCTGGTATTACAGTCATTTCATTTGAGATAATTGAGAGAGAGAGAGTGATATGTGCATCCTATCACCCTTCTCACAAAAGCAAGCTGGAAACTGACTGGAACTCAATAGTTTTCTTTTTATAGTAAATCTCCAGATTGAACGAACAAAGACATCACTAATCCAAATTTTCGTTAAGGTCCGAGAGGCTTGGTGCTTCCATTGGTCAAGCTAAATTTTCTTTATTCTCTTATCTAATTTTCATCTGACTTTTTAATTACACAAGAGCCCCAAGGCTAGCTTGCTTTTCAATTAATAAACAATCATTTCCATTTACAGATTACAGGAATTAATTAATACCTGTTTTTATTTTTACTTACGTTATTTCTTTATTAAAATATTTTTATATTTAAATCTTGTATTTTTTTATAAAAAAAGTATGTTCAAATACTTTTTTTTATTTATAAAAAAAAATATTTTTAAAGTTTTGCATCTGTGCGAATATATATACGTTTAACAAACATTTTAGCTTTTAGTTTTTTAATAGATTTTATTTTTATTTGTGAACTTTAAGATTTTATTTTAAATTAATGTAATGGCATATTTATATACTGTTACAATATATATATATATTGTAATATAATATTTTTAATGAATGTTTAGATGAAAATATTGAATGTGTTGAGTTATCCATTTAAATCAACTTAATTAGAAAGCAATTAACCTAGAACAACTGACCCAGGCCAAAAGTCAAAGTAAACTGACAGACTGATGCATGTGTCAGTTCCTCTTCACCTGCATAGTTGCTAGAGATCAGTGATAATAATAACATTAAAATATTTCAGATTGGTCCTCTAGCTTGTTTATTATAGAGGAATTGAAACAGAAGGAATTTACACCCCAAACACATGCTGTACTATTTATTATTGAAACAGTTAGATCTGTTTCACCTATTATATTCTATAATAGTGTATTTCGTTTCACTCAGATTGTGTGTGTTTCTTTAACTTAAAACTTTGCCGAGTATGTACATGTATAATCATCTTGTTAATTATAATATAAAAATACAGTTTTAAATATTTATATACATGCATTCATAAAACTGAAGTAAACATAATGGTGTGTAGCTAGAATTTATGTATATAACAAAATAATAAATTTAAATTTATAAAATTACTTATTTAAGTTTCAATATTCATTTTAAATAATTTTCAAGTTCTATAATTTCAAGTCTATTGTTTGTTTAAAATTACACAAGCTGTAATTTTGTTTACGAGTTTTAACATTTCGTCTAAAAATAATCTTTTGGCTGAAACTTGACCCATTTAAAATTATAACTAAGACAAATTATAAAATTCAGTCAGGCATAAATCCACATTAAGTGCTTTTGCAAAACTCTAGGGAATATATTTTTGGCTCTGGATGTAGCTATGATGCAAATTGAAAAACTCAAGGGAGTAGAGCTTTTAAGTCCAGATTTAACTATAGCAAATATTAAAAACTAAGTGGAAATTTAGTTAAAGGCAAAGTTTGAATGAGTAAACAAGTGATGTGGCAAGAGTAAAGGGGGGAGGGACCTACTGTCAAAAGTAGAATATAAAAAAAGCTTGTAGTAGCCATAAAAAGTTGTTGTTGATGCTGCTGATATATTTCCTGAAAGACCAGTGCCAAAAATAATAAAAAACAGCAGTTCCTGCATTAATTTAGCAAGCTGAATTCTAGAAAATCGTTACCAAAGCAGTTCAAATGAGGACTGTCGGCTAGAGGACCATAAACAGCCATCTATTCTTCCCAGACTGCTGCTGTCTAATGAGAGAAAACATCAACCTCAGCCACGACCAGTCAAATGATGGAGAAGTTACACCTGAAATACCAGAGAGTTTTTGGCCAAAGTAATGGGAAGAAAGATGCCACTGAAGTAAATTTACAAAGCTGCATCCAGACTTGAACATAGAAAAGCCACAGCCTGATTTGATAGAGAGAAGAAGCACAGTAAAGAATGCCTTAAAAGACTTTACCAGTAAATCATTCTGCAGAACACTTAATTCAATTACTAAACCCATTCTAAATTAAAAGCTAGCTAACTAATCAAATCTGTATTTAATTATATCATTTAAATGTTCAACTAAATTGTTTATATTAAATTTATTTTAAAGCTTAGAGCACTCTCAAAATTCTTGCTTGATCATTAATATTTTAAGTAAGCATAAATGTTTAGTTTCTATAAAACCATTTCAAACAAATTCTTTATTTCTAAATTATAACTTTATTGATCGTTTTATGCAATTTTTTCTTATGCCATCTATCTTTAGTTTTAAGTTCATGTTTATTAATTTATGCTATGTTCGTCAGAATGAAGTTTTGTGGGTAATAATTATCGAAGGGGTGAGTAAGCACCTTTTTCATTATGTCAGATTATTGTAATATAAAGAAATATAGGCAAAACTACCTTCTGAAATCAAACTATTATTTACGCTAGAGTGAATCAGTTACTTATAAGACCCAAAATAGGTTATTTAAAACGCATCTTTGCCCAAGTTATTTAAATGTATATTTTGCAAAAGTTATTTAAAATGTATGTTTTACAAGAGTTATTTAAAATGTATATTTTGCATATATTATTTAAAATGCATATTTTGCGTATGTTATTTAAAACGCATATTTTGCGTCCGTTATTTGAAATGGATATTTTACAAGTTATTTAAAATTAATATTTGAGTACGTTATTTAAGAATCAATATTTTGCATGAGCTATTTAAGAATCCATATTTAACCTTAATTATTTAAAAATCCGTTTGTTTGATATTAGATGTAAATTATATGACATATAATTAATGTTTCAAGTTCTAATAAATCTTTAAATTTTGCTATAACTCCATTTAATTAAAGATTAAGAAGCTATGCAGAGATCCTTAAATCAGATTCTTATTATCGCTTTTATCATGTGTCTTAATAATTCATTTATGAACTGACCAGTGATAGTAGCACTGAAAGAAGCTAAGATTTTGGCGTAATTAATTTATAAAAATATTAAATTAGCGTTGCGAATGTGTTGCTAGTTTGCATAAATGTGCATCTCTTCTTGCTATACCTATAATGGCCTATATCAGGATCGTTCCCACATCAAGTCATGCTTCGAAAATTTAGGCAACTGTGACATTTATTTGCATTTGAAGGAACCAAAGCGTTCCAAAGGGCTCGTAAGCCATTGTTCTGCTCACTTGAATAAAAAGGCCTCTTCGTATTATAGCAAGCAGCCCGGTCTGAGGAACCATTTACTAGGTAATAAACCTCAATTAAGAACACATTTGAGGCGCACTTATACTGATACTATAGTTTATAATGCACTAGAATCTGACCTTCGACTGCCACACCTCAGTTCATCTTTCCTAGAAAGTAACTTCGGCTTTGATCCGATTTGGAATCTGAATTAATGCGTTTATCTGTGTAGCAATTATATATCACGCAGATATCTTTATAGTTGAATTTAAACTTAGTAAGAATAATAATATAATCTCTGTCAGTTACCAATAAATTGATCACTCTAGCTATTATTGATTTCCCTTATATAGAACATAGCATGAGTTATGACGTAAAAGATGGTATGGTCATATTAAAGTCGTAGACCAATTAAACATTTTCTAACCCCAAAAGCCACTCATGTGCATGTGAGCACAATATAATTTGATTTATTATATTACTTGTAACCCTGAGAATTCACTCACCTGTGTGTGAGCACTATAATTTGCCTTATTAAATCATTTGTAACCCAGAGTATTCACTCACCTGCGTGCAAGCATTCTAAATTGCTATATTATATTTTTTATAACCCTGAGTATTTACTCACCTGCATGTGAGCAAACTATAACCAATTTATTTTGCTTTATAACTTATTAAGTATTACATTAAATTTATGAAATATAAATTTATCTCAGTCTCCATTCTTGCTCATTACCTTATGAATCACTAGTTAAGTTATATAATATATAATGGGGGGGGGGATGTCTCATGTTTTACTGCTTTGCTATTTTGGAATGTGAATAAAGAGATATTGAATGTAACCTCAGGCATGTCATTCGTGATGGGTGGACTTGGAAGAGAGATGAGGTACGATCAGATGTAGGATAGTGCTATCCCAACTTGGTCAGCCTTTGGTTCTCTGGCTCGGACTCTCAGTCTGTTGAACAAATGTACAAACCTGGCCATTATATTATAGTAGCTCAACAATGTCTTATTGAGTATTGAGGATACTCACAAACTAAAGCACAAGATAAAGATTTTTGAGTATCTTTCACTATTCAACAAGATATCATTGAGCTATTATAACAAAATTACAGCACAAGGACTTGACATGAAAATCCCTTCTGCTTAAATTACATATGATCTCTGCACTAATAAATAAGTTTGAATATTATAGAGGATTTGGTGGATTGAATTTCAAATGTGTTGACATTTGTTCAGTAAATTTTCAATGATGCACACAAAAAGGAAGTATATTCTTTAAATACTTTTATTTTTTTAAAAAAGAGTACAATAAAAGGTATTAATGTTCAGTCAAAATATATCTTATTTTCGATTGATTGTAAAAGTTGCCTCTTTTAAAATGAATGAAATTTTTGTAAAATTTATTTTTTTAACATGTTTCTTTTTTACATAAAATAATATAGAATCCATGTTTAATGCATGTGAATTTCTTTTAAAATATTACAGATAATTACAAAGAAATCAAGTCATATGTCACATGACCTAATTTAACAAGCTTATATTACAAATGTTATATATAGAGCTCACAAATAAGCTCTTAACAAGCTTTACAGAATATCCTCAACCCCAGACTGGTTTCTGCTACTGGTTTTCTTAGTGAGGTGCTAGGATATTCAAGCATTAGATTAAAAATATCAGGATATTTAAATTAGATAGCTGGATTGGAAGACATATGAATGTCTGAAAATTTAAGATTTTCTACTTAATAGTTATCTATTAGATAAAGTGCTTGGTGTGTCCTGGTATTTTTAATCTAATGCTTGAATTTCCTAGCAGAAATTAGTCTGGGGTTGAGGATGTTCTGCAAAGCTTGTTAAGAGCTTATTTGTGAGCTCTATATATTACAGATAATATTATTTTTATTTTAAATAAAAATAAGTACAAAAAAAGGCAACAACTGAATACTGTAAAATTAAAAGATATATATATATATATAAAGATTTTATAATAAATGCTTTTATTTATTATGAACTAAACAGTCAAAAAATAACTGTTTTTCTTTGAATTCAATTGGGAATTTTATATTTAACTTGAAATAAAAATGGTTGGTTTTCATAAAATTAATTAATTCAAGCATAATTTTTTATAATAAGGGATTAATTTGTAGACACTGCACATTTTTATTTCAAGTTAAATATAAAAACTCAATTGTGATTGAAAAAAAGTAATTTTTGACTTTATTCCAATCAATATCTTATAAGAATATTTTAATAAATATCATATGATCATCATTTCATATGCATAAACATTCTGTTAATAAGACTATCACACTCTCCAGACAGTAGTGCCACCAAGTGCAAGCCTTTGTAATCAGTGGATGCAAGATGTTGGACGAATAGGCAATAGATAGGAATTTTATGCACAAACCTTCCTGCATCCATTAATTACAAAGGCACTTGGTGGCACTACTATATGGAGAGTTTGGTACTTCAATATTTTAATGTGGTTTTCTAAAATTATAACACTTTGCTTTCATTTATGTTATATTTTATTGTGCCTAGTGTTTAAGTTAGAGGACTCAGAAAAAGAAAGGCTTATTCCTTGTTGGATACAATATTATAGCAATACCATTAGAACAATAGTTCTCAATCCTTGTAATGCCACAATCCGTTAATACAGTTCCCTTATGATGTGGTGACCCCCAACCTTTAAATTATTTTTATTACTTCATAATTGTAATTTTCAATAGTCTTAGGTGACCCCTGTGAAAGGTTTGTTCGACCCTCAAAGGGGTCGTGACCCACAAGTTGAGAACCGCTGCATTAGAAGATGCCTTTTTTTTGGAGGGGGGGGCAGTTGTTCGAAATAGTTACAGCCAAAAGTTGTTGAAAATCATGGCATTAATGCTATAAATTCAAATAGTCTGCTGTTATTAAATTTTTGCATAACACATGGATTGACTGTTTGTTTAGGTAGAAAAATTATTATAAAAAAATATGGATGCAGCCACATTTAAACCAACAGCCTTTAATTGAATACATTGTAATTAGGAGTTAGAATACAAGAAGAGTTTTTATTATGTGACCACATACAACTGCAAATTATTGGACAATTAAAAATTATTATGCTCCAAGATTAAAATATCTGCATAAAAATGTATCTTATTCCACTAAATAAAAAAATGTTCATTCTTTAAGAGTACCTAATACAATCAGTGATTAAATAGTAAAGATGCATATCTGGACATTCAGGATTGCCATATTACTGAGGAACAAAATTCTCTTAAAGAGTATATTTACTGAATACTAGCACATCTATTCTTGGATTCATTAAAAATAAGAATCATGATTGTTTTTCTGATGATAATCTTATTGTTAGTGACTTGATTAAATGGATACATGTGACATATTCTGATTGGCAGAATAATAAATTAAATGTTGGGCTTCATAACAGATATAGAAATATAAAGTGAGAAGTTTAATGACTGACAAAAAAGTTGAAAATGATTGGTGGATTAAACTGCAAAGAAAATTCAGGCATACGGTGATCATAGTCACTTTAGATCATTTTTGATGTACAGAAAGCAACACATGATCATAATTTCCTATGCCTACACAATTTATATCCATTGATTACTCTGGATTGCACTAGGTGGCACTATTGTATGGAGAATTTTGAAACTGAAAGCAATATTTGGACATCAGAAATGATATCACAATCCTATTAAATTGAATAGTGGCATTTTATGACACTGATATTTTGAATAAATGTAAAGAATATTTTGATCATATTTTGAATAATGATATAATAATTGAAAAAATGACTTTTAATGGTGTATCCGTTTTATCTATTCATTTATATTTGGACAAAAATATTCAGTTTAATGAAGTTAAAGACCATTTTATAATTTATTTACTGAAACGGTTATAGGATCTGATGGGTTGCCTGGAGAAATTTTAAAATATTTAAACTTTTTTAGGAAAATATTTAAGGTTGCTTCTATTATCTAAATTTTTGAAATAAAAAGACTAGACAAGATTGCAGGAACTGTCATGAGGTTTCATTATTATCCTCTACAATCAAATTAAACCACTAAACATCACATAATTATCATTTCTTATGCTTGCTCAAGACTGTTAAAATAGGTAAAACTCTCCATACAATAGTGCTACTCAGTGCAAGCCAGAGTAATCAATGAATGCAAGAAAGTTTGTGCATAAAATTCCTATTTAGTGCCTACTCATCTAGTATTCCCAGACTAGTTTCTAGCTTGTGAATTTCATCAGTGAGGAACCTTGGATCTGAGAGCACTGCATCTAAATCTTAGGATTTAATGCAACCCTCCTAAAGCCACATTTTATCTCTACTTAACCACAAAATTATGAGTCTAAAATTAAAAACAATAATATTTTTATTTCAAGCTTATTTGCTTATATAGTCATAAGGTCTGAACTCAGTTCAGTACCTATACATTTTGGAGTCTTTGGTTTTTTAATAACTATACCACCACTATCCTATTAGGCAGTATTGATATTAAACCACTAAACATCACATGCTCACTATTTCGTATGCTTGCTCAAGATGCTAAAACAGGAAAAACTCTCTATACAGTATTGTCGCTCAGTGCAAATAGAATAATTTAGAGTAGAGCTAAAAACTCATCTAGTGATATTGGATGAATTGGCACTAGATAGGGAATTTATGCACAAACCTTCTTGCATCCACTGATTACTCTGACTTGCATTTAGTGGCACTATTGTATGGAGAGTTTTGCCTGTTTTTACAATCAAATTACTTCTAATGATGTTGCTGAATAAATAAATGGTTACTTTAAACACAATATGATTTCAGAGAATCAAGAAATCTTATGACAAGGTTTATATTGTCAGATAAATGCAGGAAAAGTGTCAGGAACAAAAGAACGATTTATATGTTGTTTAAACCTGATATTTTTTTAATTGTTTGGTCATCCATGAAAGTTTATCCATATTACACAGCTTTTATATGTTGAAATGAGAAGAAGCATTATTACTGCAACTAAAAAAGTTAACATTTGAAATGAACACTAGTGTTGCAATGCACCGTGACTTTATCTTATACAGAGTCAGGAATCTCTCAGCCACCATACCCAGAGAAATCTGATATCCACTTTATCTTCCCTTTCCATTCCCTGTCCTAAGTTTTCCATATTCTTCTTTATCCTGCTCCATCCCATTTTCACAACATGATCTTTGTCAACTCCATGGCATTTATATCTAAATCTCCCTTATCTTTTCCCAAACCTGGCATGTAGAAACCACTTTCTGTATAATCACTTTGTTTATATTTATTCTTCAACAACTTCATTATTTGTATTCCTCTGCTTTCAGGCATTTACATTCAATTAACAAATGCCTAATATTTTTCATGCTTTCCTTACACAACATGTATACTAAATCATGCACCTTTCCCCATTTATGTGCATATTCCCTTGTTGCTAAAGATCCTGTTCAAGCCTTAAACAGTAAACTATTTTCTTTGCTATTATCATAAATTAACTTGCATCCAATATTCTGTTCACTTCTATATATATTTAAACTCTTTTTACTATTCATATTAGTTCTCCATCTTTTCAAATTCCTATTGTTTTTATATTTTTTTACTTAATACCAGAAAGTCAATTATATTAATATGAGGGTGTCTACCAGTGCATTATATGTAATGTCAAAAACCAATGAAAAGATAGAATGATAACATTCTATCCCTGGGCTCTGATGCCATATAAGCCCATATGTTAATGGTGTTTCTGGAACGTTTAGACTGTATATGGATTAAAACAGTAGACATGGTTCACTATATAATTTAAAAGCCAAGTCAAAAACTGGGCTTATATGGCAGCAGAACTCTGGATAGGATGATATCATTCAATCTTTTCATTGGTTTTTGACATTACACATAATACAATGGCAGGTACTTACTTCTGCTTTGCAATTACAGATATTTAAATATTAGAATTATTTATTACAATTAATATAAGAATATGTAAATACAATATTTGCATGAAATATACTAAAGATATTTTATTCAATGTTATATTATTAAATCTCTATTTTCTAATCTTTAAATGAATTAAAGTTATTCACACACATATCTTCTATGTCTTCCAATATAACAAATCTGTCTACCCCACATGAAAGTTTATTTAAAACAATTCACTACACAAAGTACAAATTATTAATATCACTTCCATTATATATATATATATATATATATATATATATATATATATATATATATATATATATATATATATATTCTGTAAACAAAGAGCTTTGCTAATTGCTCAACAAGCTTTGTGATAAATGGTAACCAAGAGAAAGCATTTAAAATAACTATCAGAAACCACACCCAATCCCCTGACCAATGGTTTCATGCTTTGGTACTCCTCAGAGAGGCACTAGGATAGTTTCAACACTAGATATCTTCTATGTCTACCATAGTACCTCTCCGAGGAGTGTCAAAGCATGAAACCATTGGTTAGAGGATTGGGTGTGCTTTCTGATAGAGATATTTTAAATACTTTCTCTTGGTTAGCATTTATCTCAAAGCTTGTTGAGCAATTAGCAAAGCTCTTTGTTTATATTCTACCAACTTAAAAAAAAGAAATGGGGTTATGTGATATATGACTCTTTTTTTATATATATTTTCTGTTGTTTTTTTTTTTTTTTTTGCAGAAAATGTATCCATTTTTAATTCAAACATATTTATAATTTGTTGGTTTTGGTATATTTTTATTTTTCCGTACAACTTTATTAATGTGTATTTTTGTTTATTTCCGTTATCTTGATCAACCAAATTAGTATAAATGTCTTTACTTAAAAAATATTTTTATTCAGCCATATTTAATGTAAGTAATATTTTTAAATTCAATTTTTAACGCAGGTTATTTATTCCTTTTAATAAATGTAATTTTTATTCTGTAGATATCAATTATATTTGCATTATAAAAATCTGTCATATCCCATTTATTTTTGAATATTTCATCAATATCAAAAATGTTTTCAGCGTTTTTGGCGATTAAATCATTAATTTTAACATAAGATGCTAATTTTAAATTAATTTTATAAACCTCAAATATTTGCAATCTATTTTTTTTTTTAAATTTTCTTCAATTATTCCTGACATATTTTTTTAAAATTTCAATATAAGAAAGTTTTGCTTTAATTTCAATATATTTAGTTAGTCAAAATTCATTCAATTGATCAAAAAAGACTTTTTTTAAAAACAAATTAATTTTCATTTCATTCTTATTTTTTAAATTTCAGCCAATTTGTTTCCTAGGAAATTATGTCACTTTGATCTTCAATCTTAGGGTTTTATTCTTTTTCATTTTTGTATTCCACATTTTTCCAGGCTTTTTCATCGGTACTGTTAATATTTGAAGCAGGTCTTTTCAATTCTAAACAATGGAAATAAGAAAAACTTTCACAAAACTGACTACATAATATAAAAATTCCCTTCCTCTCCAAATACTAATGACGTGTGCCTTTTTTAAAAAATAAAATAAAATAAAAACTCAATATATTTTGTGAAAATAATATTAAATACTGTTAAATCAATGTAACAATAATTACTATAATAGACATCTTTTTTCTTATATAAAAACAAATACTTTTAAAAACATTGTTTCAAAACTAAAATTGTTTGTATGCTATATAGACATAAAATCAATTTCTGGCATTCGTTAAAATCAAAAACAAAAAGACAATATACAAAATTCTTATTAAAAACATGACAAAAGCATTACGAAACAAAAGATTATTTATATATTAATCAACACTTTTACTATTTCCAGAAAAAAAAAAAAACAACTTTTTAAGATTTTACAGCTACACATATTATTTTGAGCATACTCAGTATGTAAATAGATAGATAGATAGATAGATAGATAGATAGATAGATAGATAGATAGATAGATAGATAGATAGATAGATAGATAGATAGATAGATAGATAGATAGATAGATAGATAGATAGATAGATAGATAGATAGATAGATAGATAGATAGATAGATGGATAGATAGATAGATAGATAGATGGATAGATAGATGGATAGATAGATAGATAGATAGATGGATGGATGGATGGATGGATGGATAGATAGATAGATAGATAGATAATTAGATAGATAGATAGATAGATAGATAGATGAATAGATAGATGGATGGATAGATGGATTGATAGATAAATAGAGATAGATAGATAGATAAATAGATAGATAGTTAGATAGACAGACAAACATAAACAAACAGACAGGTAGATAGATAGATGAATAGGTAGATAGATAGTTAGATAGACAGACAAACATAAACAAACAGACAGGTAGATAGATAGATGAATAGGTAGATAGAGAAGGAAATAGATAGACAAAATAATTTATTATACTGAAATGAGACTTTGATCTTCTATCAGTATAATATAAAAGCAGTAAATTTTTTTATTAAAATATGTTTTAATTAAAAATTTGTTAAGCACATATACATATATATTAAGGCTATAACCTTAAGAATATGCACCTAGATGCAACAGTAGGGATCTCTACAAATCTTAACACAAGATTAAGCTGCTCTTGTCTTTTAAAGTTGAATCTTGTGTTAATATTTGTAGAGGTCCCTACTGTCACATCTAGGTGCATAGTCATAATATATATTACTAAAGTATGTTTTATAAAACTTGGAAAAATACATGGGAAAATAATAAGACCAATCAATATATTATTCAACTTACTAAATGGGATACTATCAAGTATACTGTTGAAAAATCGCACCTTGTGGCCTGGATATGTGAAACAAACTAGTGATATAACACTTCTTTAAAAAGTAATTTATGGTGTATTTTAGCATGATTTTGGAAAACCTCATTTACATTATAAAGAATATCTCAAAAATATAATAATAGAATACTATATTAACTACTTTTATTTGAAAGATGTAGCTGGGAATAGAGTACAAATAATTACAATTGGAAAAAGTGTTGACTTTCAGAAAAAAAACTCTGTTACAGAAGAAATTAAAAAACAGAATTGCACAATTTCAAAAACAGAATAATGGGCTAGCATATTTTATATGCGGACGTATTTGTGTTTCACAAAATGGTTATATAATATTGCAAGTTTCATATCTAGTGTACTAATTTTAACTTTTTCATTCTATTTTTTTACCTTAGATTTGGAATGACCACATTTACTTGTGAGTGATCACTGATGATAAAAATATTGATGAAGATTTTGGTAAATAGCTATTATTTTAAAATTAAGAAAAACACTATACTATTATTTTTCTATAGATGTAATCTTAAAAGCAGTAGTTAACACTACAGTAGAGTCATCTATTGGAAGAATGACTAAATAATAAGTAGTTCTTACCAAAAACTCTAGATTAAGAGTTTGCATCTGTACATTGTATGCATATAATCAATAATTAAAAACTAATCTCATAATATAATTGTCATTGCTATCATGTATTCATTAATTATTATTGCTCCAGTAGATGGCTCTAGCATAAAATAATGTGTTAGTAGATCTTATTAAGAGATTGAATGAAAATAATTACTATATGTATCATTTAGGAAACATAGAATCTGTTAAAGTTAAAAATAGAGTTAGACTGATGCAAAGATGCTCTATGTCGTCTATTTTGTTTTTGATATATTTGAGAGAAATGGAGAAAGCAATTGAAAGAGTAGGAAGAGAGGCAGAGATACCATTAATAGATGGCAAGGGAGTGTATACATTATCAAGTCTTTTGTTTGTGGATGATATCTTTTTGTGTACAGAAAGTAGGGAAAATATATGCTGAAGATGTGCACAAGGGAAGATAAAGAAATGGAGATTAGATTTTGTGAAGAAAAATCAAAAGTAATGATGATAAATGCTGGAAAAAGAGAAAAGAAATTTTTTTTATTGAGGAATATAAGTTGAATGTGGTGAATAGGTATCACTATTTGGGAAAATCATTTTAAGTAATCAGAAAAATTTCTTGGATTTAATAAGAAAGAAAATGTTAAACCTTCATAGTAACATTATGTAATCTAATTCTTGCTGTTGCATTATATTGATTTGTAAATTTTCTGTTCAGTATTATTCTTCTTAAAAAAAAAAAAAAAAAATATCAAAAAAAAAGGCTAATAATTCCTAAGATATAATTATGTAGTTTATCAGTTGACCCAGATTCCCAATCCCTTCTCTCAAATGGCTGCATTATTTGCAGTATTGTTCCTTACTTATCTATTTTTTATATACTTAATTAATAGTTGGACAGCTCTTTTATAATCTTGATGAAGGTTTACCATCTTTTGGAAGAATATGTTATCAGTAAAAACAAGTAAGATCATTCCAACTCTAAATATATATGATAAAAACTAAACTAAAATAAATAATATTACACTAGAGATAAGTTTTGCAATAACTATGCAAATCAACCTGCAAAACACAAACAAATTCACATGTAGAATACAACTGGTCTACTATTATTCTGTTTATTTGATATTTTGTGCTCTTTTTAATTCTGTAGAAAACTTAATTTTTTAATACTTCAACATCTTGTCTATCTCTCTCACGTCTCTTTTCACTATCATATCATTCCAATAACGCCCACTAGAATTGCTGTTTTTTACTGAGATAATATTCATAATGTAAACAGGGTTTTTTTCCCCATAAAGTCTTGTATTATCCATTCGTTTAACATATTCAATCCAATAAAGATATGAGTTTACAATAGTAGATATATATATGACATCCAGAAACTTGTAAAACGTATTGATTAGTGTTATGATTTTGCCATTATATTTTTAAAATTTGTTTTGGAACATTCATAAATGAAATTTTTCTACTGACTTTATGTTTTATAAATTAGGTGTCCATGTTTCACTTCTGTACAACAAATATGTCAATGCCAGATGCACCTGGCCTTGTAAAGGCCTGTGTTTTTTTAATTGGTTGTTTTAACAAGTTTTTTAAAGAAATGTGAGAATTGTACATAGGTCTGAAAGACCATCATTACAGCAGAATACAAAAACTTTGGACTTTCAGCCTGTTGTCTTTTTGCAATAATTGATTGCTTTGACATTTTTTTTTTGATTTAATGTAAATTAAACAATACATTTTAATATTATATAAATTAATTTCTGAATTTTAATAAAGCTAAATTAAAATTTACATTTTAAAATATACCTGTTATATTTGACAGAGCATATATATATACTCGAGCACTCTCTGAATAAAAATTATTTTTTTTTTTTTTGCAATATTGTTACAATTAATTGTAATAGTGTTTTTAGCTTATTAATAGTTACAATTTAGTAATGTCAGACTACAAAAACACTGGTTGTTTTGTAATATTTTTTTTATTAATATAATATTTGTCATATTGTTTTAAGTAGTTGCTTTAACTGTTGTTTTTTAAGATTTAATGTAAATATGTTGTTTTTTATTAAATATTACTAATTTATAAAAGTTTGTTACATCTTAAATTAAACATTGTTAGGCATGTTATTCATATAAACTATATTAGAGGATTGACAAACCACAAAAGCATGGAGCACCTTAATGCTGTATTATAAAATGGTGTTTGAGGCTGTTTCAGCAACTATCTGTGAACCTTTACTATGAAATATATACTATATAGCTGTAGTTAAAAGCACTTGTACTGATTTTTTTCCCCAGAATTTTTACTTAATGGTAAAATTATTTCCTTCATATAAACACAGTGGTTCAGAATTTGATATGTGACATTGGACAAACATACATTCACCAATCAGGACAATAGAGAAAATATAAATTTTATATATAAAATCATTAGAAATAATTTATTAGGCCAAAAATTATATTAATAGTAATCAAGTTAGAGATATTAAACTCAAGTATTAATTATAAACTATATGAACTAATATTAATGCAACCATGTGTAGCCTAATAAATATTTACTAATAATATTGATATATTAATCCAAAAGACAGTAAATCCTCACTAAGGTTGTATGAAAGTTGTACAATTTACAGTAAATTAAATTGTAATTAATCTATTTATTATTAACTTTCTTATTAAACCATTAAGCATCACATGATCACATTTCCTACACTAGCACATTAATTGTTGATAAACAGAGCAAAACTCTCAGATCCAAAGCTCCTCACTGATGAAGGCCACAAGCCAGAAATTAGTCTGGGGATATTGGATGAGTAGGCATTAGATAGGGATTTTATGCACAAGCCTTCTGGCATCCATTGATTACTCTGTTTAGCACAGGTGGCAATACTGTATGGAGAGTTTTGCTCTGTTTAACTTTCTTATTGTTAATATTATTGTCATAATATTAATTATTACCCATCTTTAGCTTAAAACTCAAACACTCTTTTTTTAATTAGTTAATTTTTTTATTAGCTTAGCTCTAAGCTAAGGACCAAAGTCAGAGCCACTCCTAGAAAATGTGGGGGCCTGGTGCAATATTTTTACGTGGGTGGTGGTGGGGAGGCTCTTTTATATAGGATAAAAACACTTGAATATTTAAAAAATCTTATTTGCAGATATATATAATTTATTATTAGTTGGAAATTATAAATAAGGATTTGTGCATCTTTATTGAATCGATTTTTGTGGAAATAAAATAAAATAACACAAAAAGCAAAAAATTATATTTTACTTTTTTGAATGTTTTTTTCATTAATAAGTTACCATAATTTAATTTGTTTACATATTCTGATTTAAAAAATAAAATTTCTAATGAAGAGAATCATTCTTGATGTATACTAGATGTTAAATATTTTTTCATTATCTTTAATCTTGAAAGAAAATCTTTCTGCATATGCAAAAGATATTGTTAGTGATAATACAATTTTGAGAACAGTAACAAAACGATACAATTCAGATAAATTATTATTATTTTAATTAAAATATGCTTTATTAGGTCTAATTATTGTACATATAGTAGGATATCAGATTTGACAAATGTTAACATAAATATTATAATGAATTAGGGTAGAAATAAGGCTCTGGCAAACATAATTGATTAATATAGGTGAAGATCAAAAGTCTCTTGATTAGATAATAGGAGCAGAGTTTTTTAATACTGGATAAGACAGTTCTTATAAAGGATGTAGGTCCTCATAGGTCTCACCTCCCCCCCCATCACTATTAAGGAGTAACGGAACAAGGAATGAGAGGACTGAAGATCCCAGGAACAAACTTCATGGAGTGGAGGGCCCAATCAAAATTGTGTGGGGTAATTATGGAATGATTAAGGTCGAAATGATTGGGGCCCATGGTTAGGCAAGGAGAGCAGTTCCCATGTGCATCATAGATCTGTGGAGAGGCAAGCTTCTTATCCCCTTTCTAGATTTTGACTATCTTAATCAGAAAGTTTTCCCAAGGACTGTTTATGGTTTGATTGAAAGTGAGAGAGTATTTGGTGCTCCAGTAGGTGAAAAGGATAAATGTGAAAAATCTTATGATAGGGAATATACCATTTTGATGCTGTCAATGAGACCCAGAAGTATGAGTTTCATATATTTGGATAAGGAAACTATGATGTCCCGGTAGTATTAGAATGATTGACAGTGGTGGAGAAGATGAATTGTGGTTTCATCCTCTTTGAAGCATAGAGGGCATATTGTATCAATGTGTTTGAATCCCTGCTGGTAAACTAGGAAATAATTTGTTGAAAGGCCATTGAGGTTAATTTTGAGGGAAATATTGCACAATTTACAAAATTGTATTTTTAAATGGCAATCCTCACAGATAATTTTTAAATCATTAAGTAATCCAATCAATTTCATTTTTCTAGAATATATTTAAGTCTTTACTACATTTAAAAAAGTCATCTTGGGTTAAATTTTGAATGTTGTTAGAATTATACAAAAAGGCAAATATAATATCATATTCATGGTAAGTTTTGAATCTTCATAAATAAAATAGTTGCATTATGAATTATAATTAAAAAATAAAAGTGATAATTTCCAATAGGTATTTTATTAGAAATAATTTAAAATCTAACATGACAATCACATCTGCAGATACCATTATAATGGTATTACTTAGCATGTGACAGTCAGTATATAACACAATATTTGGTAGTTGTATATTATACACTGTACATCATGTGGTGGAGCTGTTTCTGTGCAAAAATGTTTTAATATAAAGTTTCCTGGCCAGGACAAAACAAGATACTTTTCTTTTTATTTTACAAAAAAATTTACTTTACTTTTCTAATAGTAAATGAAACGTTTAAACAAAAAAAAAAAGATTAACAAACTAATCGGACCGAATGAAATGAAATTGCATTCAATTAAATTTCAGTGCATAGTAGTAGTGTTATGGATAGAGTGGGTGGGGTGGCAGTTTTTGATGATTCGAAGGATCATTCAAAAGATGCATTACTCTGATCAAACAAACTTTATGTTTCCAACCTCCAACAAGTTTACATTATTCTTAGCATTCTACATTAAACATCCAAAACAAAACAAAAACAGTTTTGCTTTTTATTTACAAATGTATGTTCTTCAACAAAGATTACAATTTGTCTAGTAGCTGTTCTCGTTTAAATGTGCATATTCATGTAAGTTTTGGGAAATGCTGTTTGGATCTATGCTTTTGAAATTATTTTTCACCTTCCAACATGTGTAGGGCAAACACAGGGCTGGTATAACAATTATTACTATGTAGTAGTACATCAGGTAGGGTGTAACATCATTACTTCGAATCAACATTATAACAGTTATGGCCAGTTGAATTACATACACCCTCACATCATACGGTAGCAAAATGTGAAGTGTGTGCTATTTGCATAGTATCGCAAACAACATCAGCAGGCCATCTAGGCCTGCTTAATGACTAATATGAACAGAACTGTTCTATACACTGTGACTTTGGCCATGTAAATGGCATATTTCTGTGTTTATGCACAGAAACAGTGCCACCACATGATATACAGTGCATAATTTACAACTACCCTTATTTCTTCTCTCTTCTTTAGATGTTGCTATTGACCAGTGTGAGTGATGCAATAACTCTAGATCCCCATCACCACATTATCAAGATCTGATACCTGCATACTGTACATCTGCCATGGAAATAAATATGTGCACTGCTCTTCTCTTTTTGGGTGGCTCTGACCTAAGTGGTTATATATTCCTGAACTAAGATTTTAATTTATTTCTGATAAAATACCTGGAAATTATCATGATTTCAAGAGTATTCTCCTCCCCTTCCCATCACCATTGATTTGTTTTTTTAATGAAGATTTAATTGTTTTTAGATTAATTTTAGTAAAGAGAAAATTTTTGATGATTATTAAATTCCTTTAAATTTATGATGTTGAATAGTAAAACAATAAATAATATTTCTTTTACAAATATTTCTATCTAAATACATAGAAAAATATTTATTTTTATACAGTGCCTGTATTTATTATAATATATTTGAAAATAAATTAATCTTTACACCGACATATTGGTTGAGTAGGCATTAGATAGGAATTTTATGCACAAACCTTCTTGAATCCATTGATTACTCTGACTTGCACTGATGGTGCTACTGTATGGAGAGTGTGTAAACAGCTTGTGTAAGCATCAGAAATGGTAATCATGTCATGATTATGTCTCCTAAGATTTAGTAATCAATAGATCTCATATGGTAATGCTTTATAATTCCTATCCAGTGTTGTTCTATCTAACATACCCAGACTAGTTTCTAGCTTACAACTTCCCTCAGTGAAGAGTTTTGTATCATAAAGCAGTACACCTGAATCTTTTCGATAAAATGTGCTTTTCCTTTAACAGCCATCTTTTCTCAGTCTAAGTCAACTTGCTTGTGAAATCATATTGATCTGCACCAAATTCAGAATCTATATATTATGGTGTCATTATTTTTTTATTAATTATAGACTCTTCTATTCTTTGGCCAGGATTGATATAAAACCAATAAGACATCACATGATTTTACCTCATACAATGCTTATACATTGCTGTTTATCAGCAAATTCTTTCTTTTTTTCATACCATGATTATTAAGTAATATCATTTGGCATCGTGATGAGAAAGTGAAAGAATTTTCTACTAAACAACAATGTATAAGCATTATGGGAGATAAAGTCGTGTGATATCTTATTAGTCAATGTGGAAGATATTTGCAGAAACAGAGACACTTGCAAATTATTGATTCCTAGTTTTTTAAATGCTGTTTCTTTAAAATTACGGATTTTTTTTAAAGCTTGAATTAATAGTTGCGGAATTGCGGAACTATTTTCAGTGAAAAAGTAAAAATTATATGTTTGTACATATTGTGCATTAAAAAGATAAATATATGTATTATTTAATAAAAGTATAATCTATATACTTATGTTACATATAATTAAAGAGGATTTGAACCCAGACTTTCAAACTCCTTTCAGTCATCCACTCCATATTATACAACCAATACACATGACCATGTATATGTGGAAAAGTTAAATGATCTCCAATATACATATTTCAATCTGCACCAGCACTCATCAGTTGGTCTGGGTCGTCATCTCCCACATATATATATAGTCAGTGCTCGGTATATATTAAAATTCAAATTTTAATGGACAGACTTCAATTTTTTTATATTCTTTAATTTTTTAACCAGCAATATCAGCAAACAAGGGCTTTGAGCATGCCAACATCAAATTTCCAATATGGATGGCTGAAGAGTAAACTAGTGGAAAAGACTGAAGCACTTCTATCAAAGTTTGAAGATTTGCTATCTTAATATAAACCGAGCACTGATTATATATATATGGGAGATAATGATCCAGATCAACTGATGAGTGCTGGTTCAGCATGAAATACGGATATTGTAGATCATTTATCTTTTTCACATGTATGTGGTCAGTTGTAGTGGTGTATAAGATAAAATGATAAATAAAGGAGGTTTAACAGTCTGGGTTCAAATCCATTTTAATTAAATATATGTATTGTAAAGACTATAGTATTTGAAATTGTGTTAATGTGGTAAACACTTTTTTCTCTTTTTTCATTAATTAATTAAATAAACTTTATTATTGACTTTGAAATTTTACTTTATAATTTTATCGTTAGAATTAAATACCATGCAGTAAATTATAATATTTTATTTTTTACCAAGTTCCATTTTCATATGTTTACTTGTTTTAATTGTTAAAAAAAGAAAAAAAAGTAGAGCTTAATTACAAAATTTACATTGTTTATATAGTATATTATTAACAAATGTGAAATGATTTATTTTGCCATTCAACCAAAAAAATATATCTATATGGGAAAACAATGATTAATAGTTTTACAAGTCTGGTCAAAATGATGGATAATTAATTGTGACGGGAGATGTCATTTTAGAGAAACAAAATTGAAAGCACTTGCCATATGCATAGATCTAATCCGTGGGGCAGATAAGTTTTAAATGAGATGTCGAAATTAATTTAAAGCAATATTTTTACTTTAATTTATATACACAATAAATAGAGCGTTCACTGAATAAAATAAGACAAATTGATTTAACAAAAATGTTAGTAATACTTTAGTTGTTTTAAATTCTTTGCTTCCACTGCAGTTTTTTTTTTGTAATATAAACAGAATTATAAACAATAAATAAGCAAACTTTTTAGTGATTGTTTCAAATAACGCATAGTATAGTTTATGCATCGAATATTCCAGCCAGTTTTATTGATATGATTAGAATCCCATCTTTGATCCTGTTGCTCTTCAATATGGAATGTTTACTATATATAATCACAAAGCTTTATTGAAATGAAAATTTGAATTAAGTTTTTAAATGTTTAGTTTGTTTTAATAATTTGAAGTAACAAGTTTATATAGAATTTATTATAAACAAGATATATATAAAGTTATTTTTTTGGAAATAAAAATGATAATTGTTTAGATATCACATGACTCTTTCATCTAATTGCTCTCACGCTTCCGAGATATCTTCACTATTTTAGAGCCATCTAGTAGAAATTTCAGTAATCATTGGAGATCATATGGTATAATATTATAAAATCTTCATCTCCAGACCAGTTTTTCATATTACCTTTGTCGCTGAAGACTAGGATTCAAACCTCAAACTAATTCAATTTATATAGGAAATATATTTCCCTAAAATATATAGAATCTGATGGACCTGGTGGCACATCTATATAATTATGCATGTAAGCAGTTCAAAATACTATATTTTTTTTAACTTTCAAGATATTATTTTGAAAAGTGTAAAAGCATAAAACGTGGCTTCTAGATGCATAAATGTACTAGCTCAAACTTTAAATCCTAGTCTTCATGGATGAAGGTAAAAGACATAAACTGGACTGGACATGGACATTTTATATCACTATGCCATCTGTTCTGCGTTAATTACCTTAGCATATATAGATGAGTCTAGCGTAGAATGGAGATAATTATTTAAATAATAAATAATAACAAAATTCATGCTTATATTATAATTAAGTATAACTGCTAACTTGCTTAGAAAACCACAAAATAATCAGTATCAATGCAACTGGTTAAGAACAACATTTCTATTCATATACTAAAATATTTGTTTAAATTTTTCTCAGATGGGGATAGGATTCAAAATTTTTTATCCTGGCATATTAGTACATTCAATAAAAAATAATGGTATTAAAGTTCAACAAGCCTCCGAAATTAACTTAAATAACAATATAAAAAATTCCCAGACACAAAACTCTCCATACAGTAGTATCACCAATAAGTGCAAGCCAGAATAATCAATGGATGCAGGAAGGTTTGTGCATAAAATTCATATCTCTCAAAATCAAAGCTCCTCATTGAGGAAGTAGTCTGGGGATATTGGATGAGTAGGAACTAGATAGGGACTTTCGTTTCTCACTGATAAACTAGTCTGGATATATTGGATAAGTAGGTACTAGATAGTGATTTTATGCACAAATCTTCCTGCATCCATTGATTACTCTGGCTTGCACTGAGTGGCACTACTGTATGGAGAGTTTTCCTCTGTGAAAAATAGCTTGTGTAAGCATAAAGAATGATGATCATGTGATGTTTGATGGAATATAAAAAAATATTGTTAGGATTAGTTGCTATGGAGATGAAATAAATTTGAGCATTAAAAGTTAATATTGAGTTTTAATGTAGAAACCTGAAGATCTTGAATCATTTATCAAGCATCTATAGTAGAAAATTATCCAGGATACTGAATAATCTTAAAAATAAAATTCAAGTGCTTTTATACATTATTGAAATAACTTTTTATTTATTAACTGATTTTTGATTAACAATATAAAAATGATTAGCAATCTTCTTAAATATAATCAAATCTGTGATTAAAAAAAAACGTAATTTTAACATATAATTAATATTAAGATGATTAATTCATCACCAGTTTTAATGATTATACTCTACTGCTGGATGAAGATCGTTTCAAATTTAATCCAATTTCTCCACTTCCTCAATTTATTCTTCTTATCATTCCTGCAAACTTCGTTTTCTCATCTTTCCATTTCACATATGTTTTTTATACATCCAAAAAAAAATCCTTTAAAATCCAGTGCAAAACTTTTACTGTCCATTTATTATCATTTCTAGCAAAATGTCAGATCAGTTCGATTTTAATCTTTTAATTATTTTAATAATGTCAATGATATCTCTTTGTTCTCTCATCCATGTATTTCTTTTGTTTTATCCCTGTATGTTACTTCTGACATTTTTATTATTATAATTCTTCATGTATTCTGATGTATAGGTATTGCTTTCAATGACATCTGTTTACTCTCTCACTCATGTATTCCTTTTCATTCCTTTCTTTTACATCTAACATGTATATTTTTATAATTCTCTGTGTATTCTGAAGTATATGTATTGCTTTTCTGTTATGTGTTTAAGTCTCAGATCCATATGCAAGAACTGGTAAAATATATTTATTAAAAATTAATAAAAACATTCTATTCAAGTTTAATTCTATGATTATTTTCATCTATTCATCATCATTATCATTTACCTCTGTTATTAATCCACTCAGGATAAAATCCTCTAAGTTTAATTCATACTAACAAACTTTTTTATTCATCCAATTCTTTCACATGTGGCCTCTTTCAAGATTTTTTACAATCACTTGAGATTCAGTTTAAAATTTTAACTGTACATCTATTATCATTTCTTTTAGAAAGATGTCCGGTTCAGTATAATTTTAATCTCTGAAATATTTGAATGATATCAGTGATACCTATTTGTTCTCTCATCAGTGTATTACACTTTTGATTTATTCTTATTACTCCAGCATCCATCTCTTCACACTTCATTGTGTGGATTGAAGTCACTGTATTGTTTTTACCTGCTCTGGTTTCAAATCCACTGTAAAACACTATAAAAAACTTCCACTTTTAAACACCATAGGCATATTTCATTTTTAAATATTAAATATTAATTTTACCAAAAGCACTCCATATAATTTTGTTCTATTATTACTTTCACCCATGTTTTTATTTGTATTATATATCATCAAAATATCTTTAGCTGTTAAGTTTTTCTAACTTTTGACTATTAATATTTATTTTTCTCTTATGTGAAAAACCGTTTTGAACATATTTTAATCTTTGCAGCATTTATTTTTAATCCTGCTTTCTTGCTTTTACTTGATAATTCTTGCAATCTAAAATATTATTTTCAAAAACAATTATATCATCTATTATGTTTCCATATAATATTGATTTTTTTCCTTCATTTGTTTTTGTAGCTCAAATTTGCATGTTTGTTTATCTCTATAATGAAGTGATTTCTTTGTTCTTTATAACCTAAAGGTGAGTGCACTTTTGGTGAAGTTCACCATATTCATACTGCATAATGAAGTGGTTTCTTTCTTTTTTTTTTTATAACCTATAGCTGAGTGCACTTTCGGTGAAGTTCACCATATTCATACTGCATAATGAAGTGGTTTCTTTCTTTATAACCTATAGCTGAGTGCACTTTTGGTGAAATTCACCATATTCATACTGCATAATGAAGTGGTTTCTTTCTTCTTTATAACCTATAGCTGAGTGCACTTTTGGTGAAGTTCACCATATTCGTACTGCATAATGAAGTGGTTTCTTTCTTCTTTATAACCTAAAGCTTAGTGCACTTTTGGTGAAGTTCACCATATTCATACTGCATAATGAAGTGGTTTCTTTCTTCTTTATAACCTATAGCTGAGTGCACTTTTGGTGAAGTTCACCATATTTATACTGCATAATGAAGTGGTTTCTTTCTTCTTTATAACCTATAGCTGAGTGCACTTTCGGTGAAGTTCACCATATTTGTACTGCATAATGAAGTGTTTTTTTCTTCTTTATAACCTATAGCTGAGTGCACTTTCAGTGAAGTTCACCATATTCATACTGCATAATGAAATGGTTTCTTTCTTCTTTATAACCTAAAGCTGAGTGCACTTTCGGTGAAGTTCGCCATATTCATACTGCATAATGAAGTGGATTCTTTGATCTTTATAACCTAAAGCTGAGTGCACTTTCAATAAAATTCACCATAATCATAGCTGATTATATTGAACTTCCCTGAAAGTGAACTTAGCTTCAGGTTATAAAGAGAAAAAAACATTTCATTATGCAAATGAATATGCAAATATGTTTCCATATGTATAATAATTAAAAGTGTAGTTGTTTTTGTATTAACTATAACTGATCATATATTTCTGATTTAAACAAATCATCTATTTACAATTACTTAGAAATCAAAATTTCAAAACTCTCTTAAATGCACTTTTTTAGCTTATTAAATTAAAAAGTCCAAAAATTAGCAATAAATTATATTGTTTACTAAAAAAATTGAAAATATTTATAAGTATAATTTTTTTTTCAATATTTTTTTATTATCATGGTTTACAAACTGGACATCGATGCACAATAGATGAGAGAGACTATTAAAAAACCTAAATAAGTAATAAATAAAATATTTAATTTGATCTTTCGTATTAAAAAGTTGCATTTAAACTTCTTGTACTCTGACAGTTTTCTTTGTTTCTACGTGCTATAAACTTTCAACTTTATTTTAGTATTAAACCAGTATTATATTTCAGAATATAATAAATTTAACTTTATTTGATAGATATTTTATTTAAAAATTAATAAATAAATAAATTCTAAAAAATAACATTTGACTTTAGCAATTACTTTAAAAATTCTTTCCTAGTGGCAATTTGAGTTAATAATTAAACATTTTATTTTAATATTAAAACAATTATTCAATATTATGTATCAATAAATTGATTTATTAAAAATATAAGTTTGCAAACAAAAACATTTTAAAAATATTATATTTAAACTTTACAAATATAGATAAAAAATAATAAAGTGAAATATATAACAAGAACAATCACTTTTTTCTTACTGGCTGATTATTATAACATTAATGAAAAAAGTAAATTAACAAAGTCTTTGATAAAACATAAACAAATTATTATAAAGTCGTCATAAATATATAAATTTTATTCTAAAATTTAAAATTGCATTTATAATTATTAAAATATCACAAATATGTCATTTTTAAAATCATTATTATGAATTTCTTAACTTGTATTTTTAAAAATGAAACATATTTCAAAACAATCTAAGTATAAAAATAAACATATTTCTTTTTTAATAATTATTATACAAATATTTTGTAAAAATAATCATAAATATTTAAATACACCACAAAATTAAACAGTTTTTTATTCATTGCTAATAATAATCAAAGAAAAGTTTATACGTTTGTTTACTTATGCAAGATCAAAGAATCTATCAATTAGAGAGCTAGGCATTTGTCAACTCATTTATAGTCTTCAAATTTTTTATGAGCTAATTAATCAATATTAACTCTATTTCTGATTTTTGCCATCACATGAAGTTGAGATAGTGATTTAAAGCCAAAGCATAGCACGGTCATTACAGTACTCCATAATGCATCAAATCTTAGAATCATTGAGTTAATGATATTAATAAAAATAGAAGATGGTGTTATATCTGCAATTTTTAACATTTTTTCATTTTTCTTAACTGTTTCTATTGCATTCTTCTAATTATATGAAATGTTTATTTATTATTTGGCAAAAATTAAAAATTAAGTGTGTGGGTATATATATGGAAAGCCTCCTAAATGGATAAAATTTTTGAAGTTATACTTTACATATATCTAATTACTGTACTTATAAATATTCAATTATAAGATTACCTATATTGATTTGAAGAAATACAGACATCGAATTATAATATTATTACATATATATATATTGTAACAATTGAAAACAAATATATATAACACATGTTGGGAAAAGCTTTTTTTTTTTTTTTTTGCGAATAACAGCAATAAATATTTTATTTTATAAATCAGAGTAAATCTCAACTCTATAACAACATTTAGTATAGCAAAGAAAATTCAAAAACCATTTATTTCTTCTTTATCCAGACTTAATACGCACCATGCTTGACCCTATCACTATATATAATCCTATGATGACATATCAGAAATATAAATCCTAAGAAAGAATCTTAATTACTACTTTAGCAAAATTAATATTTATAATAATGTGTACTATGAAATACTTAACTTTAATAATTATTACTTATATATTCATCATCATCATCAATAGTAGTCTGTCCAATAGACAGGTCCAGAGAGTAGTCACTACATCAGTTCATCCATTCTTCCATTCCATTCTCTTCCTTGCCCACTTCCTCAATTCCACATAACCCCTTCCATCTCGTATATCATCCAATAATGTCAATCTCTTCCGTCCTATCTTTTTATTTCCACTCACCATACCTTCCAAAACATCTTTCATTAAACTATAATCTTTTCTTAGTATATGTCCAATCCAGTTTCTCTTTCTCTCTTTGATACTTTCAATCAATCTTCTTTCCTCATTAACTCTTTTCAAAACTTCTTCATTTGTTATTTTATTCACCCAACTGATTTTTTCCATTTTTCTCTCATATCCACATCTCAAAAGCTTCCAGTTGCTTTTTAATTCTATTACTCAATGTCCATGTCTCACAACCATACATTAATACCCCCCACACATAACATTTAATTAATCTTTTCCTTAATTCTCTTTCCATAGGTCCACAGAATATCTTCTTTCTTTTTTCAAATGTCACCTTTGCCAATGCTATTCTTTCTTTAACTTCATCTTCACTTCTTCCATCCTCACTCAACCAACAACCCAAATATCTAAATCCCTTCACCTGCTGCACCATGTCATCATGGATTCCAATTGTCTTTTTCATCTCTCCCTATCCATAAACACTTAGTCTTTTCGAATTATCTTCATTCCATATGCCATACATCCTTCTTCCAATTTATTCAACATATTCTGAAGATCCTTTTCTTCCTCAGCAATAAGAGCCATATCATCTGCAAATCTTATACACTTTATTACTCTCCCTCCAACATTTGCTCCTCCACAGTCCAAATAATTATTTATCATATCTTCTAAATAAATATTAAACAAAACAGGTGACATACTACATCCTTGCCTAACTCCACTTTCTATATTCACTTCATCCGTCTCATTACATCCAAATCTAACTCTTATTCTTTGCCCATTATACATATTCCATATCAATCGTCTTTCTTTCCAGAATACTCCTTTATCTCTTAAGATAGACATCAGTTTATTCCAGCTTACTCTATCAAATGCCTTTTCTAAATCTACAAAACATATACCAATTCCTTTATCTCTTTCCATATATCTTTCTGCAATTGTCCTAACAATACCAATAGCATCTCTCTCTTTTCCCTTTCCAAACCAAACTGTTCTTCAGCAATATAATAGTCAACCTTCCCATAAATCCTTTGAGTTAAAATCCTCAATAACACCTTAGAAACATGAGACAATACACTTATTGTCCTATACTCTTCACATTTAACAGCTTTCTTCTTTTTAGCAATTGGAATCACTATAGTTCTTAAAAAATCTTCAGGCCAAACTCCACTATTATATATCAAATTGCAAAGTCCAACTATTTCCTTCATAGTAAATTCTCCCATTTCTCTCAAAAATTCTATAGGTACTGCATCAAATCCAATAGCCTTACCATTCTTCATTTGAGATCCTTTCTTACTTCATCTGGCAGTATGTCCATACCTCTATCATCCATTGCAACATCTTCTTCATTTTCAAGTTCATAACTAATTAAATTATTTCCTCTACTAAACAGATACCGAATATATTCTTCCCATCTTTTTAATATATCATTACTATCGGTTAACCTTCTTCCATTCTTATCTGCAATCTCACTTGCTACCCATGTCTTTTTCTCCCAAGAAATACTTTGTATTCTATCAAATGCTAGATCATATCTTTTCATCTGTTGAAACCTTTCTATCTCTTTACATTCTTGCTCCAACCACTTTTCTTTTGCTAAATCTGTTTCTCTTCTTAATTCATTATTAAATTTCCTATATTCCTTTTGCCCTTCCTCAGTATTTATTTCTTCCACCTTCTCCGCACTTCCATCTTTTCCAACATACCTTCAGTTATCCAAGGTCTTTTAGCTTTTCTCGCCTGAATAATACCTATTTCATTTTTTGCTATTTTCAAGAATCCCTCTTTAATTCTATTCCAACACTCATCAGAGCCATTAATATAGTTCCCATCCTGAACAATTCTTTTAAATTCACCCTCACATATTAAACCAAATTTCCTTTTTCCATTTGTCTCAATTTATCCAAGTCCCATCTTGTGTATCTTTTCCCTTTTTAATTCTTTTTAAACTTAACTTTAATTTAGCCATCACCAAATTATGATCCGAATCTATATCAGCACCTGGCAAAGCATGTGAACCCTTAACAGCATTCTTATATCTATTCTGAATCAGTATATAATCAATTTGATAACGTTCTTTGTTACCTGGAGCTTTCCATGTATACAATCTTCTAATATGATTTTTAAAGCAAGTATTTGAAATGACAAACCCATTCTCTTTACAAAATTGTACAAGTCGACTACCCCTTTCATTTCTTTTCCCAATACCATAATTTCCAACAATTTTCTCTTCCCTAGCTTTCCCCACAACACATTCCAATCCCCCAATAGCAATATACATGCATTTTTCCTTCACATTGAATACTTTCTTCTATCTTCTCATACATTTCATCAATTTCACTATCATCATGAGTACTAGTTGGCATATAAACTTGTACAATTACCAAATCCCTAGGACTTGCATTTATTCTCATCACCATCAGTCTATCATTAATACCATCAACCTTTGCCACACTATTCCATATTTTCTTCCTCACAGCAATGCCAACTCCATTAATTGATCTATCACCACCTGAATAAAACAACTTTACATCTCCACTACTTACTTCTCCACATCCCTCCCACCTCACTTCACTTAATCCCATTACATCAATATTATTCAAATTCAACTCTCTTTTCAAATTCTCCAATTTCCCACTTTTCCTCAAAGATCTAACATTCCACGTTCCAATTCTCGTGTATCCCCTCTCAATGAATTATATTTATGAGGATTTCTCAGGTTGACGACCTGAGTAGCCTCATGTCCACTCCTGCCGGGCAAGACACCAAAGTTATTCTTAACTAAGGTCTCAACACCAAACGAATGATTTCTGTAGACATACTCATAATAAAACAAGGGAATTATAAGACAAAGTGGTTTCCCGTTGCCTTCTTTGCCCAGCAATAACCTCTATAATAGGCTTAGTGCGCTGCCAAATCCCATAAAATGAAAATCCAACTACCGCTTCCTCCTCATCGTTGTCACCTCTAGTGATCTTCCGCTGACTTGGAAGAAATGCCGTTGCTGACCCAGCACCCAGCGGGGTGTTGACTTATTTAATGGCGGTCAACACTCGCCATTATACATCCACCGTCATAGGAATTGTGGCACTTTATAGAAGTAGACACGCCACTGTCTCCTTCACCACTTCCTGATAGTGAATGTTGTCCCATTGTCAGCGACTGCTTATTTACAGTACTCTGCTTATTCGCAGCTAACCTTCATATCTGAAGGCCATGCCCCTATCCGCAACCTGGGGACACTCTGGGTGGCATGGGACCCATGCCTTATTCCCAGACTTATATATTATAAACTATAAATATATAACTAAAGAATCGATAAATTGACATTTGTAAAATGAAATGTGTTAATTAAAATTTATGAAGAGAAATGAGAATCAGTAATAAAAAAAAAAAACAATGAATTTATTAAATAAATATAATTAATTTAATATAAAAACAATAAATAAATATATTAATAAATAATTCAACATTTGGTATATGTGTAATTCGTAATTTAACTAATGCATGTTTTTTATTAGTTTAACCAAAAATTAATAAATAAGATGTTTATGTTAAATAAACTGATGTGGGTAAAGAATATATCATAACCCTTATACATTTGTATTCCCTTCAGGGCAAAGACTTGCACATTGATTCCTACTTTAGATTTTAAATATGTTATTTGTAAAGTTGGGCAGAGATATTGTTATAAAATTTAAACTATTCATTTCTAAAATATTTTTACATCACACACGCACACACACACACGTATATATATATAACATTAAATATTTAATACATTAAATATTACACAGAGGCAAAACTCTCCATATAGTAGTACACTCAGTGCAAAGCAGAGTAATCAATGGATGCAGGAAGGTGCAGTGCTCTCTGATCAAAGGTTTCTCACTGATGAAAGCCAAAGCTAGAAACAAGTCTGGGGATATTTGATGAGTATGCACTAGGGATTTTATGCACAAACCTTCCTGCATTGCACTGAATGATGCAACTGTATGGAGAATTTTGCCTTTGTGTAAACAGCTTGTGTAAGCATAAAAAATGGTGATCATGTAATATGTAGTTTTTACTTTTATTTTATACATTGCCACATAATGAAAAAAAAATCAACCAATCTCTAAGAGATATTTATTTCTAGAATTAATCATAGTTTTCATTTACCTTTAACACAGTTGATATTCCATCAACATAGCAACGTCATTCATATTTAAATATCACCTAAACAAACTACTTTATGTCAGCATTTGAATATTCAAATTAATTAAATTATTTAATAAAGACTATTTAACTATTTACAACTTTTCATTAATTATTTAAATGATAATGATATGTTGATGGGATGTCAGTCACTTCAAATATAATCAAAAAGAGTATTAATGCTCAAAACATGTTCTGTCTAAAAATTGGTAATTTTTATTATGTGGCAATGTGTAGAATAAAATGGAAAATATAATAGGTAGCATTAATAGGAAATATTTAAAAAATGTGCTGATAAATTGTTTATATATATGTATATATCATTAAAAACCAGTCAACACTTAGATAATCACAATATCAATAACAATCGACAAACTCAAACTGTTGTCAAGGCAACCTCTTTCTAATAATAAAGGTGGAATCCAACCTTTATTAATGGTCCAATATATTTATATAGACACTAAAGATTGCAACTTCACTACAAGAGATTGAAATTATTGATACAAAGAAGTTTAAACAAACCTCTTTGTATATATATAAAACTGTAGAAAGAAATAATCTTCACATATGCGCTAGAATTCATACACACTTTTTCCCATCAATATTTCTTTTAAAACTACACAAGAGTGTGTCAATTTTAGCACATGCGTGAAGGTTTCTTCAACAATATTATAGATATATAAATCGCTATATTGTTATTTATTACATATATATATATATTACAGTAATTATTCTATAGTGGACATTTTATATTATATATGTAGTACTAATTAATGATTATGCTTAAAAATATATATAATCTGAATAAAATATTACCCATATTGTAAATATAATTTTCTATAATTGCTATACAGAAAAAGAATCAGAATTAAAAACAATTCTTTTTTCTATGTTGCACTTCAAGTATACAATAGTCAATAATATTTTTAAAAATTCATATATACAAGCAACAAAGATTATAAATTATAAAATTATCATAGAAAAGTCTTTTTCCGCAGAATACCACGATTTAAAGTACATACAGCGACATCTATATCAATTAATTGAGACAAATTATTGAGTATAATTATTGTGCTATTTTTATGACTATTTGATTGCAACCATTCTCACAGAAATCTAAAACTATATATAAGAAAATGCTATGCATTATACATCTTTAACATATTTACACATAAAGCAAAAATTATCCACATTAAAACATTAATAAACTTAACTAAAGCAAAAATAAAATAATATAGTTATGAAAAAAAAAACACAATAAATAAATTGAGAAAGCAATTTAATGGTATTTGCGAAATATCCAAATTTTCTTTTATATAAACAATTCTTATGTGCCAAATTATAATATAGGTGATTATCCTTAGCTGTGTCCAACTGAAAAATCTATTGGGTTTTTTTTAAAAAAAAGAAATTTTATTCTATTGCTATATTGAATGCTACAAATACAAAAATTATATCAATTACATATCTATTTGAAGCAAAGTAGATCCAATCTTCTCCCATATTGCTCTTGTGATATAGCTTGGAGTAATTAGTCAGTCTCTTTTCATGATTTTTCCCATGACTTTCTTGAATTTAGTTTTGTGCAGGTCTCTCATCCCTTCAATCTTTACTTTACATCTGACACATCACAAAGCATAATTTATGAAAATCTCCAGTCTTATGTTCGTAAATAGACACTGACCTATATAGTCTTTAATTGATTTATAGTTTCCATTCGTATTGCTGTACCATTCATGAGTTATCGATCTGTAATTGGACATACTGGGACATCTAAGAAAAGTGTGATTTATTGATTCCTCCTCTCTCACACACATCCGGCACACAGAATCGATCTTCTTGAAATTTCTCCTGTATGCCAAAAATGAGTTTGTAGGGAGGGAGTCCAGGTTGATTTTTATTAGGAAACCTTGAAATTTTGCCTCAATGAATCAGAATTTTGTTCTCAAAATCAGTTGCTGATTGGTAATTCCGAGACCCTTTGTTTATGTTATTTTCCCCGTATATAATTTTATGTGCATTCCAGTATTTAATTTTTGATAAATCTATTACGTTTATCAAGAAAAAGCAAATTATAATATTCAACAAAAAAGGCCAAACTAAATATCTATTGAAAAACATCAATTGAATGATGAAAATATCAATGACTTAATTAATTTACAATTTAATTACAATAAAATGATTGATAAATAAAGTATGAATTTATTAAACTATGTTTTTTTCTCTGTTCTTAAAATAAAGTGAAAATAAAATATATAAATGTATGAATATAATATCTAAATACATGTATAGTATATATACTTTAATTAAGCTATATGTAACAAGACGGAATTTGAACCCAAACTTTCAAGTTCCCTTCAGTTATCCGCTCCATCTTATAAATCGATACCCATGACCATACACATGTGAAAAAGATAAAAAATCTCCAATATATGTATTTCATGCTGAACCAGCATTCATCAGTTTGTCTGGATCATCATCTTCCACACACACACACACAATATATATATATATAATCAGTGCTACGTTTATTTTTATTTTAAGATAGCAAATCTTCCAACTTTAACGGTAAGGCTTCAATCCTCTCCATTCTAAACTTCCCAGCTATCCACATCATTGAAAATCTGATGGTGGCATGTCCAAAGCCCTTATCTGCCAATTTTGTTTTGTGGATACCCATGTTGACTGTAAGTCAATCTGATCCCTTATATGTAAGATCTTAAGGCCATTTAAATACATAGAAGAGGGATGGGCACAATTCAAGCAGATTATGTAATATTTAAATACACACACATATATATATATATGATTGTATCTAGCATTGTAAAATATATTTTGCCTCAACACTATGATAATCAAGATGCAAACAAATTGATTTTTGCCTTCATTTCTACTATTTTTTTTATTATATAAAAAAGCACTTCATTACTTCATTTAGTCTTGGGAGAATTATTCTCATTAACATTTTTGCAGTTCACAATTATAAACACAGATTTTTGTTAAATAATTCACAGCATTAAAAAATAATTGTTAACAACAATTACTTTACTTTCAGAGCCACCATATTAAGTGTGCACTGAGTATGAAAGATAAGGAAATAATTTTGGAGATGTTTTGTCGTGCTCGTATAGATAGTCACATTAAGTTTGTGTAATAAAATTTACAAATGTTTATTTATTTATTTTTTATCTAAAATTTATTTACATAAATCTTTAGAGTCAAACTAATCAGAAGATCAAATTGTAGTTTTTTTAGAGCACAGTAAAGATCACATACAAGTTTTAATAGAAGATACAGTCAGGACCAATGACTATAAGTTGTCATTATGCTTTAGATTTGTAGATGATAAAAAGTCACGTGATTCTATAAGCATTTTAGTAGTGATTAGAATTCTAGAATATCAAGGCATAGATTTAGAATAGATATAATAAACACCTCCATACTTCCCCATTCTTTTTAAATTCATATAAATAAAGATATAATAAAAGACAAATGACCCCCAAGATGGATTTCGTGCTGAACCAGTATCAAATTCAACAAGTAACAGAAAGGATTTGAGTACATGGTAATACTAAGAAGATTAACACTGATAAAAGAGTATAGAAAAGTGATTTCATCTTTCCAAAAATGAAAATATGAATAGGTAAAAATAAATAGATATTATTTTATTCATCCTGAGTTTTTAAATAATATAGGTAATTTTGGAAAATATAATAATGCTTTTTAGTTTCAGGAAATATTAAGAATTAGTAGATGAAAACAAAAATGTATGACTAAAAGTAAATGCTAAAATGACTGAAGAAATGTTTCATTACCTTGAAAAAAAAGAAGAAGACTTATAGTAATAAATTTTAAGCAATTAAAAATAAATAGATTATTAATATTGTTGAAGTATAATAGACGATGATGAAGGACTTTGGGTAGCAATAATTTAAAATTAAAATTTAAAAAAATACCTATCATCACCAAACTATACATTTGAAAAATAAAAGTTTTTAATAAATGTGTTTTGCCATTATTAACTTGCAAATCTAAGTCACACTTAAGAGAGAGAAGAAAAAAAGGAACTTAAAATTACATGAAGAAATGTCTAAGTCGAGAGTACCAAAAATGAGAATGAAAGTTAAATACACAAATAAGAAAACAAATAATATAACTGGCATTATTAAAACAATTTAAAAAAGTGAAATGGAGTTGAATTGGAAATGTTGCTAAAAGAGGTGATAATGGAGTAACAACTGATGTCATAAAGTAGATCCTGATATGTTGTAAAGATTGATATGATCAAGAAGTTCATTGGAGTTATAAAGAAATGAAAAGATATGAATTGAGAAACCATATTAAACTTGAAAAAATCATTCTAAAGCAGTAGCTCTCAACTTTCCTAATACCGCGACCCTTTAATGCAGTTTCTTATGTTGTAGTGACCCCTAACCTTTATTTTTGCTACTGTTATGAATCGAAAATATGTATTTTCCAATGGTCTAGGTGACCCCTGTGAAAGACAAAGGGATTGCGACCCACAGGTTGAGAACAGCTGTAAAGTGTATTAACATTTAAAAATTTATTATATGATCTCGTTCCATGAAGCTTCAAGCATAACGTTCTGTAATATCTGTACAAAACCCTTACCGAAATCTGGATCAACTTTTGAATATTTCGGATTACTGTAACACTTTTAAAATTATATAGTTTATTTATTTCCCAGAGATTTAAATTGTTCAATTAAGATATCTACTAATATTCACTAATTCTTCATTCAAAAAGATATTTAAATAAGCTTCTAGCGTAATTACAAAAAAGAACCTAATTTTATAAAAATTAACCTAAATACAGCCTTTTGAAAAAATTAAAAATATTTACATTATTGTCAGGAAATACTATTAAAAATGGGATTGTTTATAATCATTTTTACCAAACTCATGAATTGATGATAAATCAGATGTTAAGTAAATCCAAATGTGCTTACAGGACATTAATATTTTTCACATTCAAACATTTTGCTTATTCTATCTATTTTAACTATGTTTTGAGTGCTTTATTTATAAGATCAGTGTTGTCTAAAAACAAAAGCGGGTTGTGTTTAATGCATATACCTTTAATGGTTGGAATTCTTATTTTTTTCTTCTCTGACAAGAAACCGTTTATAAAGTGTTCAGTTGGCTTGAATATCAAATTCGTCAAATGAGTTTCAATCTAGAAATTCTTTAGAACTTGAGTCTGTGATTTTTAGATGATTGTTATAGTGATTTTTTTTCACTTTTCCACGTAGTGTTAAAAATGGGCATAAGTCAGTTTTCATTTTACTTTGCAAGAGATCACATGATCATTTATGCTTGCTCATAACTATTATTAAAACAGGCAATACTCTCTCCATACAGTAGTGCCACTCAGTGTAAGCCAGAGTAACCAATAGATGCCAGAAGGCTTGTGCATAAAATCCCTATCTAGTGCCTACTCACCCAATATCCCCAGACTAGTTTCTAGCTTGTGGCCTTCGTCAGTGAGAAATCAAAGGGCCTCTTTTCAGTTAATAGCAATTGGATCTGAGAGCCACAAGCTCGAAACTAGCCTGGGATATTGGATGAGTAGGCACTAGATAGGAATTTTATGCACAAGCTTTCTGGCTTCCATTGATTACTCTGGCTTGCACTGAGTGGCATTACTGTATGGAAAGAGTTTTGCCTGTTTTAATAACAGTTATGAGCAAGCATAAGAAATGGTGATCATTTGATGTTTAGTGGTTTAATACCAATTCTGCCTAATAGGATAATGGTGGCTATGGTTATTAAAGAACCAAAGACACCAAAATGTATGAGTACTGAACTGAATTCAGGCTTGTATGACTATATAAGCTAATGAGCTTGGATTTGTGTTTTCAATTTTATTCTCATAGTTTTATAGTTAAGTAGAGATAAAAGGTGACTGCTGGAGGGTTAGATCCTAAAATCTAGGTGCAGTGCTCTCAGATCCAAGGCCCCTCACTGATGAAAGTCACAAGCTAGAAACGAGTCTGGGGATATTGGACGAGTAAGCACTAGATAGGAATTTTATGCACAAGCCTTCTGGTATCCATTGATTACTCTAGCTTGCACTGAGTGGTACTACTGTTTGGAGAGAGTATTGTCTGCCTTACTTTGCAAGAGATTGATGTGATGGAAAAATACCAAACTCTCAATGTAAGTGTGTAAATCCAAATGTTTGATACTCCTACTTCACCAATAATTGAAGATTGTTTGTGAAATGCATACATAGTGAGATGAAAAAGAATGAATTGATTAGATAGATGTTCAGGAGAATAGTAGTCATGAGAATTGAGATCAGAGAGCAATGATGAAAAACAAAATATGAAAACCCTTTATTTATTTATTTTAATTTTTTAATAGTAAGACAACTATTATTATTTCCCCCCATTCTGGTTTATATCATCAAAATTAACATGGTAAAATATGAAAATTTTAATTAATTAATTAATAGATGTGCTTTTTCATTGGGGCATCATTTATTAATGAGAAGAATTATTAGTTTAATGAGTCAAGATTAACCTATACTAGAGATTGCCTAAGTATATGGGGATTTTGAATAGTTAAAATATTGATAGCACAAACTTAAAATAACTTAGCATGGACTTGATGACGATTGATAATGACATAGTTTTTAAATATCTGACAAAAAAAATTGTCGTTGCTTTTACATCATATAGTATTAAATAATATGATGTTTTTATTATATAAAAATGTTTTGAATTACATTTGATTATCATTTTTAAGATTATTAAAAATAAAAATTTAATCTTATTGGTAAACTTAGCTGGTTAAACAAAATGGATGTTTTTTTTAAAAGCTTATACAAGTTTTATTCAACTTGTGCAAGTATAATTCTTAATCAATGTATATTGTAATAAGAAAAGGCTACCTAATCATCATCAATTAGGAACAATATTTGCCCTGAATAGGTAGTGTTATGAATATAAAAGCTTATAATCCCTAGAATGATTCTCATTTGTGAAATGTAAAGATAAAATGCTCTGTTTGATAAATTGAATGAGTCTCATGGGCTAAATCTGTTTGGTGCTTAAACGTCATTTAACTTCCTTAAGCAATTAATATGTGATTTTTATTATTATTACTTTGATGTTGTACCTTCAAATGTCTTTATTCTTTGCCTATCAGTTTCTGATATCGTACCACTTGAAATTGTTATTTAAGTTGTACTATAATTCTGTATTGAAGTCTTAAAAGACATACTCAAATTTAGAACTAAATTTTATTTTGACATTAACAGTGTACTATATTATAAACAAATCTATACCATTTTGTTATGTCTGTAAATAACTTGCACTTGTAATTTCAAACATCCTACTAGTTAGACTTGGGCTGTTAAAGCACAATCAGAATAAATCAGGATACTTCTCATGTATACTATAATTATGTGCAAAGAAAAAAAAACTAGGATTACGACACTTAATTTTATATTCTATAACTGCCTAGGAATTATGAAGATAGATATCTATTAGTGATGTTTTTTAAATAGTTAAAACTACATTTGTCTATTTATATTTAATGATAAAATTGACATTTACACATGTTAAAATACTAATAATAATATACTGTGTTTATTATCAGAGCTATGACATCCAAATCTATAATTATACAATTAATACATGTATGTGTATAAAATGTATTAATTGTTTAATTATATATTTGGATATTGTAGCTCTGATGATGACTGCAGGACAGTCAAAACTGTTAGTTTGATATAAATAAAAGTATTGATAAAGTGTTTAAGAAAGTTTTAAATATGTGTATAAAATGTATTAGTTGTATAATTAAATATTTAGATGGTGTAGTTCTGATGAAGACTGCAAGACAGTTGAAACTGTAAGAATAAAGTTTTGATATAAAAATAGTATGATTGTAGTGTTTAAGAAAGTTATAAATGGTATGATATATAAAAATAGAAATTAATACATAAGAAAAGGAAGAAGAAGAAGAAAATTAACACAAATTACTAAATTAAAGTCTTCATGAGTTGCATTCAAAACATTAAATATATTTTATAGATTACCATTTGAATGGGCACTGATAGTAATAGCATACTAGAAATCCAAAAACCAAAAAGAAAAAGATCTTTTTATTTTTAATGATTCATATTAAAATCCAACAATCAAATTTGTATCATATCTTAATTCTGATTCATGAAGCTGAACTATAAAGAGTTTCAAAAACTACTATTAAAAATCTGGATCTAATATCCATCTTTCTTCCTTTCTATAACCATTTTCATTTCAAACTTACATTTTTTATGTATTGCAGTAATGCTTTGCATCAATTACCTATTTAAATGAATAGTTATATATATAAAGTTTGAACTACTTATTATATCTGATGACTTATCATGAACTCTTTGCTTATTTTGTTCTTAACTAATTTTTCTGGCTATGCACATTTGAATATAATCATAAATTAGTAAATGACTGGTTTAATACATTTTCACACTGAGGAAACCAAAGCAAGACAACAGTTTGATAATTTGAGTGTAGACTATGATTAGTCATAAAACATAGCAAGGAATTTTGTTTAATTGAATTCACTCTATTTGCTTTAATCCATAGCTATCTTGCTTTCTTTGTTGCTTTTACAATGCTACATATAATTACAATCCACTATTGTGGTTTCCATTGCTCCAGTAATAAGATTTAAAAATATAAGAAGTTCTGAAGAAGAGGGCTGGGGCAATCAAAACCATCAATAATGGGTTGCAATTATGTGAACCATTGAAATTATAATAAAGAAAGTAAGTGATATTAATATTATTTGGATTTGGCAATGCAATAAGAAAGATATAGTTAAGTTCTAGTAATCAATGGATATTTTATGTTTAGTGCTATATCCACATTTCAAATTATATTCTGATTAGTGGTCCTTATTCAATGAGAAACATTACATATTCATCAGACTATTTTATGTATATGAAATGTACTTAGAGAAAATGAAATAGTAAAGATTGTTGCTTTTGAATGAAATGGTATAAAAGTATGTTTGGGGTGCTCCATGTTTTAATGAAGGTAGATGCACAAAGATGACCACTGAAGATAATAAAGTGAAGAAAGCAACACTATTTTGATCATGTGGAGAGACAGGCAGACACACTAGAAAAAGATACCATGATTGGAATTGTGAGTCAAGAAGAAGAGCCTATCATGGATAAGTGGTAAGACAGTGGACAGGATTAATGGTATTTGGAAGTTAAACTATTAAGCATCACATGATTACCATTCTTTATGCTTATACAAGCAATTTACACAGAGGCTAAACTCTCCATACAGTAGCACCATTCAGTGCAATCCAGAATAATAAATGGATGCAAGTAGGTTTTTTGCATAAAATCCCTATCTAGTATCTACTCATCCAATATCCCCTGACTAGTTTCTAGCTTGTGGCTTTCATCAGGAGCCTTGGATCTGAGAGCACTGCATCTAGATCTTGGGATCTAATGCAACTCTCTAAAAAAAGCAGAGGCCTGAAGCAGTTCTGCCTTCAAAAAATGATGGATCAAATGAATGACGATGATATGTTAAGCAAATAAATATAACCCGAGATTTGAAAACTTATATTGATCTTATATTCATCTGACTGTAGGCCAACAATCTGATTTTGATCAAATTTTGTTTAAACTTATATAATGAGAGAAAAAGTAAAAAAGAGAGAGAGGGAGAGAGAGAGAACAGGAAGAGAGCAAAGCCGTTAAATAATGAATTTAACTTATTTCCCGCTAAAAGCCGAATATCTAAAACATTTTAATTTAGTTTGATGGTAAAAGCCGAAAGTCTAAAACATTTTAATTTATTTTGACGCTGCAGTTATAAAACGCTCGCAAATGTGTTTTTCCAAACTCCAAAGTAAATTTATTGATTAAAATTAATATTTTAAATCATTGTTAAACTTTACAAGAGATGTCTGCAAATATAATTATTTGTCCAACATTGAGACATTTTAAAGGCAGAGCGAATTAAGCGAGACATTTACCATCAACGTATATTAATGAGTTAATAAACTAAAAGACTGCGTAGTTTCTTATTAAACAATTTAAAATCAATGCTAATCATTTGAAAATACAAAACTTTTATATATATATAAAATTTTGGGAATTGTTGTTTTTGTAAATACGGATATCACGTGGAGTGTGCGGATTGTCCCGGATTTTCTAGGCTTCATTATGAATGATAGCGTAGGAGGTGGGGTTAACTAGATGTTTCGCTAGACTCCACCTTTTTTCAAAGGCGCAAAGAAGCACATGTTATCAAAATAAGCCAGGATCTTTTACTCTCTCACACACGTTGTTTTTATTCTGTTGAACCTTAGTTATTTTTGCGCAAAGTCTATCTATCATAGCTGGGTGACACTATATTTATTTGTGGTAGGCAAAAATACAGGCCTGGAAAAATCTTAAAACTATTATAAACAAAATGTTTTGTTTAAAGCAAAACATTCTTTGACTTTAAGAATACTTGAATTTATTGAATAAAAACATTAGTACTGTTTTTAACTAAATATTAAAAAAACCCAAATAAAATTGGTTCTAATAATATACAGGTGTGTATGTATATTCGATCTACTTACCGTCCTAATGATTTAGTGCAATGGTGCAGTGGCTTTCTCTAATGTCCAAAATTTAATTCTGTTATTTCCGGTACTTGAACTTAATGCCATTCAATTATTTTTTAGAATTATTTATTTCAAAATTAAGATTTTGTTTTAAAATATGTGTTTATGAAAAAGTAATAAAATTTCAATTTATATTAATAAATCTTAGATTAGTTGACGATAAGTCAAAATGGTATAGATTAGAATAAAAAATACGTATAAATACATACTTAAAGCACTACCCTAATCTTTATGGTTTAGCAACTAAAGGTATTTGGATTGATTTATGAAATAATAAAATGCAACATATATTGTCTGGTACGATTGGTAAAATTTTGAGTGAAAGACTCAGTTTCCTGATTCAAGTTCTCTTATCATTTCTGGGGTTTAAAGAACACATGATCTTCCTAGTGACTAACCATTTTATTATTTATATAATGATAATTGTTGCATGCAATGTGCTACCTGGAGTGCTCAAATGACCTATCATCCCATTATGAGCAAATTCATGCCAACTTGGCCACCAGACTTGCTCAACACAGTTATATGTACAAACAAGCTAGGAAGGGCACTAATTACTCCTCTCTTTCTTTGACCTTGAGCTAATGTCTGGCCACAGTTTTGATCTCTCCACATTTGATATAGTCTGTTCAAAGCATGATAATAAAAAGAGAAAGATTAAGGAGGCATTATCAATAGCCAGAGATACCAGTGCCATTAATACCTGATTATTACAAAAAAGGAACATGAGGTTTATATTTTGTGCCCTCTCTCGGCCATTTTTGATCACATTTTCTTCATTTTATGCTTATTTTATAACAAATTCTTAGCCTCATGTATATTTAAAATTTTAATTTCAAAAAAATCCACATTTGGCAAAGTTTTTGCAAAAATTCGAATTTTGCTTGCCATACATGGTCATACAAAGAGGAATTGTCCATCCCCTTTTATTTTATATAGTGCTTCAAATCACCGACTGTCAATTTCGGATATTGTTGACCAGGAAGTTTCTAACTGTCAAAGTCAGAAATCACATGCAAAATGTTTTATGCTAAATAAATATATTTTCATTAATTTTTTATATTCATAATTAATTTTTTATAATACAGTACTTAAATATAAACTTTGTTTCAGAAATTTTTAAATTTTAGAAGAAAGTAATCAAGACAAGTGAATAACACTAGACCGCTCTTTGCATATCAAAGACATTCGGTGATAACTAGCAAAACACAACTATTTTTCATAAATATTTACAGATTTGTAATTATTTTTTACATTATATTGACTAATAATGTGGCTAGATTTAGATTTTTATTTAAAATATTTAATTTTATATGAAGAAAAGACAATAGAACTGAATAATCAGCATTAGTAACTTCTAAGACAGGAGAAACGATTGCATGTCCTAATTGGTTGAAATATAATTTTTTTTGTTTTACTGCAGGGCTTATGTTTTTCTTATATTTTTCTTCAGTTATTAATTTTATTTTAGATTTTTCATCACATTTAAACAATTTGAATGTAAAATCCTTCAATTTTTAGAAGATAAATTAAATTAATTCTGATTATTTTACATTTAGTAGCATTATGAATAGAAACTTCCTAGAACCATAATTGACAAAGAATAAAAATACTCACATTTTTAATCAATCTGATGAATAAGAAAATCATTTATCAGTTAGAAAGTGAGTCTATCACTCCTTTATCTAAAAAATGGTGTTTATAGTCCTTCCCTCCTCATTGGGATGTAAATCTCCCCTGCATATATTCATTCCAATTCCTTTAATATTTAAATTGGATTACGTTATTTGTGGAATGCAATTCCTTATCCACGTCACTCTTATGTGATTATGATACCTGGTTGTATCGAAAGTACTTAGTGTTAATAAATCTTTCTTTTCATAATTTTAACCTGTTTTGTAACATTTATTTTTCATTTCATTAAGCACACTATTACATTTTTTAGTGAATTATTCTGTGTTTAGAAACTGTGTTATCTACTATTATTTATAATGTTTATTGTTTTCTTTTCATAGCTGTTTAATGTAAACTATTATCAGAAAGCCATATATGCTAAAATAATTCTACAAACATTTTCATTTTAGTTCGATATTAAAGATAATTTGTTTTTAAATATAAAAACTGTTTTCAAATATTGTAATATAGAACCGCATATTACTGAACTGATTCTGGCTAAAAAGTAAAAGAAACTTATTTGTGGCAATTATAGTATCTATAAATTATCATCATCATTAATGAGCAATTGTAAATAAACATGATCATTCTATCCACAAATAGAAAATCAAATATAGAGCGGAAAGTAAAAAAAAAAAACCAGACAGCTAAAAATACAACCAAAAAGAGACAATATTGAAATCAGAATTACTATGCAAGTAATTAGAGAATGAAAATGTTGTACAAACATTCAATCATTGTCGTAGCTAATTCAAAGAGATTTCCAATGGCTTGAGACACTCATAGTAACAGAACCATGTATTAACCTAAATGATTGAATACAATAAGATAAAGAATAGATAACTAAATTAGTTATAAATACTTGTAATAATTATTAGTATATATATATATATAATTGTATGGTTAGATAAAAAACTTATGCGGCATTATGTTTGGTCACTAGAATCAATGATTGATTGAGCTTCCATACAAGAATGTTTATTTCTCAACTCATTCACTCTACCACAATGTCAAATCAAACAATAGTAATTAGTTACGCAGTTCTTACAATCATTACGTCATCCATTATTGCTTTTTGCATCTCTTTATAAAAACAAATTCAAAATTTTCATTCTTTATTCAGCTCAAACAATAATAGCATAATATTGCTTCCAATAAGCAGTGGCTGTGAAATAATAGCATGAATAAAGTCCCTTACCATAAAAAATGACTTAGTATCAATCTGCTCTAATACAAACATAAAACATTATTACAATAATTTTATTTTAAAAAAATGAAGTAAAAGAAAATATTTTTATTCCAGACAATGTCTGCACTTAAACTGTAAAATATTTAAGAAAAAAAGAGAAAATTGAATTCAATTTCTAAACCTTTATCTAATTGCAAAGAAATCAAGTCGTATATCACATGACCTACTTTAACAAGCTTGTATTACTAATGTTATCTAATGAGCTTTCCAATAGCTCTTAACAAGCTTTTCAGAATATCCTCAACCCCAGACAGTTTTCTGCTTTTGTCTTTCTCAGAAAGATGCTCGGATATTCAAGTATTAGATTTAAAATATCAAGTGAAGCCCAGCACTTTATCTAATGGTAAACTATTAAGTAGAAATCTGAAATTTTAGACCTGTATGTCTTCAAATCCAGCTATCTAACTTAAATTATATCATGTGATATATGACTTGATTTCTTTGCAATTATATTTTTTGCTATTAAGGCTTTGGTGATTTTATATTGCTAAAGCTATTAATATATGGGGTATATGAACTTAGTTCAGTTCCATAAGGCTATTTAAGTTAGATAGCTGGATTTGAAGACATATGGATGTCTGAAAGTCCTGGGTTTGACCTGGTATTTTAAATGTAGCGCTTGAATATCCTAGCATCTCACTGAGAAAGCCAGAAGCAAAAATCAGTCTGGGGTTGGGGATATTCTGAAAAGCTTATTAAGAGTATTGGCAAACTCATTAGATAAAACCTTTATCTAATAATACAAACTCAGAATTCAAGTCGGTTTCTATTTCTTTTATTAGACAACTCATTAAAAGGTACTGGAACTAGCATCCCTATTAAAATACTGTAATAAATTAAAAAAGACAATTGAAGTGCAGTCAATTTTAAGCAACCTTATTAGTTATTCAAAATTTTTTAAAGATAATTCAGAGATTATATTTTTAGAAGATTATATGACAATTTGACAGGAATCTTTAATTCTCAAGTTAATTACTTTGCCATTGATTAAATCACACAGGGCAATCAGTATGCTCTTTAACTGACTGGATTTAAGACACTGAGTAATGAGCTGATTTAAAAAGCATTTTAAAGAGATATTAAACTATTGTAAAGGCAGGGAAGTTAATAGCTTTTATTGAGTGAAAATACATGTGAATAGAATTTATTATTAAGCTAGAAATTAAACAAGAATTGAAATCTTTTAGAAAGAAGAATTTGTTATGGGTAAATCTTAAGTAAGGTAAAGTCTTTCTGAAAAAAGAATTCATTATAGAACAAGTTAAAATACAACATCCAAGATGACAAATAAACAAGTTATGGAATCAGCATATGTTGTATATGAATACATTAGGATTCACTAACTGATTTCTTTTAAGTTTTTTTTTTCTGGATTTAAAATGGCCATATTCATTTCTAAATTTTTCTAATGATGGGGATGATGGAAAAGATGATGATTCAATATTTTGTAAAAGAAAAAACGGCTTTAAGAATAAACATGATAATTATTTTTTTCTTATAATATTAATATCATCTATGTTCATTTATTACTTTTTACAATGCTTTTTTACATCTCACTATTGACAGTCTTGATTGCCCCAGTAATCTTCTTCAGAACTTCTAATATCAATAGTGGGTTGTAAAAAAGTGTTGTAAAAACTAATAAAGAACATAGACAATATTAATATTATATGGATTTGGCAATGCAATAAGAAAGATAAAATTTTTTTTTTCTTTTTAGACAATTGAGCCATAGATAAAACTGTTTTGTAATCCAGAAAAAGCCATCTTGCTCTTCCTTTATGAAAAATTGCCACCTTCTATTATTTATAAAAGCCTTATGAGGACGATATTCTAAGTGATTATACGATTGTTCTAATAATAGTATTAGTATTGACCCAATCTCTAAAATATTATAACAAACTTTTAAAAACTACCTCTTATGTAAGGAGGAATTTTTATTAAGAAATTAACTTTTCAACAACAGGTCAATCATCAGGAAAAAAATGTCCTCCCCCTAATAAACTATATCCTTCTCTTCAAAATTGTCATCCATTTTAAAATTGCCACCAAATGCAGATAGTTCACAACTTAAGAGTAGTATTTTCATATTCTACATTAAATAAATGTTCTCATACAAACAGTTTATACAGTACAATTTAAAAATAAACTATAATGATCAGTTTTCCAAGATGAGCAGAAAAACTATTGCTAATCTATTCATAACAGAGCTCATTGCGATTGTCTAGATTTGCCTTGGAACAATACTTATACCAATGTATATGTTCATGATTAAAACGAAAACAACTGAAGCATCACCTGTAATAGGAGCAGAAATTGCCTTCAATCAAAGTCTTTTTTATACTGGTAAAGTCATTGTTATATTAATACCCAATCATGAAACTGAAACTTGAAAATTATTGCTTATAATTAGCTTTCACATTTTGATCAGCTTCCTCATAATGATAATTTTAATGATAAACAACAGCATATTATAATAATAATCTAGGATTATTTTATTATATCCTAGATTATTACTTTATGAAGTTTAACACAGTATGAACTAGTGGATACAGTACTGTGGACACCAAACCACCCAACACAAGGTACCTGGCAACTGAATTCTTTGTTGCATGTCAGAGAGACAGACTTCAAGCTCAAGTTAGAACACTAAGCAATTACATGTTGATTGTAGTAGTTCAGAATTCTCAGGGTTGCATCACTAGGGTTTTAAAAACCATGCACCTCAGTTACACTGTTCAAGATTTTAAGAGAATGATGGAACTATTTGGGAATGTTATAGCATTTAATCCAACATACCTAAGCGATACACCTACACCAGTCTATAGCAATAATTTCAACTTTAAATTCAAACTTAACCCTGGTACCAATTCTGAGAGCATTTCTACACAGAACTTTGTATCTACATAAGGGGGCTAAAGCCACAATAAAGCCACAATGCTACACCTGTACCCAATGTGGCCTTTCTTGCTCTACACTGCATTGCAAACAAAGTGCTGCAAATGTAGCCAATGGACAACTAATGCATACAATACCAACAAGATCAGACTACGTAAACACACCACATAAGTTTTAATCCAGATAAACCATAAAAAGTCAGCTCTCATTCACAATCCAAAAATGGTGAAGCTACCACTACAGACAATGCCGCATATATTCTTGATCTCTCAATAAAGAAGAAAAAAGATAAAACTACAAATACTATCACCCCACAAACTATATTAAAACCAATGCACAACAATCAGATTCCAATTGTGAAGATAATGTAAACCAGCATACCAATCCTGAACACCCACAAATAATAATCAACAAAACCACATCACACATTAAAGGTGTAATCTCTCAATGCCTTCTGCCTAAAAAAACAACAGAAATCAAAAGAAGTTCAGGTTTCCCCCTCCAAAAACCAACAGTTAAAGAGGGAAAAATGGAGGAAGTATACTGTAAAGATGACCACAGCCAGTTGGATTGTACCTGTGATTATACCATTGATGGTCTTGAGACAAACCATGTTGTTGATCATGAATTGTATCAAACACCATAGCAGATATACGAAAAATTATGTACAATGAATACAAGCATCAATCCAACAGTTTACTGATGCATTTCATGGAACCTCAATTCTCCCAGTTTGTGTAGGGTGTAGCCATTGCACGTTCACTTTAACCGGAAATAACAAGAAGACACTCTTCTATCTTCTATAATAAGTTAATTAGTAATAAAAATCCAAATTAAAAAATTAGCTTACCTGAATATCTTCACAGTCACTTGGTCACTAAAAAACAAGTAACCTTATAACTAGCAGAACCACTAATCAAAAAAACCAAAAAATCACCAGCAAACTAAGAAGAATCTGACACCAATTGACTGTAACTTCCATTGGACTCTGAAGCCAGAAATACTACACATCAGATACAAGAAAAAAATATTGATTCACTCAATCATCACAACGTGTCAACTATTCATGACCATGAATCAGCACACATCATAAACTTTCAGCATAATCTATGTCTCTGCAATCATGAACTCTAACTTAATAATTAAATAAACACTAATATATGCAGCACATACATGTGTACTCAATAGTCATTAATCTTTGTATACACACTTGATTCTCACATACTTCACATGAATGCAACACAATGTAAGGCTTGAGATCTGTAACATCATGTTTCATTATAGCCACATTATATTTTGTGTCTTTCAAAGTTGTAAACCCCCTCCCCCTGTAAATAGAAAATGATCTCTGAATATACAATTGCTTCACACTTACTTTCATATGCATGCATTATAACAGAAAGTCTAAGAACTATATTATCCCACTGCATTATATCAACATAATCATCTACCCTGTGACTTATGTATATACATACATTCACATGCTCCTATAATCTAATCATAAATGTAAACATATGTATGCAAATTGATATCTATGTAAACACTTTTTGGTCCAATAAAGTTTCTTTTTGAAATATCATCATTATAATCATCATGAATAATAATAATAATAATAATAATAATAATAATAATAATAATAATAATAATAATAATAATAATAATAATAATAATAATAATAATAATAATAATAATAATAATAATAATAATAATAATAATAATAATAATAATAATAATAATAATAATGTAGATGATCACATGCGTCAGTAAGCTATAGAAAAATGTCGTGCAAAAATGAAAAAGCATACTTGCCTGAAGATTTGTGATGTTCGTATATTAGTTGTGATAATATGTTCAACTATTTACATCATTTATCAATAAATGTTGAATGTATAAAAAAATTTAAACTTTATTTAAACTTTTTAAATATAAACAACTTGTTATTAACAACACACAGATAAACAACACATGTTAGTAATTACTCAACATTTTGAGTAGTATTATTCTCCACTCTTCTTCAGGTGTTGCTGGTCTGCTTAGTGACAGTATTTATATAGGAGTTGAACTTGCATCTTTTAGATTTTTGAATACTGAATTTAAGGAAAATGTTGTAACCAACTGAGCCTCTGACAGAATAGCTCAGTTGGTTAGAGTGTTTGCCTTAAATTCAATATTGAAGAATCTAAAGATCAATTTTGATTCCTATGGGAATACTGTCACTGGTCATACCAGCAACCTCTGAAGTAGAGTGGAGAATAATACTACACAAAACATTGTGTAATTACTGAACTGTGTTGTCTATGTATGTTTGTATTTGAAAAGTTTAAATAAACCATACTCACTTATGTCTGAATATATTTTAGCAATATTTTCAAATCTAGAAGTATTTTTCACTTCCACTAGCAACAGGCAGATTTCTAATTACACTTAAGTGAAAAATGTATGTTTCACAAATATTTTTAATTGACTTCTGGGTAATAGTTTTATGCTCACTCCACTTTGTTTTGAAGCAATAAAGATAATTTAAAATTAATTTCTCCACATGAAAAGAGCTTCATATTCGATTCAAAAATAAAAATAAAAATTCAACATTCTAAACATCAATGTCAAAAAAATCTGACCAACACAAACAATCATATATTGTGAAATCTAAACACAGCCACTAATTATGCATCACATTCTGACGTGCAAAAAACCAAAGAATTCCATGGAATTTATAATCGCAATAAGTTCAGAACATACTTTCAATTAACCCAGAAACCATAACCTTCTCAGCCATTAATTCAACTAAAATAACAAAATGAAACTTTCACTTTGCTTAGAGGATTCTTTCAGAAACTGGTCACGTCATCAAGGTCCTCCAATGCATTATGTTATGCAGATTAAATGAAAAAATTAAAGTAGTTAATAGTAAATTAAACTGTATAATAATGAAGAGATTAAAAAAATTGTATAGAAAATATAAAAAATAATGAAAAGAGTTGAAGGATTTTTTTAAAATGTAGTTTATTGTTGTGGGTAGAATAAATTTTTAAAATTATAATACGTAATATTTTGCATTTGGAAAATGAGAGAATTTTTAAATAATTAATTTAATGCTAAGAGTTTTGAAGAAATAATAATTTTTTGTTGTTTGAAATATTCGATTATTTTAAAACTACAGCGAGGAAAAAACATTCAATTGAATTGTGAGAACTCTTGCTGAAAGATTTTTTTTTTTATCTTAAAAAAGCTTTTGATAAAGTGAAGTGAACTGTTTTTTTAACATAAATATTTTGAAAAGATATTAGTTGGGGGAAGGAATGACTAATAGATTTTTTTTTTATAAAATAGAATATATTTGTAAAATTAAATTATTTTTTGGTAAAAAGGTTGGATAAAGGAAAAGTGTAAGACAGAGATGGCTGTTTTCTCCTTTTAAAAATATTTATGGAAATGAACGATTAAATAAGTTTTAAAATTTACAGAGGCAAAACTCTCCATACAGTAGCATCACTCAGAGCAAGCCAGAGTAATCAATGGATGCAGGGGGGATTGTGCACAAAATCCCTATCTAATGCTGGGATTTTATGCACAAACCTTCCTGCATCCATTAATTATTCTAGCTTTTGCTGAGTGGTGATAGTGTATGAGGAGTTTTGCCTCAGTGAAAAACAGCTTGTGTAAGCATAAAGAATGATGATCGTATGAAGTTTTAAAAATTCCAACACCACTTATCTTTTTATATACTTGCAAAAGCACTTTATCTTTACCCAACTTTGAATGATCTACCCTAAGTGATCATTGAAAACTTGATGGTATAATAGTCCATCATACTAATATTGACTAAACCGAAACTAATTCATTTTTCATTTATCAGACATTTCTTGTTTTTTTAATGCTATTCATATATTAGTACCACCTCTGAATCCTATTCTCCACTTATCATCAATAGTATTCTGTTCCATGGATAAGTCAAGAAAGTAGTCATATCATCAATTTCATCCATTTTCCCACTCCATTCTCTTCATTGTCCAGCTCTTCAATCCCACACAATTCTTTCCATCTTTTGTATCATCCAACAAAGTCAATCTTTTCCATTCTTTCTTTTTTATCCATTCCCATTCTCTCCAAAACATATTTCATTAAATTATACTTTCTTCTTAATAAGTGTCCATTCCAGTTAGTACTTTACTAATGAAGATAAAAGCCAAAAAATAATTGCTGAGAAGTGGATTTTATAGCATTATACTATCTGGTGTTTAATGATAACTCATGCTTACAATATATGGTCCTAGCGTAAGGTGAAGCTAAGTCCTTTTGGAAATTCTTAAAATAAAGATTAAACTAGCAATATATATATATATATATAAGTTCATTATATATATTTTGATGATGAAGTGAAATCAAAGGTAGTTCAAAATTTAATTAAAAATTTGTAAATAGAATTGACAAATTTGTACCTAGTCTGGATGAAAATAATAAGTAAAATCAAAGCTTGGAAAATATATAAAAAAGTAGAATAATAATAATTAAGCAGATTGCATTATAAGCCACTCTATTAGGGCTTTCTATTACCAGTTTGATTAAGCAATGAACTTTACATGGTAATGCTATATTAAAACTTCCAGCTTTTGACTGGTATGGATTTGAATGTGGCACTAGCACCTGTGACCAATTATTTATCCACCCTGACAGTAGACAGTTCTGGAATAGAGAAAATTGTAGCTATTACTGTTTCTATTACATATATTGGGCTAGACATCACACAATCACCATATCCTATGCTTACATGAGCTGCATTTGATGCAAGCAAGGAGGTTTTTGCATAAAATCCCTATCTAGTGCCTACTCATTTAATATCCCTAGACTAGTTTCTAGCTTGTGACTTTCATCATCAAGAAGCCTTGGATCTGAGAGCATTGCTTTATAGTTAACTAAATAGATAAAATGTGGCTGCTGGAGAATTGCATTCAATTTTAAGATCTAGGTGCAGCGCTCTCAGATCCAACATTCCTCACTGATGAAAGCAACAAGATAGAAACTAGTCTGGGAATCATGTTAAATGAGTAAGCTCTAGAAAGGGATTTTTATGTAAAAGCCATCTTTCATCTATTGATTACTAAGACTTGCACTGGGTGGCACTACTATATGATAGTTTGAAAATGTTTGAGAGATTGCAGTTTATGGATAATAAAAGTATAGCCAAAATAGTATTTAATTAGGTTATGAGTAAAGGGCAGGCAACAAAATGGGTGAGAAAGGTAATGCAGTATGCAAAAGATTTGGATAAAGAATTTATAACAGTATATTTGTACAAAAGATGGGATGATTGTGTTAGGAGGATTGTTGAGTGTTATACTGGTAAGGAATGGGATAAAAGAATAGATATATTAATAAAGAATAGGGAATTGAAGAGATGGAGAACTAGTATGGATAGTAAAAAGAGTTTAAATATATATATATATATATATAGAAATAAACAGAATATTAGGTGCAAGTTAATATATGATAATAGTAAGAAAAGTAGTTCATTGTTTAAGGCTCAATCTGGATCTTTAGCAACAAGAGAATATACATTTAAATGGAAAAAATATGAGTGATTTAGTCTGAAAATTATATAAGGAAGGACTAGAAAATATTAGGCATCTGTTAATTGAATGTAAATGCTTGAAAACAGAAAGGGCACATATAATGAAGTTATGGAAGGTAAATATGAAAAGTGATTATACAGAAAGTGGATTATTGGTTTTTATGCTGGGTTTGGAAAAAGATAAGGAGAATTTAGATGTAGAGTTGACAAAGATTATGTTGTGGAAATGGGATGGAGCAGAATATGGGAAAACTTAGACTGGGGAATGTAAAATAAAGTACCTAACAGGTTTCTCTGGCCATAATTGTTGAGAGATTCTTGACTTCGTTTGAGAAGAAGCTAGAGTACATCACATCACATCACTATCTATTGAGTTAGACTGAGAGACTTATGAAATTCTTTGTTATAATTAAGCATTTTAATATTAACAAAAAGTTAAATTAAACTGTAATGATTAAAAAGATCTTTAATAAAAGTAAAAGATTACTGTTCTGTCCATAAAATGGAACAAAGAGAGTTTTCTAAATATTTTGATGAAATGGAGAAATTAGGACGAAAGAAACAATTGGAGTCTTTAGCGACAATTTTCAAAAATTGATTAGTGAAAAGACACAATAAAAATTTTATTTGTAGAGATTGAAAAATTAAGAAAGACTGTACGCTTGAGAAATAAAAATGGATGGCATTAAAGAAGTAGATATAAATATTTGAAGAAGGGGGTTTTGAACTTATAAAATTGAAGTAACTAAGTACTAGCTTAAAGATCGGAAAATTATGATAATCTAAAAAGAGCCTGCTGAAAATAAAAGAAATAAAATGAATAGATAGTATTAAAGGAGCAACGAGTATTTAAAAAAAGACCAAGAGATAAAAAAAAAAAAGACGGCTTTACTAGGGAGTTCATAAGAAGTTCGACCGTCAGAACTGTGCCATAATCGATCCTAGGATTTCCCATCCCAATTCGAACCCTCTATCAATTGCACCAAGTCACGCAGGGGAAGGCAAAGATTCAAAGCTAGTGATTTGGATAGATGAAAATTGTCATTTGGCAAATAAGCAATGATGATCTTAAAATCACGTGACGAAGATTTGCTTTCATAAACATTTAATTAAAAATAACATATTTTTAAATACATATATATATACAAATACAAAAATGAAATTGTTTTGAGAATATTTTAAATGACGACTTCTAAATTTCTCGGAGTTAGAGAAAAGGTCAGGAAAAACTAAAATCATCTGGTATTTTCGTTTCTTGTTTATTCAAGAATTTTGTAGTAATGTTGACAAATTGTAAAAACTATTATTAATATGTTTATCTAATCCTTTTATGTATACAAAAAAGTGTATAACATCATTTTCCGATAATTTTTTTCCCTAGCAAATGGTAACAGTTTGCTTCATTTGACATAAAAGATAAACAAACCGATAACAATTTCCACGTTTAATAAACTTGATCGAGCAATATGTTGAAATACGACAAACACAGCATTGCCTACGTCCATATAATTAACTTTATATTAACACTATCAAAATTAAAAGTCCCGGAAAGAATGAAATGCTTTAATTTATTGTTATAGAATTAATTACAAAAAATATTTACGAAACTTGTAATAGTAAACGATTTCAAATGAAGTTTTACTTTCACTGAGGTACTATATATTAATTAAATATTATCTGTAAATATCAATGATGCAAAAATCAGAAGAAAAAACAAACAATCTAACTGATGCGTAGACACAGACAGGGCAAAGAAATATAAAGTATTCTCCAACCTGTACTATTTTATGTAAATTTAAAAAGCAAATATTTATTAATTTTATTACTCTTTTAAAAATTAATTCTAATTCAGATTTTTGTCAATCGGTAAATAGACTCTGACATAGAGTATTATATATCTTGAAAATAGCCTTATTTGTCAATTAATTCCAATAATAATCTAAAATGAACGTTTTAATAATAATAATAATAATAATAATAATAATAATAATAATAATAATAATAATAATAATAATAATAATAATAAGAAGAAGAAGAAGAAGAAGAAGAAGAAGAAGAAGAAGAAGCAGCAGCAGCAGAAGAAGAAGAAGAAGAAGAAGAAGAAGAAGAAGAAGAAGAAGAAGAAGAAGAAGAAGAAGAAGAAGAAGAAGAAGAAGAAGAAGAAGAAGAAGAAGAAGAAGAAGAAGAAGAAGAAGAAGAAGAAGAAGAAGAAGAAGAAGAAGAAGAAGAAGAAGAAGAAGAAGAAGAAGAAGAAGAAGAAGAAGAAGAAGAAGAAGAAGAAGAAGAAGAAGAAGAAGAAGAAGAAGCAGCAGCAGCAGCAGAAGAAGACGAATAAGTCAAATAGTAATTTGATGTAGTACTAAAATGATGGCTCAAAAGTTAAATGTTTTGGATCAAATCTCATCTCTGTCTCTTTTGTCGAATGTCACATCCCCCTACCTTGAGACCTACGCAGTTTAATTAAGTGGTGGAGTGATAGGTTCAAAAATTAAAGATCCCTGAATAAAAGCTTAATTGTGGGAAGATTCTGTACTTGATAATTTTATATCACCTGGAAAATGAAGATTGTTTGCATGCTTAGTGAAAGAAGATGATCTGAGTTTCTGCACTATGGAGATAAAAAGATACATTCTTAAAACCCTCAAAAATTGAAAATGTGTGTTTACAGTTCAATGATTGTTTACACTTTTACAAAGTGTTAAAAGCAGATAGAAATTAGTCTCCATCTTCAGTCACAGTAGTGTAATAAAAGATAACGACTTGTCAACATAGTCACAGAGATTCAGATTTTGCTACTTCTAACTCACCTGAAGAATGAAAGTTGCTAACAAAATGGATATATATATATAGATATGTATTTTATGGAGCTCTTTTATGTTATTTCTCGTTCAATTACATAATTAATTTATAAAACAAAATTGATACAGATAACTCAATATAAATAAAAATTGGTCAATATATTAACCCTGTTTTCATTCCTTATTGGATTTTTATAAAAATGTTTCTGTTTTCAAAATCACCTAACCAGTTATTCTACTGCAGTTCCACACAATGGACATTATTTACATTACATCACATGAAATATAATTAATAAAATACACATACGTATATTAAAATGATTAAATTTATTACAAAGTTTTTTTTAAATATATATCTACAAAACAATCTAAAAAATTATAACTCTAACGTTTCCAATAATTTAACACTGCCCGTTTCCCCCCTAGTTGTGCTGGATCTTTTTAACTATGTTTACGCATGTGTTTAAATTTTATTTGATTATTGGAAACTTTAGTTATAATTTTTTTAGATTGTTTTGTAGATATATATTTAAAAAAGTATTGTAATAAGTTAATAAGTTTTATATACATGTATGTATTTTATTAATTATATTTATTGTAATGTAATATATAGGGTATATGAGCACAGACCTTCACATGACCTACCACTCTCTACTCTATCTCATAACACTGATGCACTTGAACACAATATACATATTTCATGCTAAACCAGCAATCATCAGTTGGTCCAGATTATCATCTCTACACATATATGCAATAAGTACTCAGATATATATTAAGATAGCCAATCTTCATACTTTAATAGATATGTTTCAATCCACTCCAAACTCCAAACTCTTCAACTGTCTATCCAATTGAAAATCTGAAGATGAAACACTCAAAGCCCACCCTGAGACTAAGATTCATTACACCCATGTTGGCCTATAGTCAATCTGTCCCCTCAAGTACAGGACATAATCCATTTAATACGTATACAAGGGATGGGCAGACATCTCTACCATGTAATAACTAATGTAAATAATGTTCATTGGGTGGAATTGTAGTAGAATAGCTAGCTGATCATGTGATTTTGAAAACAGAAACATCTTGATAAGTTCCAATAAGGAATGAAAGCTGGGTTGATATATTTACTATTTTTTATTTATACCGAGTTATCTGTATCAATTTTGTTTTATAAATTGTTTTTAAATTTTATATATGAAAGGCAACATTATGGTCAAATTTTAAAATGTGATCATTTAAAGTACACACACACACACACATATATATATAGTGAGAGAGGGTGATCGGCATTGCTGCACATATAGATGGATTCGTATAATAAAAATGAGATGAGCAACAGACAGATATAAACTAAAAAAAATTGAAAATATATATTTTTTTTATCTAAAAAAATTACAAATATAGGGATTTGAACTCAGACTTTCAAGCCCCTCACTATCCATGCTGTCTCATACTACTGATACACACGACACACACACATGCAGAAAAGATAAACAATCACCAATATACATATTTTGTCCTAAACCAGCACTCATCAGTTGGCCCAGATTGCCATCTACCATAAATATATATAATCAATGCTCAGTTTATATTAAGATAGCAAATTCGTACACTTTAATGGACAGGCTTCAATCTACTCCAACCTCCAACTCTTCAGCCATCCATACATACCATTGAAAATCTGATGATAGAAATTTCCAAATCCCATGCTGATGCCAATATTGTTGTCATGCCCATGTTGACCAAAAGTCACTTTGACCCCTCATGTATAGGACAGTATCCATTTAAATACATAGAAGAGTGATGGGCAGAATGCAGGCTTAATATGTAAGATTTAAAATATCAGGCACTCTTATGCCTGGAGCCTAATTGTAAATATACGAGATTTGAACGCAGACTTCCGCTATATTTACAATTAGACTCCAGATATAAGAATTCCTGATATTTCAAGTCTTTCTAAAAAAAATTACCAAATAATTAGTTTTCAAATGAAAGTATGGTTTATTTCCAGAGCTCAGTTAAGGCTTAATTTTAGGTATGTATGAATTCTATACAGTATAATTTGAGTATTTTAGATACTCTGCTAATGCAAAGTTTGATCTTTGAAATTTTCAGACAGTTTTTATGACTAACTTAGATGTCTATCAGTTAAAATTCTGGTACTGTGGTATTAGAGCTGCGACATAAAGAATTATAATTGTTTAATCATTAAATTAATTAGGTTATTAAATCAAAAACATATTTTAAAATCTACATTAAAAAAAAATCACAATTTAACAAAAAAAAAATACGAAAAGGATTAATGTAAAGAATAGTTAAAATGCGTTTTCAAATGAAATTGAGTGGGTGTTTGCGCGTGCATATTCTGCATAATCTATTTTAATACATTGTACAGGCTTACACCTGCATTTATATATGTAATATATGCGGGATTCGAACTCAGACTTTCACAGGACTTCACAGGACCTACAACTCTCAGTGCCATCTTATATTGCTGACTCACCTGATCCACACATGTTGAAAAGATAAATAATCACCAATATGCGTAGTTCGTGCTAAACCAGCACTAATTAAAGTATGAAGATTGGTTATCTTAGTATAAAGCTGAGTACTAATTGTATATATGTGTGGAAATGGTAATCATAACCAACTGATGAGTGCTGGTTTAATACGAAACACGTATACTGGTGATTATTTATGTTTTTTCAACATGTGTGTGATCAGGTGAGTCAGCAATATAAGATGGCACTGAGAGTTGTAGGTCGTGTGAAACTCTGAGTTCGAATCCCACATATATTACATATATAAATGCACAGGTGTAAGCCTGAACAATGTATTAAAATAGATTATGCAGAATATGCACGTGCAAACACACACTCAATTTGATTTAAACACGTATTTTGTTTATTCTTCACATTAATGCTTTTCGTATTTTCTTTTTGTTAAATTGTTTTTTTTTTTTAATGTAGATTTTAAAATATGTTTTTGATTAAATAATCTAATTAATTTAATGATTAAACGATTATAATTCTTCATGTCGCAGCTCAATACCACAGTACCAAAATTCTGTATAGTTTAGTGCAATGGTTAAGTGTCAAACACTGGAGTTAAAGGTCCTTAAATCGATTCTAATTCTGATATTTATGATGCAGTAAAGCCTTTCATTTACTGCCCTCACTAAGAAAAAATTAACCTGAGCTTTTGTAAATGAAATGAATTTATTGAGAAACATTTTTGTATGTCTCATTTTATCAAGTAAAGATTTAAAAAGCATGCAGGATACTTTGTAAAAATCCTTGTAGTTATATACTTATTAAATCTGATTTATGTTTTGTAAAAAAGCTTTTTATACGCTTTTATTTATTTTTTTAAATATATATGTCTGAATGAAATCATATAACTCAATTTTCACCCATTTCCGAGTTTCCGATGACGTCGAAACTTTGCAGACATATGTATTCTCAGTGGTAATACATTTTTGTAAAAAAAAAAATAATGAAAATTTAATTTTTTTAATTTTATATGTAACAATGATGTGAGTGATATCTACTAGTATTCAATGAAATTTAAAACTGAATGATTTGTTGAAAACTGATATAAAACTAGTAATTAGAAAAAAAAATAAAAAACTCATTTATTCAATAAATACACTAAAAAAAAATTAAAAACTTCTTCCATTTTTATAAATAAAGATATAAGACACTCAAGTTTAAGAATATTTCTTAGTTCTATTTTTTTTCCATGTGTCATAGCATCGTCCGGGAAGCGAACCCGCTAATCCGGGACAACTGCTTGTAAGGCAGCACTCTTGACCACCAATGTTTGTCCTTAGTTCTATTTTTATCAGTTTTTACAGGTAATTCACAGATCAGATTTCTAAATAATCCTTTAAAAAACGTGACTACTATTCATGTTCTTTGTGAATTTGAATTGTGAATTTTCATAGTTTATTTGCAGGTTTTTTAAAATTATTAGCATATAATTTCTATTTATGTGATCTATAATTAAGTACATTTCTAAACAATAGTGCCCCACATTTTTATTTGTAAAAGCTGAAGAAAAATTACATTTTAGTGTGTTTATGTAAATAAAAGCAATTATATATACATTAGCTACTCTACTTTATCTTTAAAATGCCTTTCAGAGAATTTAGCAGCAGTCTTTTAATATTATGAATCTAAGGACTTTGCAATGATTTTCCATAATACAATGTAACAGTAGCAAACTCCCCATACAGTAGTGCCACCTACTGAAAGCCTTAGTAATCAGTGGATTTAATGCATAAAATCCCTCTCTAGTGCCTACTCATCCAATATCTCCAGACTAGCTTTTAGCTTGTGGCTTTCATCAGTGAAGAATTTTGGATTTGAGAGCTCTGCACCTAGATCTTACAATCTAATGGAACCTCCCAGCACCCATATTTTATCTATTTAGTTGATTATAAAGTGAAAAGCCAGTAATGAAAACCCAACAATGTTTTTAATCCAAGCTCATTTTGCTTGTATAGTCATATAGATCTGAACACTGTGGTAGCACTACTATATGGAGATCTTACTACTAATATTAACAGCACAGAAAATGGTGATCATGTGACATATTTGAACATCTTTATACAAAAATGACCACTCTGTTACCTACTGCATCCAGATTTTCAAAAAATATGAATCAAAAAATGAATTATTATTCACATACTACATTCTCACATGATCACCATTTCTTATGCTTGCTCATAACTGTTATTAAAAGAGGAAAAACTCTGCATACAGTATTGCCATTCAGTGCAAGCCAGAGCAATCAATTGATATACTGAGTGGCAATAGTGTATGGAGAGTTTTGCATGTTTTAATAACAGTTATAAGCAAGCTTAGAAAATGGTGATCATGTGATGTTTATTGGCTTAAAACCAATCCTGCCTAATAGGATAATAGTGGCCATGGTTATTAAAGAACCAAAGACACCAAAATGTATAGGTACTGAACTGAGTTCAGGCCTATATGACTCTATAAGCTAATGAGCTTGGATTGAAAATATTATATTTTCAATTTAAGACTAGTAGTTTTGTAGGTGGGTAGAGATAAAAGGTGGCTTCTGGAGGGTTGCATTACATTCTAAGATGTAGGTGCAGTGCTCTCAGATCCAAGACTCCTCACCAATGAAGGCCACAAGCCAGAAACTAGTCTGGAGATATTGGATGAATAGGCACTAGATGGGGATTTTATGCACAAGATATTGATTACTCTGGCTTGCACTGAGTGGTAATACTGCCTGTTTTAATACTATATTATCATTCAAGCCAAATTTTGTTGTTATGCTTTATGAAAAGATTTATGCAAAACAACATTGAATCTTTGCCATATAACTTTCACAAAGATATTCAACTCTCCTTCAAATCTGAAAAAATATTTAATCTTGGAATCACTAATTAGAGAAAGATTGCTGTCAGTTATCTGTGTTTTATCTATTTAATATATAGGGTATATGAGCACAGACTTTCACATGACCCACCACTCTCCACACTATCTCATAACACTGATAAACTTGAACACATATATGTTGAAAAGATAAATAATCACCAATATATGTATTTCATGCTAAACCAGCAATCATCAGTTGGTCCAGAGTACCATCTCTATACATATATGATATAAGTGCTCAGATATATATTAAGATAGCCAATTCTCATACTTTAATGGAGAGGATTCAAGGTACTCCACATTTCGACTCTTCAACTATCCATCCAATTGAAAATCTGATGATGGAACACTCAAAGGCCACCCTTAGTTGAGATTCTTGTCACACCCATGTTGAGTTAGGGTCAATCTGACTCCTCATGTACAGGACATAATCCATTTAATACATATACAAGGGATGGGAGATGTCTCTACTATGTAATAACTGAAACACACAGGCTTATTATATACCTGTGTCTATTTAAGAAAGTTGTTCAAGTCTTAATTTTATATCTTAAAGACAAAAGAACATCTTTCGTTTGAGATTCAACAAGTGGACTTTCTGGAACAAATGAAATATATTTTAACCAATTATTATTAATGCCTTTATTTTTGTAATATCCAGTATCTTATTCACAACAAAAACCTTTCAAAATACAGCAAAACTCTCCATACAGTAGTGCCATCTTGTGCTAACAAGAGCAATCAATGGATGCCAGAAGGCTTGTGCATAAAATCCCTATCTAGTGCCTACTCATCCAATAGTGATCATGTGATGTTGAGTGGTTTAACAAAAACCTTATTATGATTCTACCAAAATCATATTACTACTTAGATCTTTACAGATACATTCTCCTCCTTTTGATACTGATTTTTTTCTAAAAACAGTTTCATGTCATTGTATGATATTTCTGTGTTTGCAAAAATGTAATAGATTAAAAAGGAAATGTATTGGGTATCAAACAAGTTTGGCTTCTGTCATAGCACCTTTTTAAATAATTAGTGGGTGAGATTTACACATCCATATTGTATTGATGACTAAAAGACTCCACGAATGTACTAACATTCTTATAGAAGAATGTTATTTTTGGAAAAAAAAGTCTTGAAATTTATTGTGCAGCAAAATACCTGTCATCTTGCAATTAGATTCCCAGTTTTTTTTTATTTTGAACCTAAAATTTCAGCTAGCTTTTAGATAAATTCAAATTGTGACAAGGTTATTCATATTTTTTAATGATGAAAACAACATTTGTCAAAAAAAGCCAGCAGATAGTCTGGGATTTTAAATAAGAAATTCTTTACTCTTTTTTTCTGTAATATGCTGCAATTTGATCAATCTTTCATCATTTTAGATTACATGCCCTAAAAATTTTGATACTAAAATAATAAAAACATGGAAAATTGGTTTCATTGCAGATGGTAAATTAGGGTATTTTATTAATTTTTTGTTTTTAAAGTTGCATTCTTTCATAAAAACAAAGCAGAAATGTCAATATGTCATGTGATTTTGAATACCACCAATTCACAAATGTATTGTTAATGTGACATATCAAATATGAAGTGATGATAACTAAACTCACAATAGATGCAATCTTCATATTATTTGAAAACTGAATTTGATTCCCATGGTAGTAATGACACTGGTCAGTTTAGCAACATCTGAAGAAGAGAGGAAAACATTGTGTTATATATTAATCTGTGTGCTATAGCAAACATTTGAATTTATTACATGAAGGTCAGAGTGACTTATGGTCAACTTGGGTATGATGAGAATGTCAGCATAAATATGGACTTTGAGTATTCCGTCATCAGATTTTCAATAGGATGGATGGCTGAAGAGTTGGACAGTGGAGTGAATTGAAGCCTGTCCATTAAAGAATGAAGATTGGTTATCTTAATATAAATATAAGCACTTATTGTATATATGTATAGAGATAATAATTTGGACCAACTGATGATTGTTGGTGTAGCACAAAATACATATATTGGTGATAATTTATCTTTTAAACATATATGTGGTCAAGTGTATCAGTGGTATGGAATAGTGTGTTGAGTTGACAGTTGTGTGAATGTTTGAGCTCAAAATACACTATATATTACATTGTTTGTACAGGTATATATATAACCTGTATGTTAGGTATTAAAAAGAATTAATAAAATATACTTTTTTTCTAAAAACATTTATTAGTTGATGGAATAGACTAATATACCCACATCATAAACTTTCATACCAATATAGTATATATATATATATATATATATATATATATATATATATATATATATATATATATATATATATATATATATATCATATATATATATATATATATATATATATGATTCAAAGGCAAATTAATTTAAAAAATGACACACAGAAGTCATTCAATTTAGAAACATTTAGCTCTCAAATCTGTCACTATGCCACTGCTCAGGGCTTAAAAATGCATCTACATTTCAATAACTGAACATGTTCAAATGTATGTTCATAATTAGTGTTTTAGTTTTGCACAATTTCTAAAATACAATACTTATGAGGCTTTAATCAAATGGTTGATTATTTATCCATAATCTTCACATATGAAATGGGAGTATTTGAATTTATTCTGAGTTAAAAGTTTCTTCATAGCAAATATAGACAAAGAAAATGGGATAATTAAAACAGTTTATGGCATAATGTAACATATAGAAAAATATAACACCGGCATAACATTAATACAATTAATATTTAAAAAGTATTGTAGAATTATCAATTAAATTGACATGAAGCTGCAATTTATACAAAAACTATACCAATATTTGAAAAGGTTTAAACATGTTTTAACATAAAGGCTATCTATCCATTTAGTGGTCAGTATATAGGTATCTATCTATTCTTATCTGCATGATTATAGAGTAAAAAAATTAAACTCTGTCATGTAAACAGTTGGCCAGCTTGGTAAGTAATGTTTTTAATTTGTATTTTATGATGGGAACTGAAAAAAACCCTGGAATATTGTAATAAAAAGTTGTATATTTATATTTAGGTGTTACGAATTGAATCTCCTTCAAACTACTAGCATTTGATGCAATGCACTGGTCTAAATGTGTTTTTCAATTTTTGGAGTAGTTCTGAAACTTTTGAATAGTGATGCCTTTTAATGCCTCTCTTATTTTTAACTCCACAAAATCCTTTTTTAGTCATTTTTTATGTGAGGGAATAAAAAGAAGTTACTCAAAATGAGATTGGATGAATATGGCTGATGGTCAAGTGGTCATGCTGTTTTTAATTAAAAATTGTCATACACTCAAGATTTTGAGCATAGATTCATTGCTGTGGTAAAGCTTGCACTATCCACTTTGCTATAAATTGGGATGTTTCTGTTTTACCATATCACAGAAATATTTCAGAATTTGTAGATAAAATGCTGGATTGTTATGAATGAATTATGGTAAACAATGTCATTTGCATTAAAGAATTCAGCAGAATCTTGAGGTTGGTCTTCATTCACCATGATTTTTGGGATATGGTAAATTTGACACTTTCATTAAAACATGCATAAACTTGTGTTTTTTCCCAGAGCAACTTGCATGTAAGCTGTTTCAAGTATTACAGCTGTTTTTCTTAACAGAAAATAGAATTTCATATTGTTCCAACTTTTCAGCACTACAAAAATCAACAAATAAGGGAGACACACATGACAAAAACCTATATTAAGCTTTTTGCCAGAGATGTACAGCAGCAGAAGCATGTGCTATATGTGCTTATTCTCCACAAAATAATTCCAGTTTTTTTTTTTTGGTATCCCCTCATAACTCTAGTATAAATAGTGGAAAGATTTCTGCCTTACAAATAATTAATTAAAACTATTTTACATTTTAATAAATGATAATTGGTAAAGCATTACATACAATGATGGTATTGTCATAATTAGCGAACTCTTTTATATAAATGCAGCCTGTCATACAACAGATGGTTCTGTGCCATCTTCAAATTATCTTCACTCTCTTGTAACAATCTGAAGTGCAATTTTGCTGTTTTTGTGTTTGTTTGGATGCCAAAACTGCATCTAAAAGATAGATTTATTTGTTTTAAAAAATCTGCAGATATCAGTGCTGTACACAGAGCTGAATATAAACAAGCTAATAATGTCAATGTTTTGTAGATGCAAACATTCCCTTTTTATGTTATTATATAAAGAAGAAATGTATATTTTCCATAATTTATTTGAATTATTCATGATTATTTTTACAAAATAATTTTTAAAACAAAAATATTTACAATTACACTTAAATTTTATTTGAAAGTGTTTATGTCCAAGAATACAAATCAAAAAGAATATTATAAGATTAAGAAAACAAAATTGCGATTGACTCCATCTTTACAAACACCGTAGTCTAAATTTTTTGTCATTTTAAAGTAATTATAAAAATGATTTTCACCAAAGCAAAACTCTCCATACAGTATCACCACTCAGTGCAAGCCAGAGAAATCAATGGATGCAGGAAGGCTTGTACATAAAATCCCCATCTAGTGCATACTCGTCCAATATCCCCAGATTAGTTTCTAGCTGTGGCCTTCATCAGTGAGAAGCCTTGGATTTGAGAGCACTACTATATGGAGAGTTTTGCCTCTGTGAAAAATAGCTTCTATAAGCATAAAAAATGGAGATCATGTGATGTTTGATGATTTAATTATAAAAATTATTTTAAATTTTAAAAATAGAATTTTATTGCTTTGCAAATGACTTACCAATAACTCATTCACATTTTAGAAATGAAGTTCAAATAGCAAATATTTCATTCACTTATTAGTTTTATCAACAATGCAAGCAGTCTTCCAAGAAGAAAAATCTATTATCCTGACTTTATAAATTTATTTAAATGCACATTGATTATCTAATTAATATTTACTAAGGCTGTAGACCTGTAGAGGTCCCTACTATCGCATTTTTATACGCATATTCTTGAGGTTACAGCCTTAGTAAATATTACTTATCCTGACTTTGTATTCTAGTCTATTACATTTTTTTTTTAAATTCACATATTTAAAATATTACTTTTAAAGATATTTTTATAAGTAAAGTTATATTTTTAATAAAGAGAGTAAAATTTAATGATATGCATCACATAATAAAGATTTAAAAGTAAATAAAAGATTGGAAATATAACCTAAACAGACACAGGGCATAATGCAAAAAATGTTAATATGTAAAAGGATTAGAAATAACCAACATTACAATAAAAGAAAGGTATTTTAAAAAGGTGAAAATTCTAAAGTTGTAAAATTGCCTAAAAAATAAAATAACTTAAAAAAAAAAGTATGAGAACTAGTAAAAAACGAAAAAAAAAAGTTAAATAATAATGTGGATTATTTATAAATTTATAAAATAAATTGCTGAAAGTAAATTATCAAACAATAATATAAATAATTATAAAACAAAAATTGTTCTTTAGTGTAGCGCCACCTATAGTAAGAGTGAATAATTAGTGATTGTAATTATGGCAATGCATTTAAATTCCCATCCTCAGACCAGTGTGGGGCTTTTGCTTTTATCATAAAGCTTGAGATTCCAACCATTATGGACGGTGGATCTGCAAATTACAATATATTTTCTTCCAAGCACTACTCATGTTCAAATGTATATAACATACAATAGTTCACATTTTGCTGACAAGCTTTGATTGATATCTTTTCAACATATATGTGTTCAAGTGTATCAGTGTTATGAGATAGAGTGCAAAATAATAGGTCATGTGAAAGTCTGTGCTCATATACTCTATATGTATATAATAAGCCTGTATTTCAGTTACTACTTAGTAAGGATGTCTGTCCATTCCTTGTATGTATATTAAATGGATTATGTCCTGTCCATGAGGTGTCAGATTGACTTTAGGTTAACATGGGTGTGACAAGAAACTTGGCCTCAGGGTGGCCTTTGAGTGTTGCATCATCAGATTTTCAATTCAATGGACAGTTGAAGAGTTGGATTGTAGAGTGCATTGAAGCCTGTCCATTAAAGTATGAAGATTGGCTATCTTAATATATATCTGCACACATATTGCAAATATCTGTAGGGATGATAATCAGGACCAACTGATGATTGCTGGTTTAGCATGAAATACATATATTGGTGGTTATTTATCTTTTCGAAATATATGTGTTCAAGTGTATTAGTGAGTGGTGGTGAGTCCTGTAAAAGTCTGTGTTCATATACCCTATATATTACAATAAATATTATTTATTAAACTGTAAAAATTACCAATATGCATATACCTATTGTAACAGAATAGACCTTGCTTGGTAAGCAAATAAAATGGTAGGCTCCTACTGATGGATAGAGCAGTACTTCTTTGTCACTCATTATTATGCACACCCTGCATACAATGGATTTGTATCTAGGAGAGGAGAGATTAAGAACCAACTAAATATTAATTCTACACTTATTTTACCTCATCGATATTGCACTTCACTTTCGCTATTCTGGATTTCAAACCCAGGGAGAATTTGCATGATCATTTGGTTCAGGATACCTTTGTATCACCAGAGTATGAATAGGTGTAAAATAAACATATGTTTGCTAATGGGAATGGATAAGAGATCATGTGTAAATAAATAAAATGACCGTAAATATGTGAATGGATTTGACAAATTAAAATTTGACTACTGTATAGAAAAATAAACGAAGAATCATATTTTAATGTTTGAATAAATTTAATAATCATATTTATAGTGATTAGTATTTAAACAGAGAAAAATTAAAAACAAAATTGTGAAACATTCACTTAGGCATTTGTGGTTATGCATTGTTTATATTTGGTTTCTAACATTAACCCAAATCCTGATCCCACAAAGAATAGCCACTTGGCGTCTTAATCAGCCTGTATAATTTTCATACTATATATAAAATTGCTATACATTTATATGATTATTTTAATCTGTTATACCTCTATTTGATATCACAATATGATTATTTTAATCTGTTATACCTCTATTTGATATCACAATATTCTTTTTACCCCTATATTAAAGTAAAGAAAAACAACAAAATTATATCTAATATACATATAAATAATATAGATGCCACTAACTTTATCTTAACTTTAAAGTTTATATACAAAGTGTCACAATGGCTTATCCCAGTAATCCATGGTGGTACTGGTGTGGATCTCAACAAGTCATAACTCCACAGATGATGACCTTTTTTTCCCGATGTATTCCTTGCACTTAGCACTGCTTGTTTGTTTTCACTATTAATTATATTTGCTTTAGTAATTTGTTTCGAGTAGAATATTGTCAGTATCTTTTACTTTATAACATACTTTTAGATCTAGATTTTGTGATCTATAGCATGGGATTAATGATATTTAGTTATATTGAGTTATTTGTGTTTATCCTTACTTTCTAGGTATTTATATACGAGTTTTGATAATATTGTCACTCAGAATTGACACTTGTCTTCAAACTTTAAATTCAACTCTTTCTTCTGCAGATAATAGATTTTTTTTTATCCTTTTTACAAAAACTTGTTGCATAGCTCCAGTGTGTTTATGTACATCCTTTTACTTCCTTGTTGACATCATTTTTACTTAAGTATTAATGTAAATAATTTTTAATAAATATATAAGAAGAAAATTTATATTACATTTTTTAGCACGTGTGCATGTGCAGTTCAACTGTCCCCAAAAGCTATAAAGTATTATAAAATAGATAACTAAAAACAAATGAGCTGAGCACTTTCAAAGGATCTTGCCTTCATAATCATAGCTTGCGACTACATTTAATGATATTTTATAACACTTTATAGCTTTTGGGAACAGTTGCACCACACATGCACATGTGCTCTCCATTTTAATATTATTAGTGTTTTTTGCTATTTCTTGATTGTGTTTACTCATTCAATCTAGTAGGTATTGTTGTATTGTGTTTGCAATCATAATACATTTAATAGTAGTGGTCATAAGTGGTTAGTTGTCATGTCTGTTTGATAGATTTAGTTTAAATATTTGTTTATTGCTTATTTAGGTTAGGATTTTAAATATAGATTGTAGTTATTGGTTTGTTAATTTGTATGCTTAATGTTTACTAATCTGATAATTAATAAGTAGCTAAAATCATGGGTCTTGAATTAGGGTTGGGCTTTATGATATGTACTAGGTATTGGACTATCTGTAACAATATATATATATATATATATATATATATATATATATATATATATATATATATATATATATATATATATATATATATAAACATTACAAGCATAAAGCATATATATATATAATAAATATGTTCATGGATCATTATTGTAGTAAGGACTTCTATCCATGTAAACAGAGATAACTTTAGTTTTTTGAAGTTGCTAGAAAACTAACAATTACTACTAATTGACAATTATTCTGAGGATAAACACATTTTCTCCATTAATGTACAATAGCTCTTTTTGTTGTTTTTTATTGAAGTAAAAGGAAGATTATATCCATGTAAACAGAGATAACTTATGCTTTATATGTATATAGTACACATATATAAATTAAGATTATAATGTAAACAAATTTTCAAACAATAATATGAATAATAAATTCATAAAGTATAAGTGCATATATATCTATAATATGCTGTGTGTTCAGTCATTCACAATTCTGTTTCATTACAATCAAATCATCTTTCCAGACATTGTTTTTCATCAATATTTTTTACATTCTAATAAAAACATAGCACCAGTTTCATTATCAACAGCTGCAGTTTCACTAGTTATTTTAATATTTTTAAAACTGTAATGAGCTTACAACCTGTACAACCATCTTCTATTTGCAGTAACAATCTTGAATTGTGTGATCCTGATTAACAACTGATTACTTAGTAGAGACTAATGCAGTAGAAGATTGTCAACTGAACATCATTACAATTCATATGATTTAATCATAGCATAAGGCTTTCTTCACTTCAGCCAATAAAATATCTCTTACTTTACTTACAATAGCTGTTTCAGGGGACCAAGCACTAGTGGGAAAAATCGGCTTCTTTTTTTAATTTCTCTTATTATTGATGATTTTTTACTTTTTTAAATCAATTTTTTTCCTCAATTAATAAAAGTACTTGACAACTTAGTTTGTATTTATAGATCATTGTACTTCAATAAATTTTAAGAGGTTTATTTAAACTTCTTTGTATCAATAATTTCAATCTATATGATCAAGTTGCAATCTTTAGTGTCTATATATTGTACCAGTTGTTTATACGGTACAAATATATTGGCATCTGATAAGATATTTAAAAGCTAAGAAAAAAAAAAAGTAAATTTAGCGTTCTTATTTAAAAGATGCAATTAAATTTTTAGTTTGTATAATCTTTTTTTTTTTAACGTACAATGAAAGTACAATGTTTGTCCATATTTTTTTTGTATCTAATTAAAAATTATGGTAAAAATTGGAAAGAACAAAAGACACACAAATTACTAATCCAGATAAGCTAAAAGAAAAATATTTTAGCTAATTAAAGATGGCAGAGGGACTTTGTGAAAGGAGGACTTTATAACTTAAATTTAAGAGAGAGAGAGTACAAAATTATTATCTTATATGCTGATAAAAGGACAAAAAGATGTGCAAAAGTTTCAAAAACAGGATTGAGATATAAAAAGAGGAGGGCAACTATGATCAAGGTTTTCTCTTCACCTTCTAGTTATGTGTCTGAGAGTTGGAGGTTTCTGTGAGCAAAACTTGTGGCAGTAATATACTTCTGCACAGGTATGCCATTTGCTGTTCCAAGCTGTTACACAAGCATGGAAACAGGCTTTGTGAAGACTGCTTTTTGCAATGAAAGGGTCACTACAACCATGCCTTTTTGCCAACTGTAGAATGGAACAATAATGGAAGACACTGGCAAGAGAGACCAATGGAAATTCTTATGAGCTTGGGATCCCATAAACTTACATCAACATAAAAAACCAGTAAGTTAAGAGTAACTTTTCCCAATTGTGACAAAGTTTGCAAAAAATTCTTAAAAATAAAATTAAAATAATCCCGATAAAGACTTCAAATTCTATTATCAAGAGACTCTTGTTTACCTAAGAACTATAATTGTTGAACTGTTTTTTTATTAATTGATTCATATCTGGATTAGTGTGTGTGTCATCTTTCCAATTAATTAATTAATTCATATTGTGTTTTTTTTATATTTTAATTTGTTAGAATAAAAATATTTATTTCTAATACCAACTATTCATTGTACGTTATTAATGATTATTAATAAATTTATTAATGTTAATTATTAAGATTTGAAAATAAAATTTACCTTTGCCAACACTGTACTGAAACTCAATCCTTTGGAATTTCCAGATAATTTCAACATAACTAAATAAATAAAAAGGGGTTTAGCCAGTGGATTCCAAAACAGAATCCTGGTGCCTTTCAAATAAATTAAAAGCTGGCTTACATGATCCCATTATTTTAGTAGTTACATTAGTTAAAAGGGTGTTGTATGACCAGGAAAAATAATTTTGTCCATTAAATATTACTGAATTGTCTGACGAAACAAATTTAATAGATAGGACATAATTTGGTCATTGAGTACATATAGTTAACTCATAAAAAACCCTAATAGAGCAGTGGACATTACGATATATATATATTGAACTAGATACTTTATCTGCTTCAAGTGTTCCATTGCAAAGTTAAATCTAACTTTTAATTTTAAATTAAGAGTGCATCCATTAACACACTCTGGTTTATATTAAAAGTCTGAGTTTTTTTTCCAATATATTTTACTTTAGTTTAAAATGAAATTTCTTTTGACACTTGTTTTTTTAATCTATTTGCCCAAAACGTTTTAATTTAAAATGTCTCATCTTTTTGAAAAAGATTTTAGTTTTACAAGAAAAGTTAATTGCATTCTTGTGCTTTATTTTAATTGTAATCTATTTTAATTTATTTTGAATTGAGCAGAGATTTTATTTTGTATTAATTAATTTTTAAGAGCACTGGTCAGATTTCTAAAATAAGTTTAAAATAAATTTTAAGACAAAAAAAAGGCAGTCAAGCTGCACTATTTTATGCATAACTTAGGCTTCACTTTTGTCTTTTCTAAAGTTAATAAAACTATGTTAAAACTTAAGATTAAAAATTTAGAAACTGTAAACAAATTCATGGTTTTTGTATAGGAGTCAAAGAGTTAATATAAAAACCCTCAAAATTTGTCAAGGAAAATTTACTCCACTTAAATTTTGAAATGTATTGCTGATGGGGGCTATGCCCATTTTAACAATGAAAACAAGTGGCTAGAAGGCTTAAATTTTGCTGTTTTCCTTTAGAAGACTGGTCCAGAATAATGGAGAAGCTTGAGACCAATGACAAACAAACCCAGCACAGAATGTCACTGCAAAATGCCATGAAGGTTGCCTCAGCTTGAAGAAGATTAGTAACATTTCTTTCCACAGAGCTCTTTAAAATAAATCTAAAATTAAACTGCTCTAATAAATTTCTTAAGCTAGCTATAATGTTGAATGTTCATAAGTAATAACTTATAATAACTTTTAATAAATAACTCTGTAATAAATTTTCTAATGCAACGTTTAATTCAAAAATAATAATGTTTGTAAAAATATTGCCTCTACATTAAATGAGTAAATATAGATTAATAATTCTTCTAAACATAATAACTGTACCCAGTTATTAGTTCTATATACTTTCTAATCTGCAATCATGCTTATTTTATTTTATATTATATTATTTATTTCATTGATTTATGATATGCTATGATTCAGAATGGAAATTAGTAATATTCATAGACTTATGCTGCTTTTTAGCACACACATAACTCTCCATTTTGATATCTGTATTACCTATATGTACATTTAGTTAAGCTGCTATGTTTTAGCTTATCATAATTAAGGTTTGTATGAAAATGAATTATGTCTTGTTATTTAATCACAAAAATGATATTATAAAGCATATTATTAATAAATTAATTAAAACCCAAAGTATGCTTTCTCCTCCTTAGTTATTACTGTAAACCATCAGATTTAATCTGTAAGCTAGATTACTTTACATAACCCTTTTGCATGTTTTATGTATGCTAATTTACAAACTGAGATAAGTAGTTTCACTGATCAAAACTATATATATATATATATATATATATATATATATATATATATATATATATATATATATATATATATATATATATATATATATATAATTTAGGTGCATATATTTAGTTAATAAAATACATATTGGTACTTGCTATATGTGTTGCAAATGTATCTTTATAAAGCATGTACAGTGCATAATGTCTTGCTATATCTCTGATGGGTTCACTATTAATTAAGGCTGACCCCTCCATAATTTTGGGGGTTAGAGTACCAAACATGTTACTACGTTTAAGGCCAGAACACTTGAGTTGCTGATCTGACTCCCTTGAACTTATTGTTTCTTATTAATGTGGCAAGCAATTCAGTTTTAGGGCACTGAGTACTTGGTACTGAAACCTGTGAGTAATGATACATAGATACTGAAATCTTTAATTTAGTCTTAGCACTATGGTTACAGATGCCATGCTATAATGACCACATTATTCCTCCATAATGATTTTGGTTCAGCATTCATCTGAACACTAAATATAGTTTATTTAAAACAATCTGCATGGAAAGCACATTTATTGCTCATTATGTATTATTAATAAAATTAGTTATATTTTATCTTGGTCATTCTTGTAAATTTAACTCTTAACAAACCTCGTAGGCATGGCATAGAATAATTCAGGCATGATTATAAACTGTAGATAATAATAATAATAATAATAATAATAATAATAATAATAATAATAATAATAATAATAATAATAATAATAATAATAATAATAATAATAATAATAATAATAATAACAACAACAACAACAACAACTATGAAACAATTCCCGAAACTAAAACACCTAATTGAAGTTACTCCTACTGACAGACCACCACCACCAGGATCATACATTTCATCCATAATTTATCAATGTAAAACCAATAAGGACATACCTGAACAATATGAGAATGTATAGGGACATAGATCCATTTTGTGGACTATGCCATAGAGCCGAAAAAACAATTGAACACCTAATTTACAAATGTAAAGGTTTGGCAAAAATAAGACAAATGGCATGCAATATATATAGAAGAAGAAACACCAGGATGGAACAAATTATTAATGCATATCAGAGTTGAGCGATACCAAACATTAGGGCAGCTACATTTGTCCTATATTCTTTTTGATGCACAAGATGCAGCTTTATAATGAGGAAAAATACTCGATGTCATCCAGCCACATTCATTAATAAACTAATACAAATAAAAGATAGAGATAAAACTATTGTTAGACCAGATTTATATGCTGCAACTTGGTCACTGTTAAATGAAAAATCAAGACTATGAGAATTCAAAACAAAGACAACTGAAAACGCTGAGGTTGAAGAATTATTTATAGACTATAGAACAAGGAACAAGTTAGCCACGAGGAAATAAACTTATGTTTAAAGAAAAGTAAACCAAAGCTGTAAATTTTACTGAATCAAATTGTAAATACAATGTAATTAGAAACTATATAAACCAAAGAAAGTAATGAAGTACCTTTTGAAACATAATAATAATAATAATAATAATAATAATAATAATAATAATAATAATAATAATAATAATAATAATAATAATAATAATAATAATAATAATAATAATAATAATAATAATAATAATAATAATAATAATAATAATAATAATAATAATAATAATAATAATAATAATAATAATAATAATAATAATAATAATAATAAACTATAAAGATCATCATAAGATGATACCTTGTTCTGAATCCTCTGCACTTCTATTTTGTATTATTTATTTATATTTAATAATTAAAGATATTGAACATATAATAATGTTTGTGTGTTATTTGCAATCTATCCCAAATCTTATCCAAATCTTTGTTCCTGTAGTATTAATTATTATATTCATTATCTCAGTAAACCATATGAGTGTGTGTTTAGTTAATTTATTATTAATTTAGTCGTTATTCCCTTAGTCACATACTCCACTCTTTGCTACTTCCGGCACACAAACTAAAAGAGGTTGAGTATAACTCGTATCTGTCTTCCATATGGTAGTAAATGATGGAGTGTTGGTGAAGAAACTGAGGTGCAATCTGATTCAAGGTCTCAACCCCTCATCTAGATCAGCTTTGGGATAATTTGCTCAACCTCTGGATTTTATTGCATGAATGTACAAATATGACCATTACAATACTAAATTTAATGTACTTATATAGGACTCGAATTCAGATTATCAAACTACCCATAGCTATACAACCTATCTAATATAACTGGCACCTTGGAAATCATTTATCTTTTTCATATGTATGTGGTTATGTGTATCAGTTGTATTAGACAGATTGGATAGCTGTGGTAGTTTGATATTCTGAATTCGAATTCTTTATAATATATATAAATTTAAAAAATAGTAATAACATGTAGATCAATGACAGCTTTGAAAAAATGGAATAGATAAGTTGTGATTGTAGATGTATCAAACTATCACTAGTGATATGGAGATTCAAGTATTTGTTACCTCTACCTCATGTAGTGAGTGAAGATTGTTCATAACAGTTGAAAAGAGGAATGTACTAATAAAAATCATGAAAATTTGAATATATATATATCAATAGTAGTAATAACACATAGATTGCCCATAGATACAGATGGATCTTGAAGAAAAGGAATGGGTAATTGTAATGGGCATTAAATTTTGCTATCCCATATAAAAGATCTTGACAAAGAAATATGAGGTAAAATAACTTCACAATAACTTAACACAAAAAATGAAGGGATTCATATATTTTATATGATATAATATTAAGATTGGGAATTTTGGTGAGAATAAATAATTGAATTACCATAATTTTTAATGCAGGGTTTGAAGTACTACCCACAGTATTTCATTAGAAATACAATTGAATTCTATTATGAGTTGGTCAGATTAATAAATAGATAGATCATTAACCATATTACATTTTTAGTACCAAACATAAATTTGCAAATGCGAAATCAGAGCTAAAATAAGTATATGGTTATGTAATAAGAAAAATATGAATAAGCCTTTGAATTATATGATATAGTGGAGTCATGATATCCATTAACATTTTGTCCAAAGATCCTAATGGGTATCATGCTTTCTTTGTTTACAATATATCTTGTTTTTTTACTGTCTCATAAGCATACATTACTTTTACTCCACCCTCCTATTATATACATACATTAATATGTCAAGATTAATACTCCAATACTGATCTGTTCCAAAGCACAAGATAAAACTTTTTAAAGAAAATGTCGGTCCATCTTTTCTCTTTACCTTTCTTTATATATAGAGGTTAATATTAAATACTTTGGTGAAAAAGCATGAAGATTTTAAATCAGCATATTACTTTATTAAAGTTGTATTTAAATTTTTGGCCAGGATTGCAATAGCAGAAACAGAACATTACATGACCCTTCCTATACATGACTTTTAAACAGAAAATCTATTTCTCATATTTCAGTTCTCCCACTTTGATTATTTAACCTTACATAAGATTACAGAACTGGAATAGGGGAAATAGATTTTCTATTTAAAGGCAATATGTATTCTGAATCATGTGATTTTTGTTTCTGTTGTCCCTATACATATTTTTGTTTCTGTTGTGAAAAACACTAAATATTAGTTGGATTTGGACCTGCATTATAATTCATTTATGTTCTTGAGTAGTGTTGATCAAATGTAGAGATGTAAGTTATCGTGTAAAGAAGTTTACTTATATAGCATTGTTCAGGCTTTAGAATTTAATCTAGTAGTAAGGACAGAGAAATAGAAGGTTTTATTGTGAGTCCAGATATCTACATTTTTAAAATATATATATATGTTTTTGGGATAGATGAAGCCAAAATTCTCAATATGTATAGAGAAATGGATAACTGTCAGAGAGATGTGTTAGAATTATTATAAAATATAGACCTCACAATCTAGTTAATTTTACTGAAAGTGTTATTTACACAAAGTTCAAAATATTTGCTACAATAGCAATGTAACTTTTTGCAAGAATATCTTGTGAGGATTACTAACATTTTATTTATTTTTACTAGTCTGTACTGCTCTATGATATTTTTCAATTTCTAATCACATTGCCTTTCTATCAATCCATTAATCTTTCCACATTTTTTTTTCATGTGTCATAGCTTGTAAGGCAGCTGTGCTAACCTCTCAACAACCAATGCTTGACAATTTTCTTCTTATAATTTCTGTATTTAGTCTTTCTTTTCTACTTAATTTTGGATTTATTTTTGTTTTCTTGTTATATTCAATTTAATATTGATTTTTAGTAATATTTCCTGAACTATTTTGGATACTGTTCCCACCATTTAAATTGTCTTCTAACTGATTTCATTTAATATAATGTTAGGTATTTTCATTATTTTTCAAAATATTTTATTATAAATGTATTAAATAATACATACTATCACACATTCTTTTAAAATCATAAGACTAGAGATTAAATAAAAAAACAAATGATCCTAAAGATGCATCTATAGTAAACTGTTATGTTTTGATTTACAAGTGTCAAAGTTACTCTGCCCACAACATTGGTAATATATACTCTAGATAAATACAATAGTGATTATTACCAATCATTTATTAAATTAGAGATTGTCTCTAGCCCACTTTACTTTCTTTGCAGAACTTTGCCAATAAGATTTCGGTAGCCATTAATTCCATTTCACTTATTTTACAGATAATTATATGTTTTTACTATTGTGGTATATTATTCATTGTTATTGATTTTAGATATATTCTGATCTTATAACATCCCATTTATTATCGTTATCAATACATTTCTTTTTCTCATAGATTTATTTGTTGTTCCCCTTTGTATGATCTTCATTTCTACATACTTATTATATAATGAGCATAATAGCTTTTAATAAGCTTTCAGAACACAACGGTTTCTACCTGTTGGCTGCCGGAAAAGCTTATTAAGAGCTATTCATGCAAGCGCTATTCATGCCCATAATATAACATTTGTAGTACAAGCTTATTAAATTAAATCACGTGGTGTATGGCTTGATTTCCTTGCAACTACATACTTATATTCTTAAAATTATCTATCCGTTGCCTATCTTCGAAATTATATCCACAAACAATTTAAAATACAATCTACATAACAATTCCATTTTTTCAAAACACATGCCACATACTTATTATATATGTAATGTTTGTGCGTAAATAATGCTTTTTATATAATGGCTAAAATCCTTTCTTTGAAAGTAATTTATATTTATTTCAAAAGAAAGATATTGATTATAAATATAATAAATGGCTTTCATAAATATTTAAAAGTAATGAAATGTAATGAATGTTTATTTCTCCAATATTTCTTCTGTAACTAGCTAGATTCTTAATTAAATCCATATTTGTGGAAGTGTTTTCGGTTGAATGCCAGAAAATCGTAACATTCCGATCCATTTAAAGCGCATCTTGTCACGGAGTAGACATGCCACTTTGCAATGGCCCAGAACCCCTTTTTTACAAGTCTCCGATTAAATCTAATATGACATTAATATATTATGATTTTACGTTACATTTACAGAATAAATTTTGATTAGTGTCATAATTCATCCGATACTTTGTTTTCATTATTTAAACGGTTTGACAAGTCTCATAACAGTTTGAATTCTAAATGAATTCTTTCTGTTTTGATACTTTATTTAACGGTTTAAAATAGTTATTTTAAAATTGAAAACCTTTTAAAAATAAATTTCTTGAAATTTGCAAAATATGCTACTTACAGAAATGACAATAGAAATATAATTTAAATACAATATCTATCTGCTGTAATGCAATGCGATGCACGATGGCTTCTCCTTTATCGAATCGGAAATCTCTCAACCACTATGTCCAGAGAAACCTGTTAGCCACCTTACCGTCCCATTCCATTCCCTACCCTAAGTTTTCCCCATATTGTTCTCTATCCTGCTCCATCCCATTTCCACAACATTATCTCAGTCTACTTTATGGCCATTATATCTAAATCCCCTTATCTTTTTCCAAACTCAGTATAAAAACCAAGAACCCACTTTCTGTATACTCACTTCGTTTATATTTATTCTCCCACAACTTCATTACTTGTACTTTTTCTGCTTGTAAGCATTTGCATTCAATTAACACATACTTAATATTTTCTATGCTTTCCTTACACAACTTGCAGACTAAATCCCCCACATGTCTCCATTTATGTGTATATTCCTTTGTTGTTAACGATCCTGTTCGAGCCTTAAACAGCAAATTTCTTTCCTTGTTATTATCATAAATTAACTCACAGCACGCAATATTCTGTTTATTTCTATATATATTTAAACTCTTTTTATTTTCCATACTAGTTCTCCAACTCTCCAACTCCCTTTTTTTTATTAATGCATCTATTCTTCTATCCCATTTCTTCCCACTATAACACTCAACAATTCTTTTAACACTCACCCATTTTGTTGCCTCTTCTTTATTCATAACCCAATTAAATACTATTTTATCTATTCTCTTATTATCCATAAATTGCAATCTACCGAATATTTTCATTTTGCTTTTTGCATTTCTCATATAAAAACTTGAACATCCCATTTCTCTTTGAATTGCCTACCTTGCTATCCAAACATCTGCATCTAATGCATGTGCTCCTACTTTTCTTTGAACTCTCTTTAAGTAATCTAACACCCTTTTACTAATACATGATGCATCATTACCATAAGCTAACCCTGCTAGTGCCATTCTCTTCCATATAATTACAGCTATATCAGGTTTATTATATGAAAACACTGTTAATTTTTTTATCAGTCCCTTTCTTTTCTTTGCTTCATTTATCTTTTTTTTTCTCCCATTCATCCAAGCAATATCTCTGATTACTTAAGACGATTCCCAAATAGTTGTACCTATTCACCACATTTAATATTATATTCCCCAATAAAAATTCTTTCTCTTCTCTTTCCCCAGCATTTATTATCATTACTTTTGATTTTAATTCACTATATTTAATCCCCATTTCTTATCCACCCTTGTACACATTTCCAGCATAACTTCCATATCTTCCCTATTTTCTGTGTACAAGAAGATGTCATCAGCAAATAAAATACCTGATAATATATACACTCCCTTGCTATCTATTAATGTATCTCTACCCCACTTTCTAGTCTTTCTATTGTTCTCTCCATTTCTCTCAAATATAACAAAAACAAAATATGTGCATAGGGCATGTTTGCTTTAGTCCCACTTCACTTTTAAGCCTAACTGATTCTAATTTCCTAATTGATAAGTATAGTAATTATTTTCATATAATTTTTTAATAAGATCCGACATAATTACAACAACGATACCTATATTTTATTAATTGCATAAGTTAATCCTTTTTTTAAGTGTCATAGCATCAGCCGGAACGCGAACCCGCAACCCGGGCAACTGCCTGCTAGTGCAAGGCAGTCGCACTGACCTCTCGACCACCAATGCATGATGAGAAATTTTAGTGACTGTGATAAATCACGTGATAAACATTCATGTTTTTAAACATTATATTACACTATTAAGGTCCCATTAACTAAAAAAAAAATCTTTAAATAATCTACTGCAAGGTAAAGATTTTTCAACTGCTCTTATAAAGCATATTATATATATATATATATGTATGCTAAGTTTCTGCAAAAACGCAACTAAGATCAATATTACAACATATTTAGCAACACATACTCCTTAATATAAACACTGATGGGCATTGAAAGTTAAAAACAAAGGTGAACTTGGGCTCTATGGATGTCTATTTATTTTTTTACAGTCAGTATACCAATACATATTTTTTTTATTCTTCAGTTGAGACCAGTTAGATATTTACTGACTGATTATTTGAAAGACTAGCTAGATTGGCTATGGGACAAATATATGAAAGTCCTAAATTTACTTAAAAAAATTGCAACTAGCTGAAAATTTCCGAAAATTTTAACTAGGTTTGAAATATAAGTTATAATGTAGGAAAGCAAATGGACTAACCATCATAAAGATCATGTGACTTTTGCATTAAAAAATTAATTTTATATAATAATAATAATTAATAATGATGATGATAAATAATGATATATTTTAATATCTAATCACCTTTTTTATGAAGTAGTTATTTGCAGTAAGTATGACATCCTCATATATTTTTATTTACAATTTGGCTTTTAAATTATCTAATCCTTTCGTGGAATACTTTAAACTTCTGTACTCAAGATTCCAAACAAGTTTACTATAATATTACTAATGCTCCTTTCAACATATCTTAGAAATGTTTAGTAGTTAATGATGAGAGTTATTAGGTCTAGTTCACCATTAAGCGTTTTATTTTATTAAAGACATAATGAATGTCTATAAAATAAAATTGCTGTATGTTGGGAAATATTTCTTATTATCTTAAAAGAGCAAATCAATTGACGGATGTATGTTGGAACATTTTTTTTAATATCCACAAAGAGCAAATCAGTTGATGTAAGATTATCATTTTGTATTAATAAATTATTTTGAAATGCTGATCAAACCCCCAAAGATCTCGCCATATGATATTCTATAATATAATTCCATGACCTTCACATATTATCTTCCAATTCATCTTCTATCATCATTTCCATCTGAAATCTTAAAGTTTAGAATTTTTTTAATATTTAAATCCATAAATGTCTACTTCAAAACATTAATCTGGGCCTATACTGACATTTCAAAAAGTACAACCAACTTTCTCCTTTGACAAAACTCTTAATAGTCAGAAGTAATCAATAAATGTATAAAATAAATAAATATTCATTACCTCTTGTTTTTACTAAGATTTAGTCTTAAGCATTTATTTTTATATGACGCTATACATACAATTGTATACATTCAAAGATCAGCCTTTCAAGCTAATTGTGCACGCGTCTTCTGCGAGTGTTAAATAATAAATGAATACTTCACTCTACAATACAAGATATAGTATTTATGCAGGAATAAAAGGAATCCTCTTATTCCTACGACTCAAATTCTTTTATATGAGCAAATCTGAAGTACTGTTAAGTAAAGCATGAGAGTAGAATTCTCACTTTAAATTACTATCTACGATGTTGGAATGAATGACCTGTAGGTGAAATTGTCTAGAATTTACTAAACGTCACTCTAAGTGAAACTTAATTATAAATAAATAAGCATTTATTTTTATATGACGCTATGCATACAATTGTATACATTCAAAGATCAGCCTTTCAAGCTAATTGTGCATGCGTCTTCTGCAAGTGTTAAATAATTTAAAGTGAGAATTCTACTCTCACGCTTTACTCAACAGTACTTCAGATTTGCTCATATAAAAGAATTTGAGCCGTAGGAATAAGAGGATTCCTTTTATTCCTGCATAAATACCATATCTTGTATTGTAGAGTGAAGTATTATTCATATATTATTTAACACTCGCAGAAGACACATACACAATTAGCTTGAAAGGCTGATCTTTGAATGTAAGATTTAGTCTTGTAACGCAATGTTCCCTTCTAGTATCTTTCCATATAATTAGCTTTTGCAGTTCATGTCTACTTATTTTTTGAACAATGTACCAGTAAAGAAATCAATAATTATTGCTGATTTCAATGAATTATTAGTCATATCAATAAACTTTAGTATTGAGTCTGCTTATAAGAATAATTTTGCTAATAAGTAATAGATAGTATCACAACATTAATTGTCATGCTAACATAAATAAAAACTAGAGTTTCCTATACTATTTCAGTTGTTTAGGCTTACAAATAGCTAAATATTTTTATTCCGATGAGAGGGGGGGGTGTTTTTAATTTAACATTAAAAAGGTTAACAATATAGAATTCATAACAAAATTTGAAAGTATATAATAATGTCTGTGAGAATTTTTTCATTATTAAATTTTCTTTACCCAATGGTATTTTTCACGTATTTTTTAAAATTTTTTAGCTAATGGCCCTGGTATCATCCTGTGAAAAACTGTTCATGTAAAAAGTAGGGTTCTATTAAGGAAAGGCCTTGTTATAAAATAACTGCATTGGTCTTTTTAATATTATTAAATAAATATAGGGGATTTGAGCTCAGACTTCCAAGCAACCTTCAATTATTCACGCTATCTCATACCACTGATACACATGTGTGTGGTCATGTGTATAAGTGGTATGAGATAATGTGGATAGTTGAAGGATGCTTGAAAGTCTGAGTTCAAATCCCCTATATTTACAATTAGGCTCCAGGTATGTGAAGAGTGCCTGTATTTCAAATATTTATTATTAAAACAATCAACTGTTTGAATTCAAAAATGTTTCTCCACTTCTACCCTAACCAACTTATAAAAGCATTGTCTTGAACTTAAATTGAGTACTGATTTTAAAATGCCATCCACAGTAAGTAAATAACATTAGTATATATATATATATATTACAGTCTATGTAATAATTAATGTTTTTTTATTAATTAAAGCAAGTTTTGAATTAATAGTGTTACAAAAATGTGTTTACATCTCAAATGGGTTTCATGGTCCATATCGTGCAAATTAGAGAACAGTAACTAATCATGAAAGTCAAAGCCTTGGGTCTTCTTGATTTTTTTTTGAATTTACACATTTTCAAATTTATTTCAGAGCACATATCTAGGGTTAATGGGGGAAAAAAGATATTAAAAATATAAAACATACAGAATATTACATTCAAGTTAAGGCTAAGAAAACATATGGAAACAAAACTCTTTAACCAATCAGAATATTTTATGTATTTCTGAATGTGCTCTACTAAAAACCCCAATCTAACTTCCTTGGCTAAAACAAGAGAAACTTTTTAATGCTTTTTAAGTATAGAGTTATACATTTTGAGTTATGTTCATAAAAATGTAAACAATCAATCAAATAATATACCTTAGACAGTCATGTGATGACAAATACCAGAATAGAGCTTCAGTGCAGTGATGTATACCTCTTGAATCTATCATTCTATTATTGTACAAAGCTGCAGATGACAAAAGTATTTTAGATCTACTTATAGTACTATTAAAACTCATTTAAACTTAACTACTTGTATTTCTGCATAAAATATATAATCTTAGGCAATCATCAACATATTTTTTCCTATTTACTTGCTAAGCTCTTCCTGCTCGTTTAAGGTTAAACTATAATTTGTTTCTTGTCAATGTTGCCTTATTTTATAGGTTTCTGAATTTTAGATTATGATGTTTCACCACATGTTAAAGCATTTGAAATGTAATTACATACTAGTACATTTTTCTTCTAATGTTCACTTTGAACTGAATGTTATTAATATGAAATAGCATACTTTAACAACTGTATGATAATAATATTCTTGAAAATAAAATTTCTCAATCAAATAATCATAATATATATATATATGAGTTAGTATAATTAGGTTCAGATCAAAAAATTCAATACTGAAGAAGACATTAAGAAGAAGCACCCAGATGTGGCCGAGAAAACAATTCAAGTGAATATTATCATAGCATAGCGTCTATTGTCTATTGGCTTACAGACACCATGAATAAATCTAAGACTATGTCTGAAAGCCTTGACAAAACTGATAAATTAACAGAATATCATAAGATACTGATGCTCTGGAAAATAAATCATTGGAATAATCAGCTTATGAGATAATGTCTTTGCACAAAAACTCTCAAGAAATCGTTTGTATAAAAATATATATATAAAAAATAAATGTATGCTTCTTTAGTTTTTTTCCAAGTTCTCAGTATTATAAAGTTTATTTTAGAAGCTTACATAAAGTATAATTATATATGTGTGTGTACAATTAGAGGGATTTGAACTCTGGATTTTTTAGTCTACTTATTCTCCACTTCATCCCTAGCAACGGATGTCATGCACATGCAAAAAAGACACATGATTTCCAATATATGTATTTTGTTCAGAAACAGCACTCATCAGTTGGACCAGATCATAATCTTCCACACACATCTACAATCAGTGTTCAAGTTATATTAAGATAGCAATTCAACAAAGGTCAATGGGCAGGCTTCAATCTTCTCACTCTTCCAATTATTTAACTGTCCATTTCATTGAAAAGCTGACAATGGAATGCTCAAAGCCTTCCCTTATTGGATTTGATATTATAGTCATACTCATGTAGACATTATGACAATCTAACCATATGTATATATATGGCTACAAAAAGAATTCTATTAAGTGGCAAAAAGATCTTTAATTTCTCTTTGATGTCTAAAAAGAGCAAGACAAATTCTTAATGACCATTCCATATTTTTTTTTATTCTTATGCTATTCTTATGATATGATTATTCATCACTCACTCGAATGCTTATCAAAACTCATCAGGTATCACTGAATTTATTGGTTTTTACTAATTGTTTTAAGGTATAACCAAAAAGTCTCTTTCTTTTTACATACCTAATATTTCTAAACTGAAGCAGGAAAAATGATTATGATCATACAAATGGATGCTCATCCTCTATTATATTTACAATTAAATAAATCATTACTCTCATTGTCTGGAGACTGTAAAGTCACAGATTACATTCATTCAAGGTTAAAGGAAGAGATTTTTTTAAAAATAACCAAATTAATAAGTCTAGGTTATAATTCAATGGTGAATATTTTGCTTGGCTAGCTATAATTGCATTATCACCTTCAAGCAGAGAAAGATAGCATCAATATACTGAAAAATTATTTAATACTAAATGATTCACTGTCAAACTTTGCAAAGTGAGAAGAAAATAATGAACAGATAATTGATTTGAAAAATATACATAGAATGGCAAGTATAGTGGGATTCATTACAAGTATAAGATTGAAAAACAAATTTATAAAAATTCTGTAGTTTATACATTGATAAAACAAAAAAAGTTGTCTACTGTAAAGCCAAATAAAATAAGCTCAAATAAACAGTGATTGCTAGATAATACTGACACAGTAGTTAATTCTCCATTCTCTAACTGTTTTTGGATTTTTGTCTTTATCAACGACCTAGCCACCAATATTAACTTTATTTTACTATTCAAGCTAAGAGACTAATATTCAAATATCCTAAGATTTTGAAACCAAACCAATATGCTTAAATAATTAAATAGATCTAAACCTGAGTCTTCAGTTCATTTCTAATCGTTGATAATTTGTTTATATCCATAATTGAGATTACTAAAATATCACATGATCACCACTTCATATACTTACACATCCTGTTAATAAGAGTACCAAACTCTACATACAGTAGTGCCAAGCCTTTGTAATCAATGAATGCAGGAAGGTTTGTGCATAAAATCCCTATCTAGTGCCTACTCAACCAACATCTGCAGACTAGTTTTTAGCTTGTGGATTTCATTAGTAAGGGCCTTGGATTTACTGCACCTAGATGATTTGATGTTGTTATACCTATCCTTTACATATGATAATGGTGACTGTGATTTTTAAAAAACCAAAGGCACCAAAATGTATAGATGTTGCACTGAGTTCAGATCTATATGACTATATAAGTGAATGAATTTGGGTTGGAGACAATATGGTGTTTTCATTTTGGACTCCTAGCTTTATAGTTAACCAAGGGTTGCATTAGATTCTAGGATCTAAGTGATGTTCTTAAATCCAAGGCTCCTCATTGATGAAAGCTGCAATATAAAAACTAGTCTGGGGATATTGGATTAATAGCCACTAAATAGGGATTTTATGCATTTCCTGCATCCATTGATTATGAAGGCTTGCACTTGGTGACACTACTATATGAAAAATTTGGCCCTCTTCTTATTAAAATATATAGTTACTAATACAAGCTCTAATCAATATAACTAAGAAAATTAACTGGTATTCAAAATCTTAGGTTCTTAACATGAATAATAAAATAAAGTTACTTTCATCTTTGAAATTCCAAATCCTTATGGCAAAATGGTAATTACTTATTCAAGCTTATTATAGATGAGAACTTGATACTAAAAGGAAATATGCTTATGTGTTTGAAAAGGAAGATTTTTACTAAATGTGTTTTACCAGTTCTTACTTATGGATCTGAGACTTGGACCCTTAATAGAAGAGCAATATAAAGACTTCGGACCACTCAAAGAAATATGGAGAGATGCATGGAAGTAACAAGAAGAGATTGAAAATGCAATATATGGATAAGAGAACAAACAGGTATTACTGAACTCATTGAAAAATTAAAAGACTGAAGTGGAGTTGGGCTGAACATATTTCTAGAAGAGATGATAATATATGGACAATTGAAATCTTAAACTGGATTCCAAGAGATTGTAAAAGATCCAGAAAGAGACCACATGTGAGATGGATGGATGAAATAAGAAAGTGTGCAGGGGTGATGTGGAGAAGAGAAGTTAAAGATTGAAGATGGATTGAACTTGGAGAGACCTTCATTCTGCAGTGTATTGATAATGGTTGATGATGATGATGACATAACAAATAAGAGAGATATAAAATTTCCAAAGCAGCCTTTATTTTTTATATATTTCATCAATTATTATAGCATAAATTTAAAAACAGTCAACGAATTTTTGAAAGACAGATATTTCAGTCTCAACTGCCGCAGCAGTTCACATAGGTAAAGTAACTTTATTTCTTACTTAAATATCTCTATCATGAAGCATTTGATGTTAAAGCTTGAATATTTTAATTTAGAAGTCTTATTTCAATAATGCTTATTTCACTAGAACCTGTATATGCATTATGCAATCTACATAACACCAATTTTATTGTGAATATTCTTTTTTTCCCATGTGTCATAGCATCAGCCGGGAAGCGAACCCGCTAACCGGGACAACTGCTTGTAAAGCAGCTGTCGCTGACCTCTCGACCACCAATGCTTGTCTGAACTTTCTGTGATAAAAATACTAAATATGTAATAAACAAATAGCTTTAGTATAAATGTATGTTTCAAGCATGTGTAATGCAATATTTTTCTCAATCTAATTATCGCTATATCATATCTCAGCCTCATAATAAACTAACACTATTTTGATTATTTTTAGAGTTATATATGGGAAGTTACACTTTTTTTAAAAAATTGCTTTCATCAAAATTATGTCATCTTAAGATAAAAGCCAAATTACATCTGATATTCAATAAATTAGAAAGAAATCAATTTTCTGCCAAACGCAGTTATTTTTTTATCACAAATTTTTATGCGCATACACATGCAAACAGTAATGTAAAACGTTTATATAGGCATAACAATTAATTCCTACAGCGTTATTGTACATAAATATTAAAATGACCACTTTTCCCAACGCTGTTAATATCAATACGCAGCCTCTTTTATCAAAGATTATTTTACGATTCTTTAAAAGTTTGGTAAATGATTTTTAAAGTTGTTTTTTTTTTTTAAATTAGATTAAATATTGTTAAATGTTTTTTTCATACAAATAGACTTTTTAAGCTTTATTAAAAATTAAATACATTTATTAATTTTTAAAAACCATCTTAAGAATTACTCAATTTTATCCTATAGTTTCGTAGTTCGGTTCGCAATTTTAAATCTCTAGAAATTCGTTTTAATTTTTAAATTCGTTTTATTTGTTATATTTTATTTCAAATACAGATTGTCGGCATTATGAAAACATAGAAACGAATTCTAATATACATTTTGATTTGAACAGCTCTGGAGAAACTGAGACAGGAGGGGGCGGGAGAAAGCGAGAAAATGAGAGAGAGAAAAGTAGCTTGTTATTAAAGTGAAATATGGTATATGTTTGAAAAGGAAGACTTTAAATGATTTACCAGTGCTCACAATAGGAACCTGAGACATGAACGCATAATGAAAGACCATTCAGTGAAGTAAGAAGAATATATACAGGGAGTAACCAAGAGACTTTGAAAACAAAATACACAAGTAAACCATCAATAATATATCATAGGCATCGCTGATAAAATTAAAAATTTGAAATGGAGCATAGACAAAGACTACAAAGAGATTGTAAAATTTTTAGAAAAAGACTGCTTGTGAAAAGGGAATAAAATAAAAAAACGTGTCGGAGTTTTAATTTATCAATATATATTATCATTATACTATTAAATCGTAGAGATAGTTGAACCAAAATACTAATAAATCATAAAGATAATTGAACCAAAAATCTCAAGAATATATAAAATCCACTTTATTTATAAAATATTTTTATACAAAAATCAAAAAATGTCCACGTTGTTGAAAGGATGGATTTCAGGTATGAGTCATTTCCTGTAATAAAATATTGTAAGAGAAATAACAAATTATGTTATCTTGGCAGTCAAAGTAAAACTAATTTACTTATTCAGTAGTTTAATGCGTAAAATATTAAGTAAAACTTACAGCCAAAGAAAGGTAAATGCGTTATTCCCAATTAGGAGTCTAATTGCGTTTTTAGTTTAACTACTGGGGGGAGGAGAGAGAAGAAATCACTTTGAATATCATGAAATATTCTATAAAATCTGTCTTTTTCTAATAATTATTTAAAGAGATAATAAAGAATCAGGAAATATAATTGGAAATTTTGTTAGACGCAATTTCTTTCATTTTTTAATTAACTTCTGGATTTTTGTAGACTCCCCAGATTTGCAAATTAATTTCTTATTACTTTCTTATATATATACGTTTGTACGTAAACATCGAAAACAAATTTACAGTAAGCTTAACTTCTAAATTGAAGAAACATTAGCTTTAAAATCTAACAGTATTATTTTTTAATAGGAAAAAAAATTCTTTCCAAGTGAAGGTAATTTAAACTCTGTAATCCTATTTGAGTGCCTTTTTGTTTATTATCAACACATTCTTTAGTGAAAACCATTTTATTCTTCGTAAAAGAAATTTCCCATGAAGCTTTAGAAAATTACGGAACTAAAACCAATAATCTTTTTAAAGTTAGAAATTTTTAAATGCTGTAAATAAAAACCAAGAAACTTGGATTTTGTGTCTTTTTGATATTTTTTGGGAAATATACGTACACACATACATTAGTATAAACCGACTTCACATGATCACCATTTACTGTAAGGAGAATTTTGCCTGTTTTAATACCATTAATATAAACACAAAACTTTCGATCAACCAAACACTTTGATTCAACTATTAATAATTAGTGATCATCGTAAATTCAATGTCCAAAAGTCATTGATTGTGGTTTCAGCATTGGAAAACATATTGTCAGCATATCATCACTCATAATTCTGCGTTTTACTTCGTACTTCAGCCAAAATAGTTAGATATTTATTTAATGCGTCAATACTGGATGACTAGTGAAATTGGCCGATATCTGCCTACTTGACCCACCTGAGGGTACTTCTTAGCTACCTTTAAAAAACCTGTTTAATTTAAATCTAAATTTAGATGGCAGAATGATCTACTGATTGCCCACCAGTCTGGAGATTGACGCTCATGAATCATGGCCTAACTTTTAGTGCTCATATTTTTTTTATGAACTTCTGAGTAATGAGGTCATTTGATTATTTAATTTTTTGTTCAACAATTTTTTGATTGCTAGATGTATTTAAAACCACATTCCTAGAGTAGTTTTTAGCATTATTTTAAATCAATGAATCTTGTATTCAAAACCGAAAGTAATGCAGCTATATATCCAGCAATTAAGTTAAAACCTTAAAATTTAAAACAACTTAAGATAGACACACTTTTTTGAGGCCAAGATTATTTATAATTTTTTGCAAGTAATATGGTTCATCAATTATATATATATAAACATTAGAAACCAGTCAATACTTTGGCTATCCAATATAGATAACAATCAACAATCTCAAACTGGATTCTATCTTTATTATTAAAAGAAGGTTGCCTTGACAACAGTTTAAGATGATTAATTTGTTATCTATATTGGGATTGTATAAGTGTTGACTGGTTTCTAATGATTACTTATAAACACATTTAGCCTTGAGCATTATTACACACCACACACACATATATATTACATGTATAGTATTAAAATGTCTTTAATTTTTTTTCTTTTTTTGGAAGTGGCAATATTAACATATAAAACACTCATTTTGCATTCATCATTGTGAGGAAAAACAGTTTTTCCCATGGTATTAAAATTATATGATTTCCTATTGCTTGCAATTGTTTCAAACTTTCACCTCTCTTTTAAAATATGATTTTTTTTTAATAATTAAATCTGTGCATTTGTCACAAAACACCCACAGTTATCAGTTTTTTACTGATGAACATATTTGATGCTTCCAGCTGTACATTTGCATTATGCAATGAACATATCTGAGCTACTGAATTTGTAATTGGCATATAAATATTCATGCATTTCAAATTAAGGTATGGTTTTATCTGACTTTATCATTGGAAAGTCTTTGCTTGCACATATCCATTTCAATTGTGAAGAGCTGATTCTTACCTGTAGATGCTGTATGTGTGTGAGAAATGTATTTTAGTATGCATAGCTATCTAGTCTAGCATAATGTAACTTGGTTACCATTACTCTTTTTTTAATTCAGAACATCACTCTAAAATATCTTGGCAGTTCACCAGTGGACTATGATCAAAGTCTTGCCCAACCTTGCTCTTGAAATTTTAAATCCATGCCAAACTACTTGAATGGTTATATCCATTTGATGCTGAATCAAGTATATATATATATATATATATATATATACTTGATATATATATATATATATATATATATATATATATATATATATATATATGTGATCTCAGTTCTTTCCTAATGGCAGACATCTTTTTCCCTAGCTAGGAATGTTTAGTAATAATAAATCATTGAATTCTTTTTTTCTTTTTCATGTGTCAAAGCATCGGCAGGGAAGCAAACCTGCAAACCTGGGACAACTGCTTTAAAGGAAGCTGTGCTAACCACTCGGCCACCAATGCTTGACATCATTTAATTCTTTATTTTATGAAATGTGTGATAAAACAAGAACAATGCTTTAACATAATGTTAGCTATTTAGCGTGTAATATTATAATCATTTACATACAATCTTAAAATTCAAGATTCTAAAAATACTTTCACTATTGACAGAAAATAATGGTAACCAACTGCTAATAAAAACCAAGTCTTTCTTATTGCTTTGACATTGACCAAAAAGATTATTTGTTAATGTCATACAATCTTCATTCTGTAAAATGAATTAACTTTCAATACTATGGGAAAATATGTAATAAGATGTGTGAAGGTGTGCTTGATAGTTTTCTAAGTATTTAATTTAATTTATTTAATAAGTAGTACCTAATCCTGTCAAATTTTCTGTACAAAGAAAATGAAGAAATCGAGTGTTCTATGCTATTTATTATTTCCAATCTATTTAGACAATGTAAAAATTGTTACTTTTTATGGCAACAATAATATCTCCATAGAAAGTAAATACCACATCTTGATGCCCTGTGTGGATATATCAAATTAATAAGGTTTCTTGTTTACTGTATTTTTTATTTTGCATGATAGGGTGATGTTTATGTTACTGCATCTCATAACATTGTGTACTCTACATTCATCTTTAATGTGGATATCTACACATATTTGTACATTATATTACCATAAATCTAAACATGAATAATGAGTGATTATTTTTTGATATAATAAAAATACAGTAGTGGGAATACACTGTTACTTCTATATGATCACAAAAAAAAAAAAGAATAATAAAAAAAGACATTAAATAAACAATATTCATGTGGGGATTTCATAATTAGTATATTGATCTTCAATTGAGTTTAAAGTTTTTATTCAAACTGAAAATGAAATAATAATGTATTACTAATAAAATGATTGGCATATAATCTTTAACATCAAAATTGGAAAAAAAAAAATCTTTATGTTGTTCTAAATAATAATAAAAAAATAATAAATTCTTTACAACAGCTATATAAATCTCTATAATAATTTCATATATAAAAAGCCTTTTTCATCACCTGATTTGGTGCCCTTTTCAAATGTTAATAATCTATTTAATGTTAAACGAACTATTTCAGATATAAAACCATCTAGTGTTCAATAATGGAATTAAAACAAGCAATAACAATATAAATCATTAAAATAAACCAAACCCCTCATTTATAAATCCAGTAATTACAAAATAATTGACTATATTATAACAATTTAATAAATAAATTACATGCATTTTTTACAGTTATATAATATAATTTTCCATTCATTTTTTTTAATTAACCAATTGTTAACCAAATTTATAGAAATCTTGTAAATATTCATACAATTATTCAAATTATTTTTAATATACTATGTTTCATATATTTGTCTTCTTTTTGGATCTTTGATGTAATTTAAATGTTTAATATTTTTTGTGTCATCTATTCTATGCCCATATTTCAACTAATGAATATACAATGCAGATTTATTGTCTCTTTTATTAATTGCATTATTATGTTCTTTGGCTCTTACCTCTAATTGTTTGCCAGTATGCCCAGAGTAAATCATTTTGCAAATTTCATATGTAATTTTATATACAATTCCTTTTTTGTACCATATATCATTCCTTAACTGATAATTACCTATTAATTGGTCAACATTTTTACTATTTGACCAGTCAATATTTATACTCTGCTCAATATAACATTTGTCATCAAAATGAGTGCCTTCAAGTAATAAGCCAATTACAACCTGAACTGTAATAGTTTGATATAGACAAATGCTAGGTCATTATGATGAGAACATGTGTGGGTAAAAATCTAGACCAATTGCTTCTGATATAGAAGCATCTTGGTAATCATTTGAGTGTTAGCAATGTCTTCATACCTATGTTTTAAGAATGTATTGAGTTCAGAAGCTTTATTATGTATTTAACTCCTTTCTATTATCTTTATTATCAGATTATGAATTGAGTAAAACTTGTAGTATTATTATATGTGAAATTTTGAAATTCACCTTATTTAAAAGTTGTTCTGCATTGGTTAAAATAAAACATAGATCTGTCCAAACAAAACCCCATATTTGATTTTTTTTATTTATTCAGAGACAATTGTGTTGTTGGATTAAAAGAGTAATTTTATAGTACTTTTAATGGTATTACTAACTCTTTGAATGAGTGATTAGTCTGGATAATTTAATGCTACAAACCCTATTTATTCATTAAAGGTTCAGTATAAATGAGTATAGACATGCTAATTGCAGAAAAATGTGAAAAAAGAGAGAAAGTAAAGAATGAAAATTAAAAATGGATTTTGTAATGGTAACACAAACTAATTCATGAAACACATGTACATGTACCTATTTCATGTGTAGATTTCGTCTATTTAATATCTTGCAATATTGTTTTGAAATTCTTTAAAAAAGCATTACTGTTTAAGTCATCACCACTTTGCCTAATTACAAATCATTATTGTATTCTCTTCTCAGCCAGATCCTTTCAATAAAAGAAATCAATATTACACATTTTAAGAGTGTTTTTGAAATAATTTTTATAATGTAAACAGGACTGATGCTTTTATAAAATCTTCAATTAGGTTGCTGTTTTTAATTGTTTCTCATACATAATTCAATAAAGGTGTATGTTCAGCAGTTCAATAATATTATCACATTAATTAAGTTGAATAATATACCAACTTATTTATTGATTTTGTCAGCATCTTTTAAGAATATCTTTCTAGTGCTTTTATATTATAGTGATGATCAAGTTACACATTTCATTCTCATAGAATAATTCTGGCAAAATAACATTTTTGTGACTAAATTTATTGATGCAGTTATAAAACTATGCTTAAATGCAAAACAGAGCATTGGATTCTGTGGTGTACTCGGTATTCAAATGTGCCTTTATATTTTTTTTGGTAGCTTTTTGCTAATACACATTCTCAAAACAATAACAATTTAATACAAAAGGTGTTAAAGATGGTTTTTCATTAATGGTAAGGCAACTGAATTTATTTATTAATAATTTTAAATTAAATGGTTTGTGAATGCTACCAAAACATTAAGAATATCATGTACAACATTCTTTAAACTGAGAATAGCAGGAGCATTAACTGTAAATCTAAAATTCAATAAAATTAATAAGTCGTCACATGACTATGGTAAGAGAAAAAAATCTGTGACTGAAATCAAAAGCTTAAAAAGTTGAACTTGCTTTATCTTTTAAAGGATTTAAATCGAAAACCATATCAGAAAATCAATATTATATTATTATATTTACATTATAAAATGATCTATAAATTGGTGAAAAGACACATCCCGGTTTAATTTTATTTCAAGTAGATGGAATTTTATCCTAACAACAATAATAATTTCTATAGCACTAACATCCAGACAATCTTTCAGAATTAACTGAGTTAAATATATTGACTAAAATGATAAAAGTAATTTATAAATCAGATCTTTGCTCCTAAAACTTTTTTTAGTATTTTCTTGGCAATCAGGACCATACCTATAATGCTTTTTAATTTGCTAAATGCATATTGATTTTTTGGAAATCACTCATCTGTAACTGAAAGCAGTCTATTCAATAAAAATTTGTGAAAATACTTTTGTTGCAGTAGATAATAATGATATTTATTTTCTAATGATTATTGTATATATTGAAACAAAAGATGGCTTTTAAAATCAAGTGGTGGATTTATTAATTTCTAGAAAATTTAAATAGTTTTGAAAAACGTCTTAGGAATCAGACCAGGCTTTGCAGCATTTGGATTTTGAAATCTAAAGGTTGTTTTAGCTTCATTAAACAGAAGCAGAAGTTTTCAAATAAAGAAATCTCACTAAAAAGTAAACTGAACATGGAGGATCTTAATTTAAAAAAGCAAAGCAAGAAAATTCATTTAAAGCATTTTTGACTATTTGGAAAAATCCTAGAGAAGTTTTATTTTAGACATCAAATTCTGTATGTGATAAGTTCTTCATTAGTAAGATAGTATTTATAATATTGTTTGGATTTCAACACATCTGCAGATCACATCTGAACTGCTACCACAACTAAAATATATACAATTCTAAAACATATTACATTCTCTATGTCATGGTATCTAAAATGTTTATTAAACAATATATCAATACTGACATTTATTCTGAGTATCCATTGTTTCCTACTTTTTTAAAACACTAGTACTCTTATTTGTATTAACTATATTGGGAACTGGAGAAATTAATAGATAAATCGACTAAAGAAACTATCCTTTAAACTTTCATATTCTGATTACAACCAGCTTCACAAAGTATTATGACTTCTCAGACTGTTACTAAATTAGCCTGTCAACTGGACTTCATTCACTGCTTAGAATATGTTTATCGTTTTGTATTACTATCAGTTTACTGCATATAATTGGGAGGGAATGGGATTAAATAATACAAATTATACTTAAACTTTGTAAAATCATCCAGGTGCCCACAATCTGAGATTCAAACCTGAATAAAACTGGAAATATTGAGAAAAGTACTTCTAGCCAAGCCTAAGATTATTTTTAGTTTGTTATCCCATAACCAATTCAATCCAGCTATCTATCCTGTTATTGATTGGTAAATAGATATCTAGTTTTTTTAGAAAATAAAAGGTAGAAAAAAAAAAAAAAAAACTAGACATTTTTACTGTAGTATTCCAATTTGATGAGTATAGAATTTCCTTTACTATTCATCTATAGAGGAATATTGAAGAGGCTTTTGCCTTGCAATGGTAATATATGAAATTGTTTTTACTTTTTACTTGTAGTAAATTTTTTAGATATTAAGTTATGTACCTGAATATAAGATATATAAACAGTAGTGTGGATATAAGTAATATCATGCGATTATCTCTAACGATAGCACCACAATATTCTAAGCTAAATCAACAATTTAATAAGCTCTTTACGTCATTATTTTAAATTCAAAGTTGGTTTCTAAGATACATCAGTTTATATATATGATTTTCATGATAAAAGATATAGACATATATTTTGGATATATATTCGCTTATAAATATTAGCATTTTATTGATATTTGGACTGAATTCGATCCTGATGAATCCGAAATTTATTTTCATTTATATATTAAATATTGCATAATAGTAGATAAAAGCAACCATGTTAAAATTTTTATAAATATTTTAAAAATACTTAGTAATGAATTATTGACCAAACAGTTATTATTATTATTTTTCTCATCTAATAATCTATCCAGAAAACATTACCTCTTGAGTCAAGCTCTCTATTACTGCGCTGTCTACGGAAGTGAATTGTCTTTTATTTTACAAAATAATCATCATTCTTTAAAAATTAAAACCTTGTGTGATGTTATACGTGATTTTTCACATCTGACATCAATTTATTTGGCAACTTTATATTACCCGGATTGTCACATAATTAAAGATTGTATGTAGTTTTAATTATTAAATTAGATTATTATTTAGAAAGTAATTGCTTCAGTGAATTTTAATCAAAAAATTAAATTATTATTATTATTGTTTCATTTCAATCCGTAATAAAAGTTTAATTATGTTAAAGTAAAATTAGATTATCAACTGCATTTATTTATGATCTTCTTAGATCATAAAGCTAAAGCTATTGGGAATTTATTCTGTTGATAATAAAAAGAAAATAATGGAATCACTTTATGCGCAGGAGTTGATAAAATGAAGTTCACACGTCGGAAGTAGCTGAGCTAACTGGATTGCGATCTACGGATTTTGAGTACCAGAGACTGCCAGTCTATAACTGCATTAAAGCAAATATAATTTAAACATTCAACTTTTGTTTTCAGAAAAACAAATTCTTTGTATTTTCATTACTTTTTATGTATAAAAAATGTAAAAAATCCACCAGTAAGTTTTTAAAACAAATCATTGTACTTTGGAACACTTGCTAAATCGAATATATATATATATTACTTAATCATGTGTTATACAACTCTTGTCGATGAAATATTAATTATATACATACATAATTTATATATATCATTACTATTTACAGACTAAATTCAAAGCAAGACTTGGTTCATGACTGCTAAGAGTGAGGTGAGATAATCTTATAATATTATTATTTTAGGACAATGACAAGTAACGTGACCTCTTGATTTTAGAATTATGTAGCCTATTGTGAAAGAGCATCTGTGCCATGGTGAGCATATTCGACTACCATGCTTATGATCTGCGATTCAATTCTAGGCTAGATACACCTGGGTAAAAATTTTAAGTTACTTGCAGACTTAATATATTCAATCATAAATAGAAAAGTTCCAAATTAATATAGGTTAACTGCAAAAAGAAAAATATTATTATAGATCTGATATAGAAAATATATTTCGCAGTTGCTAAGCCTAGGGCTATTTTAAAGTTTACAATTTGATTCTACCCGATTTCTATTTGTCTTACAATAAAATAAGGTTTTTTTTTTAAATTATACGGTTTATTTTGGATTCCCCCCCCCCCCCCCATTAACAGCATTACCCAAATTTTGGCTTTACTTTGTAATAATAATAAAAAAATCAAAATACATGTAAAATATCAATTATCGAATAAATATATTTTATATCTTTATTTATAAATCGAAGGACAGAAATAAATAAACAAGCTGCCCATTGTTCTTAAGCTTATTAATTTATCTTGTTTATATATATATGTCAAAGCGTTGACCGGGAAGCGAACCCGCGGGTCAGCCGCTTCGAAGGCAGCTATGCTAACAGCTAGGCCACCAACGCTTGACTATTTATCTTGTTTTCTAGATGTTTTTTTCTTCAATTTTATTTGTAAAGTGAAAGACTAAATGTATTAATAATATTCCATTATTATTAACAATGTGGGTATGTTTAAAATAAGAAAAACTTAGTAGAGCAATTGATTTTAAAAAATGGATGCATTTGAAATGTTACTAGGTTTTTATTACAGTAATTACAGAACATAAAACATATTAAAAATATTGTACTTATAATCTCTTAATATATCCTGATATCATTAAATAACAAAATACATGTATGTATGTTTTCTATCATAAAGAATAGCTAGCTATATTATAGCTAGTAACACTAAAGGGTAATACAGAATATTGTTGTGGTACTTTGTTCATTGGTTGCCATCTTTCTAAAACAATTTATTTTAGCATCTCAAAGTTTAATAATGCCATCATTAACATTAATATAAAATAAAAATAGTTATTAGATCAAATAAATGATCAAAAAAAGTGACTACTTGCGCCTGAAAAATAGAAAGAAAGAATTATAATAAATTATCTACAAAATAACACTGAAAACAATCATTGTAAATAATATTAACAGTAGAAATACTAATCATGTATTTTATTATTTCAGAGCTATTTATTTTAAGCGTTACTGATTATTCGATGCTAGATGGTATTATCATCCTCAGTTTTTGTCCCTCTCTTTATCGGAGAGAAATATTTCATTTGTACATATATATATATATTAAACCTCATTCTAACTTTTTTCACATAATTCAAACTAAAAGTCATAGTCAAAATTTCTTTCAGTGAATTGGTGAGTTTTTTCTAATTGTTTGAGTCCTTAATCTAGCTTCTAATAGATAATTTTAGAATAAAATAATAGAATGGATTATTGTATCTAATGCTGGTAATGAATATAAGCTAATTCAGTTACATAATATCATGTGCATTATAGAAAATATTGTGGCAAATTGTTTTGAAAATTGGCAGTTATCATCTTATATATATATATATAATCATCATCATCATTTTCAACCTTTACCGATTCATTACAGGATGAAGGTCTCTCCACATTCAATCCAACTTCTCCAAACTCTAGCCTCTCTTCACATCACACCAGTACACTTTCTTATTTTGTTTGTCCATCTCACATGTGGCCTCTTTCCAGGTCTTTTACAATATCTTGGAATCCAATTTAAGATTTCAACTGTTCAGCTATTATCATCTCTTCTAGCAATATGTCCAACCAAATACCACTTCAGTCACTTAATTCTTTCAAAGATGTCAGTAATATCTGTTTATTTTCTCACCTATGTATTTTGTTTTTGATCTCTTCTTGTTACTCATAACATGCATCTCTTCATACTTCCTCGAGTGGTCTGACGTCTCTGTACTGCTCTTATATGTATATAGTCAGTTTTTTACAAAAAACATTCTTACTTGTAATTGGTAGATTTCTTGAACAGAGAATTCTAAAAGTTCTGTTTAATTGCAAAATTATGCTTTAGTTTCTAGACTTAAAAGACTGTTTTTCTGTTTTATTTGATTTTAATAACTGTTATTTTTTGACTGATAGTTTTTGTTATTCTCCAAATAATTAGATTCAATGTTCATATACTTACACCATTGTCATATTTGGCACCAATATAAACTTTTGTTGTTTTTAAAGAAAAATGTTAAACGACGACGGGTTTTTGAATTTTTGATATTGGTTAATATGTTTTAAATTAACACTTACATTCACACACATATAAATAAAGTTATTTTATTTATAAGATCAAAAGATCATCAACAACCATTACCAATCCACTGCAGGATAAAGGTCTCTCCAATTTCAATCCATCTTTTCTTATCTTTCACTTCTCTTCTCCACATCACCCCTGCACACTTTCTTATTTCATACATCCATCTCACATGTGGTCTCTTTCTGGATCTTTTGCAATCTCTTGGAATCCAGTTTAAGATTTCGATTGTCCATCTATTATCACCTCTTCTAGCAATATGTCCAGCCCAACTCCAGTCTTTTAATTTTTTAATGAGGTCAGTAACACCTGTTTGTTTTCTTACAATGATTTATTTTTATAATGCTTTATAAATATTTGTAAATGGAAAAATGTAATATAGTGTTTTGACTATGATGATAGTTATGTTTTTCGGTTTATATATACATATATCAAAGTAAACTATAACTATAGCAATAAAAATGTTAACAAAATTTGAACATTTTTATCATCATAGTGATTTTGTCTTTTGAATAAATAAATCTTTTCAAGTAAAAATTACAAGTCATCGTCCCTAACATTAAAAGTTTTTATAAAATAATTAATAAAAAGAATTTTGTTCCTTCTTTTGATTTCATTACATTCATAAAAATAAATCTTTGCATTATCAAACATGAAAATGTTTAAGACTGAAGTAACTCTTTCTCGGAGCATATTTTTGCAACCCTAAAAGCATTTGAGTTACAACTTTTTATTTTTATGAATAGATCTTTATTCTGCATTATAGTCTCACAATTTTTAAATATTTTTTTTTTTAAATAAAAATAAAAGCCATTTTTAGAAATAATATTTCAACTTTTCAAATATAGAAAAGGAGTAGCAAACTGAAATATATAATCAGAACAATAACTTCTAATGTTTCACAATTGCCGATAAAAATGTATTTGAAATAAAATTTATTTGAACTCCATTTCTAATATGCAAATGAATTTTTGTAAAGAATACATAAAGCAATAAAATTATGTTTTAAAATTTTAAATTCCACTTATAAATATTTTTAAAAAAGGCAAAACATACTAGTATGCTAGTTATAGTGGTGTTTATTTTTCTGCCAATCACATTATTACATTTCTCTTAATGTCTCCTTTATTAAAAACAAATATGTTTAATAAAATCTGGCCATAATCATAAATATTTCACAAATGTTTTGCAAAAATAATCATAAATATGTGAACAAACTAATGAAAGTATACAATTTTCATTTTTAAATGTTGAATAAAAGATTAACTCTTACACATGCAGTGACTACTTTGAAAACAAAAACCTGTCAATTTTGGGCCTTTGGTATTAGGTTCTTTATCCAATACTAGTTTTTTCCATCAATGCAAACAAACACTAAAAATAGCCACAAGAAAATAAATGCAAATGAACAGCCAAAGTAGCTCTTAGTGACCCACAGTGGGTCACATGTCAAATTAGACAACTAAAGTAGTTATGAACTCTAACTTTTTCATAAAAACTTAACTTACTTTCATATACATATATCCAGCAGCTAACTAAATTCATCAGCATTATCAATAAGTACAAGTAATATTCATCATTATGAGTGATTAACAATCAAAATACATCAAAAGTTAATCTGGAGAGTGGATTTGAAATGGGTTTACTGTAGACCAGACTAACTATTTAGCCCTTGCCAGCTTGTGAACAATAATTTAAACATAATTTGGATGCACAAACTAAGTGCCCATCCAACAGAATATATAACAATCAAAAACAGTACTGCTGGAATATTAAAACATGCTGCTCATCATCAATGCTCTGATCTTTTAGTACCATTGATGCACTGGAATTTGTAATGGTACAAAATTTGGGATTATTTGGGGTTATGGAAATCAACTTCCACTATAAAATTTAACATAATAGTTAATATCATATAAAATAAGTAATGTTATGAATCAAGTAATGAATCAGTATAAAAAGATGTAGAGTAATGATACATTACTTTACATCTTTTTATATTGATTCATTACTTGATTCATAACATTACTTATTTTAAATGATATTAAATATTATGTTAAATTTTATATGTTGACCTCCAGTGGAAGATGATTTCCATAACCCCAGGTAATCCCAAATTCCGTAGTTATAATATATATATTCAAACAATTACAAGAACTTTGATAAATCATACCTCAATTATTTTTACACATTTATATACGTTTTGTTAAAAGATTTTATTTGAGAAATAAATATTGTCTACAGGCAAAACCACAAGTGATATATTTTTATTGCTATATTTTTATCCTATTTTGAATATAATTATTAGTATAATATTAAGCAATATTATATATGTATATCTGTTGATTTTTTGTCACAACTGAATTTGTAAAAATATAACTTCTCCACAATCTTAGTGATGATAACCCAGTTTTGTAAATTACTTACATCACTTTTATTAATAATTGTTTACTAGTCTAAAGCTTGTTATTTTAATATTAGTTCTCATGCAGACACAGTCTTTAAACTCAGTAAAAGATCTATATATCTTTGTTATAAACTATATATATGCATGATATTATTTTAACATCTTATCCTTTTTTACACATGCACAATAATATATATACTAATTCTAATATTCTCACGGATTAAAGACGAATTAATAGTATTATTCCCGGGAGCTTTCGTGTAGTAAAAATATATAATAGCTAAATATATATATATATGAACAATCTGATTTAATACTATTACTTCAAATATATGAAATTAAAGGGGATTTGAATACAGACTTAAGCTTCCTTCAGCTATCCTCCTCATCTTATATAACCAATATACATACCCACACACATGTGAATACAATAAATGATCTCCAATATATGTATTTTGCACTGAACCAACACTCATCAGTTGGTCCAAATCACTGTCTCCCACATATTTATATGTAATCAGTGTTCAGTTTATTTTAAGATAGCAAATCTTCAAACTTTTCCACTCTCCAAATCTTCAGCCATCCACACCATTGAAAATCTGATGATAGAATGATCAAACTCTTGTTGATGCCAATACTGTTGTCATACCCATGTTGACCATAATCGCTCTGACTCCTCATATATATGACCTTAATATGTACATTAAATACACAGAGGGATGGGAAGAATTCAAACTGAATCTGTAATAAATCAATACTAGTATATTGTAAATACTGAACTTTAAGATATAATTAGAATGGATTAAAGTATGTCCATCAAAGTTTGAAGATTTGCTGTCTTAATATAAACTGAACACTGATTATATATGTGTGTGGGGGGGGGATGATGATCTGGGCCAGCTGAGGAGTGCTTATTCAGCTCAAAATACATATATTTGAGATTATTGATATTACATGTGTGTGGTCATGTGAATTGGTTATGTAACATGGGGGTAATAGCTGAAGGAAGCTTAAATCTGTGTTCAAACCCCCTTTAATTACATCTTAAAGTACAGTATTTACAATATACTAGTATTGATTTATTTCAAATAAATGAATAAAGGAAATTAAGATCCACAGAAATGCATAATGAGTTTTTTGTCTTTTATTGAAGTATTTAATGTATGTATGAAATGTGACAGTGTTAAACAGTAGTCTTTAAATATATATAAATTTGAGCTCTCTGTTCAAAGGCAGATAAAGAGAACAGGCAATGATATACTATAATAATGCAATAGCATCTGATCAGCAGTCATATTGACGATTGATTGCCAGTGTCTTAATACAAAATTTATTCTAAAGCTATATTATAAATTTTAATCAATTTTTTATGTTACTAAGAAGCTCAATAATTAATAACAACAACAAATTACTAAACTTCTAGTTTGGCTTAGATTCATAATCTTAGGTTGATTTGAATTTTAACTTTTTAGCTTGAATGGTAAAACAGAATTAAAGTTGTTCTTGAAATATATAACTGCATTCCTTCCATCTTTGAGTTCCAAGTCTCAATGATAAAAAAAGTTAAAAACCAATCAGAATGAGAATTTTAAAAAGTAAGATTAGAGATTTATAATCACTTAAAAGATTTTTTTACATTACATGCCATAAGATCTCAAATTAAACTCAATGAATTCTCTTTTGAGATTTCCTTCCAAAGAATTATTCAGTTGAGAATGGTATTGTTTGTATTTTTAGCTAAACTTGCAGATCTTGATTTAATAAACTAGCATAAGCCTAGTTTTTTTTTTAAAAAAATAGGATTGAAAACTTTATTAGTACAGTATGTTTTAAAGGTAAACTTTGATTTACATAGTGTAATATGGAGATCTAAAATGATACACTGTATTTTCGTCCGTAGCATTTCCAAGAATTAATCAACCTGTGAATGTTCAAAGCATCAGTCCATTAGGTGATTAACTATTAAAAGTAAATCTAGCTTATAATTAGGAATTATTTGTAAAGTCTAGAATTCAAATATGAATAGCATTTTAGGAGTACAATATTGAAAAATCCAATTCCCAGTAGATAAGTTGAGGAATAGGAAAACACTTAAGACAATATAAATACAGGCTAAGTCAATCTACTGTTCAGTTTTCTGAAATGGCTTCGAATATCCCCACAAGATAGCAATCAGTATACTTTGGAAGAACTATGGAGAACAAGGAAAAAACAGCTTTAAATTGTCTCTGCTGAAAACCATTCCAATCCTCCATGAAAAACCATATGAACAGCAAAGGACCAAACTTATCACTACCCACATTGGAAATTATAGAAATAATTTAGGCAAATCACTTGCAATTAAAATCATTAGACCAAATTGCAGCTTACTTTGCAATAATACATGGATAAACTCATTTATAAGAATAACGCTAAAAAATCACTAAAAATAACATTATTTTTTCTTTCCTATGAATGAGAAGTTCAACATCGGAAATGATCCCCACAGCATCCTCATCCCAGCTTCCATATTCAACATAACTAGGATTTAGGCTGCCAGAGTCCCTCCTGACAACTGGACCCTCTCTTCTACTCAGCAAAACTGAGTGAAATGAAGAATTTTCATTAAGATGAAAAATCTCTGTAGAAATCTTTTGAAATTTCAATGTCTGCCATATAATTTGCACAGCATTTTTATAAAAACTGAAATTATTCTTACTTAATATAATGTGTTGACATAACTTGTATATGAAAAGAGAACTTAAAAACTCCTCTTTTAAATAGGAATAGTTTTAGAGAAAATTAATTCCCCAAACTAAGAAAAAGGGGAAACTAAAATGGGGAGCCATAAACAGAGTCAACTGGAGTCCTTGGCTTCCTCTAGTGGACTAAAACCACTTTTGTTTGTCAGAATATTTGTTGTTTTTTAAATAAAATATGTAATATTTAAATACAAGTATAGTATTGAAACTTGTCCATTAAAGTTTGTAGATTTATATCTTAATATCAACAAAGCACTGATTACATATATGTATGAGTGATGATGATCCAGATCAACTGATGAGTGTTGGTTCAGCATGATGTATATATATATTGGAAATCATTTACTTTTTGTACATGTATGCAGTCATGTGTATTTATTATATTAAATAGTGAATGACTAAAGGGAGCTTCAAGGTCTAGGTTCAAATCCCTTTTAATTAAATTAAAATATATAAATTTTTTTTAAATTTCAATGCATGATTTGATGTAACATTGAAATTCTCTGTCATTCTCTCAGTATATATATATATATATATATATATATATATATATATATATATATCACATGATTATATATATATATATATATATCACATGATAATAGCTTCAAGATTATCTATACCATAAAAATTTACTATGTTGTCAAGGCAACCTCTATAAGTAAACAAATGGATTTCATTTTTCACTCTGGTTTAAGATCTTAAAATATAATATATGAACATTTAATTGTAATTACCTTTACTCATCATCAATGATTATCATATTAATACCTTTATCAATTATCAAATCAATTCACATATAGTTTCTATCTTAATATAATAGTTACTTGTTACTAGCAAAATGATTACAATAAGCTTCTAATTACTTATTAAATATCTAAGAATGTCAAATCAATTAATTTATTGCTATATAAAAAAATCTATACCTGTTTAGATAATAAACATTAAATACAAAACAAAAAAATTATATCTAATTATACTTTCTTATCTATCCTGTGTTTTTGATTTCTGAATTATTTTTATAACTGCTTCTAATGAATTATGTGGTATAATCAATTAGTGAATATTGTCTCATTCAAATACAATTAACCAATAAATTTGCATTGTAAAATTAAATGACAACCATGCAAGTTTACTTGTTTTTAATTAATTCAAAATTTATTAACAAATGGATAAAAATTAAAATCATATATATATTATAATAGTAACTTACAAGTTATTATTATTAGTCTAGCGTGTTTTATCTCTTGTGAAATTATTTATAAATATAAATTTTTATTTGACTATTTTATTATGTAACATATATGTACTATTTATATATACATTTAAGTTTTAAATAAAATATACCTTAAGCTTTTGAGTAAAATGCCAGATTTGAAGTTAAGAATAAATACTTATATTTTTTTTTTATTTTATTATTAAATCTTAATGTCAGTGGAACAATTGATAGTTGAATTAAACATGAACTTATATAACACACGAGCAGATTCGTTCGTGCTCTGAAAAATAAAGAAAACAAGGAAAGAAACAGAAAACTTTTTCTCTTTAAAAATAGCATTTTTCTTTTATCAATACTACTATTTAGCGATTGGAATTTAAGTATTAACTTTTTCAAATTAAAATAATTTGTGGATTCAAAGTCTGCAAGGAAAATATATTTAATTTTCTACTTAATCTTAAAGGAATAGCAATATAAAGGAAAAGAACGTCTATTTAAGTTTTGAAACTACGTTGTTTTAACTCTTTCATTATTCTTCGGATTATATAAATTTAAGATAATTATATATATTAAGGATCTAAACAATGTGCACTGAGTAGTACACTCATTATATCGTAAAAGGTTTCGAAACCAACCTTGCATGCTATTTTAAAATATTTTGAAATATTGAATATATAGAACGTCTAGTGATAATAGAGAAATGAAGATTAAGAACATCTACATTCGAAGAATATTTATTTTATTTCACATTAATCCGGTCATTGGATGTTATTAACAGTTTATCGTTTAAGGATAAATGGAATCATCATTGTACAAATGGATTGGTGATATGCTTTGTAAGAGATCTTCATTGGGATGATGAACTATAGACTTCAATATCTACTCTCAACTCTCTTATAATTAAGTTTCCTTATTATTTATTTACATATATTATAATAATGCTTATATTATTTTAATATGTTTATTATTATTATTATTATCTTTATTTCAAATTTGGCATCGCATCATATATATCTTAAAAGGAAAATTATATTTATTATTAAATATAATTAATTGAAAGCTTAACATAATTCATTAAATTAGATGAGGGATATAAAAAATAGTTATTATTTGACAGATATCTTAAACAGGATTGTATTGTGTTTACTACGTAATATTGTAAACGTTTAATGTATTTTTATTTATTAAAAATACATATAATATATAAGTTATACAATGGCAAATAATACTTATATATGGGTAATTGTGAAGCATATAAATAAGAACGGTAAATAAATTAATAAGTTACATAAATTATTAATTTTTGAACCCAGATATTGTTTTTATATATCTGTTAATTTAAGCTATTTTCTTTAATTTTTGAAAGTTTATTATAGTATTGAGTTTTATCATAGGGTATTAAATAAAAAAAATATCATTTATTAATATTCTTTTAAAATGATAAAATTCATCCGTATTTATTTATTAATATTTTATTATCTATTCTATTATATTTTTTTATTGTTTATTAAATATTGATTTGTTAACTTGATCTCTTTGTCTAATCATTATTGAATTATATTATATATATGCTAGTATTATAAATGTCATATGAATAATAGTTATAATTAATGCTTATATAGAGGCATATGAAATAACTTGTTTTTGAAATTATTCCTGAAAAGAGCTGATTGCAAATTCTCCGTGAGTTTAAATATCGTGGCATAATGGTGACTGAAAGAGGGATGAAAGATGGATGTCCTGGTCTAAATTGTATTTAAACTTATTTAAAGATTAATGAGCTAGCATAATAGAGGTATATATAATCATGGACTTGGTATTTCATCGATTCATTTCTAGCATTCTACTTGAAGACCCAAAGTCCGATTGTAGTGAAATGCGTATCCTCTTTCTAAGGAATTTAATCATCTCTTTATATTTAACAAGACCAACTTAGATTTTAAATATAATCCATTCTGTTATATTTGGCGAACCTAACTTAGAAATCATTAAGTTAATGATTTCTAAACATTAAATATAATTGATTATATTACAATTAATACATCAACTGGGATGATTAAATGCCGTTCCGTTATATTTGATGCCTCAACTAAGGCTATCAAATAGGCTGTCCCGTTATAATATATATATATATATATATATGGCAATAAACATTTAAAATATAATCATGTGACCTGATTATGATTCATGGAATAAATTTTCAATCAGCATTAATTCTTTTAAATTAAAAAGATGATTGCACATCAATCTCTACCTATTAGATACTAAATACAAAACACATATGTTTATGTAACACAAATATGTTGTAGAATATTTATGCTTTCTAAAATATGAGATATATCTTCTTTTTATACTTCATATAATATATTTAATAGAAATAATCTATATATAATTTAAATGATCAAATTTCAGTGTTAAAATTTGTCCATAATGTTGCCTTCTATATATAAAACTAAAACTAATCAATTTAAAACAAAATTGAAATAGTTAACTCACTATAAACAAAAATATTATTTAATACATCAATCCAACTTTTATTCCTTAATAGAATCTTTTCAAGATATTTCTTTTTACACAATCACATGATCAATCACTCTACAGCAACTTTTTTAATGAACATTATTTACATTACATTACAATAAATATAATTATTAAAATACATACATTAAATATAATTAAAAAATACATATATGTATATAAAAGTGATTAAACTTATTACAGACTTCCCCCACCATAATATATATATATATACACACAAATAATTTAAAAAAAATAAATTCTTTTATATTTAAAATTATAACTAAAGTTTCTAATAATCTAACAATGTCTATTTCCCCTCTAATTGTGCTGGACCTTCAACCATATTTATATATTTGTTTAAGTTTTCTTTAATATACAAAATTTCTTAACATTTTTTTTCCTTATAATTTTTAACAAACTTTATTACCTGAATATTTTTTCACAATTCATTTTATGCCCACTATCCAAAAAATGTATATATGGTCCTGATTTTGTTAATTGCTGTATTATGATCCTTACCTCTTTACATGAGTCTTTTCTGTCTGACATATATATATATATATATATATATATTCTAACCTAATAAAATTTGACTTCTATTAAAATAAATAAGCGAATTCAATAAAGAGAATTCGGAAAGCCTAAACGCTTCCGTCTATGATTCGGGTAGCAAACCCTATATTACCTAATATAGCTCGACGTTAGGTTAGTTATAATAATTCAGCTACAGCGATATGCAGTTCAGACAGAGATAGAATTAAAAAAAATTATCATTAATAAAATAAATTTAAAAAGAAAATTTAGAATAAACTAACATTCTTTCTCTATCCAAAACACATTCTCTGAGCTGTAAGTACTTGCACTGTTCGACAATGATGATGATGATTTCATGTCATTGTTAATATTACTGACTAAAACAAAACATTCATTAATTTGCCAATATGATCTCAATATTTTATTATTATACAATTAGAAGTTTCAATCTCTTAAGCCATGCCACGCTTGTAATATTGATCATAATGAATCAATTCTTAATTTAAGAGCACTTATAATAATGACACTAATCTCAGGGTTCTCTGTTATATTTAAAGAAAAATGCTCGGCAGTATTGTGTTGTCGCATATGACTGACATTCTGGTCGGCTATAGGAAACATTTACCTTATTTAAATTCCAGGTGTCTTCATCCACATATCAACTATTATAATATTTAACGAGATGATAACCATATTCAATAACAACGCATAATTTTGAATAATACAGCCCTTTTAATCCAGAATCTCAGTCGGAATGATGAAAAGACAAGGGTGCTTTTGTGTCCTTCCATTATCCATGACAACACAATAATTTAACTAAGATTTATTACTTAGACACTTCACTTAAATGTGTACGAAACAATGTGCAACCAAAAGCTACTAGTTTGGGAATAAAGTGATTTTACACACATATAAAATAAAATGTCTTGGTCTGAAGTTTTCAATTCCATAAATAATTCTTATTAAATTAAAATATACTGAAATATTCTGATCTGCTTACAATTGTCTATCTGGTGTATTGAATTTAAGATTTCATAAATGATTTTGGACTCAAGAAAAGTATTGCAAGTATTATGCAAATACACTTTTATTTAGCACACAAGAAAAATGACTCAAAACAACTTGTAACAAGACTATAATTTATTATTAAATTTTAACAAGATTATAATTTATTATTACAGTTTAACAAAACTATCCTTTATGATTAACATAATAAACAAACATATACAATTTATTCGATCCCATATGGATAAAACAAAATATAACTAACATTAATTCGTCTATACTTTTAGACCTGGATTCGAACTACTTCTTCATCTTCTTTTTACATTTATGCAAATTGAATATAACAAAATAAATATTATTATCGATACATCAACTCATCCATTTAGTGTATCTTATATGAACGGCTGCTTAACTTTATTAACTAACTATTTGTTTTAAAATAAAAATAATCTGATTCTAGGCAATGCGTACAAACGATTTTTATTATCATATCTTTAATTAAATGATAGTTTTTATTTAGATAACTTATTATAATTTATGGGTTATTTATCAGAAGTTACACTTATTATTTTAATATTTACCTTAATAACAACTGAAGTTGTTATACACATTGTATTCCTCAGTATAAGTTATATTGTGAGTGCTACTTAATCATTAACCCGAATTAAACCTAGTATTTGAACCCTCCATTGGCAAATAAAAATTTCTAAATCACGCAATTTTAAACTTACTCTCTCCATTGACTTACGTGTGGATTACCAGCACTATTCCGCCGCACAATCCAGACATTGATCATATATACTAGCACGCTATTTATACTAAATGGATCGTGAGGAATTAACCTCCAATATACCCGTTATCTTGCCATAACTTTCTAAACAAAACACAATATTCAACACCTTCCGTGGTGGAATTATCTCTATTTTCTCATGAGGAATATGGAATAACACTGAAGGTCTGTAGAGTTAACTACTACATTAAAATAGTTTGGTGGGTCCTTGCCTCTTACTTGGGCATAATAGGAACACACACCAAATATAATCCTCTCCTGGGATTTTAACGAATGAAATACACTAAATACGATATAAATTACTGATCGTCCTAACTCTGAGAAGCGATCACTTGGGTTATAAACATACCCGAATACTAGATTTATCTATTCCCCTCATGGAAAATAAAGCTTTTGGGGAGATCATTTTCCATCCCACAAAATAGATACATTACAATTATTACTTATGCGAATCTTAAGCATATACCAATGCTATATCGGGGCAAGACAAGCAAATACACTAATTACACTAAATTTATGTTCCGGGGTATACTTAGATCAACGTCTGAAATCAATGGATATCACAGAATAAACCATAATAATTTTCACCTTTGCCAAAGAAACATTCAACAAGTAATTGGTAGTATAGTATCTTGAACTAAATTAAGTGAATGCGTTAATAAAGAATAATTGGGAATAAGTTCCTCAATTAACATAGTATAAATTTGTTTCAAACTTTAAATAAGTAATATCCTGTATAGCACTTCTCTTTAATTACTTCTGATAATTTTAACTAGATATTTTACCTATTAAGTATCTAAATTTTTCTTCTTTTACGCATCTAACATATAAATTTATACCCATAATTGCATATCATAAGTAAACACATTTTATAAAAAAAAATTTTTTTTCATGTCAAATATAAATTTAACCTAGAATAATTACATGAAAACATACCTTTATGATTACAAGGTCATTTAAATATTACTTGACTATACAGCCTTTCACCTGTTGATATAAAAAAAATACACATAATTTTACAAATTAGTAAAAAAAAATCATTACTTAACAAGTGCTTATTATCTCACTAGAAAAATGTTTTTCCGTTGGGCAATTTATCTAGATGAAGAACTTGATCCATTCGTAGTTCACGAAGCAAATTTAAAATAAGAAACACATTTTATTATTTCATTTATATAAAAGTTGCCTCCATTCTGGTGCAATTAATAAATTAGGCAAAGAAAACATAGCAGCGTTGGATGTTAACTCTTCCTTGAATTAACTGATATAATTTTGGGATCCAAGAAAACAATACATATTTTAACATGACGAATATTTGACGATAGACGATCACATATACAATTCTTTTCTTTTTACTATTGGCGATACGTATCATTTTTAGCTAGCTGGCTTATGAATAAAACTAATGCGCGAATTTTCCAAAATACTATTATTATAACGACTGCAGCTGACTTACGTGGATATAAAGTTTTAACGACTCCAGTTGATGTATAATATAACATATTATATTATGGTTATAATTAAGTCACTAATGTTTGTAGTTTTTATTCCTACTCTAGGAATTGTAATTTGTCTTTAATAAGGAATTCTCCGTAAAATGCACACATACAAATTTTCCGATATTTGCCTTGAGAAAATTTATATTTTCTTTTTAAAAAATATACAGGTGCATAAGTAAATATCATTGATCATTAATATTATTTTTAGATAATTTTCAGTGAATAAAACATATTTTAACGTGGGGAACTTACATTATTTTCAAAGCAGACAATTTCTTTTAGAAAGAGCGCGAAATTTTCTAGTTAACTTTCCTTGGCTTTTATAATATGTCTTTTTAATTATAATTTTTCTTTTATACCACGAAAAGATTATTAAATAAGGTAAAGTTAACAAATAATTGATTATTTCCTGGAAATTACTTATATTACTTATTTTAAACATAATGACACTTTCCGTGATTGCTGTAGTCAATACGGTCATTTTGAACTTTAGCATAAGATAGTATATTTTTGCGTATAAAAAGCTTTAAAATAGGTAGATGGCAACAGAAAACAGAATATCTTATCAAATAGGATTAGCCATGCATGATATTATTAAAAATTTACTTGACTTATATTTATTTCTGCAATAAAAAATAATAAAAAATTTGTTACCGAATTTCAGTACTGCTTCCTCCTTGTAAAACTAATGTCAGACTAAACTTTCTTCAAAATTTGGCGGTCTTCTTTTAGCGACCTCTTACAGAAAAATAATCATTTAATTATACCATAAATAAAAGAAAGGAAAAAAAAAACTTATTACAGTCATATATTTTTCCGTATGATTTAAATGGATTACAAAGTAATTTGACAAATAATGAAAAATAATAAATATACTTAATTAACAATGTTTATTAGTGATGTATAATTCTGTATACATTATTATCTAAAATAATTTAAAAACTACCAGAAGTTATTGTGCTTTATGATAAGATACTCATCTACTCTCCCTCTACCCATCCAAAATCAATTACTGTTTATAATATGTGCTTTTATACTATATTAAATTGCTCTTATTGTTAATATTTTAATTAAATTATTCATGCTCTTCTTCAAAATGACATTGGATTACCAAATTTATTAGTTATTTGCTTAAAACACGTTAAAGTGAGTAAATAGCATACTTTATTAATCACTTAATATTATTATTATTTTACTTTTTTATTTCCTAGAAAAGGATAGCATTGTTTTCCTGTGGAAACAATGCCAAATAAACCAAGTGTCAATAACACTAGGTTACAATATATATATATATATATATAATAGACAGGGTACGAGCACAGACTTTGACATATATTCCGATCTATATATATATCATATTGCAAAGGTTATAAAACCAACCCTATCCTATTTTTCATATGATTCATTATTTTTGAGTTACACATTTATTTCCCTAAAGATTTACTATTTTCCATTCTATCTTAATATTATTAAGTAACTTCTTTTATCCATGTCATATATAAATGCTCTCAATATGGAACTGAGACCCACGTCATATTTATATAACCATTATATCTGTTATATTATTCTTATTATTTCTGAAAATCCTTTTTAATATCATTTCTTTCATATTTATATCCAATACTAACATAATCATTTTCAACATCCAATATCTCTTCAAATGCTTCTTTTATATCCAATGCTAATCTATCATTTTTTTAATTTAACCTCTTTTAATGCTGCTATTTTCTGTGACCATGGCTGATATAAATTTGGGACAATTATACTTTTGTCTTTATCCTTAATATAATGTTTAATAAATATTTTACCATTAATTTATTTTCTTAAAAATGTCTAAATACCTTATTCCTTTTTTTCTCTTTAAATGCATTAACAATACTTCTACTATTACCTATTACAATTATATCATCAATATATTTATGATATTATAGAATTTCTTTGTTTTTTATATACTTATCAATTATATTTTCCTCTATATATTTAATCATGGAGGTAGTGTAAGGCAAGGGCATACAAATAAAAAGTGGATTTGGGTTCCATATTCAGAGCATTTATATAAGATATTGATAAAAGAAAAGTGTGATGATATTAAGATAGAATGGAAAAATAGTAAATCTTTAGGAAAATGGATGTGCAACTCAAAGAGGATGAGTAATATTAAAAATAGTGTAATGTTGGTTTATAAAATTAGATGTAACCATTGCAATATTATATATATATATATATATATATATATATATATATATATATATATATATATATATATATATAGGTCAGACAGGAATAATTGTGATAGAAAGTGGCAAGGAGCATGATCAAGAAATTAACAGAAAGGCTATAAGATCAGTGTCATATATACACTTTTTGAATATTGGACATAAAATGAATTGTAAAAAAAAAATTTAAGTAATAAAGTATGTTAAAAATTACAAGGAAAGAAAATGTTATGAAACTTTGTATATTCAAAAAAAAATTAAACAAATGCATAAACATGGTTAAAAGTCCATTCAATTATGGAAATGTGCATTGTTAGATTATTGGAAACTTTAGAATTATAATTTAAAAAATAAAAGAAAGGGATTATTATTGCTTGTTCTTTTTTAGATTATTTGTAAATATATATATTGTAACATAATTTATAGATGATCAAAAGAATATTATAACTTAAATAACATAATTTACGTTGGTCAAAAGATATTACCATTATAAAGTAATAGCTCAAAAAGATTCAAATAGAATAAATATTTTATCTGAGTGACAGTAATCAAATAAATGAGATCCAATTGATTTCAAACTATACTAACATGAGCATAAGCTATGAAACAAGTGGTAAATAAAATTATTATGAGGGAATGACATTGTAACTCAGGTATATGGAAATCAAGTGAGTGAGTACACTGGTAACTCAATCAAATATCTCTCAATGTATCCAACTGTATATTTTACTCACTCTTGTCTCTTGGTTGGATCTCAAGTGCATATCTATGTGAACAACAAGTGAATATGGTCTATCAGGGCACCATTAGATTAGCTGGACCTAGATAAAATTATATTTATAACTTTTTCACATGTATCGGGTTTGAATCCCTTTTTGGTACTTTATTTCTAATAAAATGGAGGATTTTGCTTTTAGATCCATATTACTGTATGTAATAATATTTAGTTAAACATAAAACATCCTTAAACTAACGTGGAGCATATAAAGTTTATCAGACAGTAATCATCTCCCACATCTTACATAATAAATGTGTTTCAATATTTCTATATAAGTTTTACTAGCTCAGATTATTATTATTAATTTAGGATGGCAATTCACTCATCCTTGCATGACATAGATGATGGAGTGGTGGTTATTACAAATAATAATAAGAAATCAATATTTATTTATGGCCTTTAAACATTTAAACAGCTCATTAATTAAAACATGATGATGATGATGATGATAATGATAACAATAATGGTTAACCACAGCTTTAGGACTAAGCCTAATCCTAAACCTAATTTTTATAAAGAAATTCATAATTATTGCTTAATTTTAGTATATCTAATTGGAACTTAAATAGCTAATATTCACCTTGATGATGAATGATCACACTTAATAAAGACTACTCTTAATGAAATATATATGCCTCGTTTAATAAAATAAACTAATATTTATTGCTGCATTTCTAACATATACACAAAAATTTCTATATCTACATGAAAATTGATATTAACAATAACAACAATAATCATAATAGACTGTTTTAAAATCATAACATTAATTTTAAATTCTTCCCCCTTTCCCGCAAATGTTTTCAAATTGGATGTCACATTGACCATGACTTTCACTCCACGAGAAAATGTCTCAAAAAAAATAAACACTCCTTTTTTTCTCTCTTTTCTCTTTTGCACACATACCTTTATAAATCTAACATGTAAAGTAGAATGACTAAAAAAAAATGTTAGTCGAAGTGAAAGAGCAAGATTTCCAGAACAAGTTTTAAATTATTTTTCTCCCCCTCCCTTCTACCCTCTGAACATGTAAAGTAGAATGACTAAAAAAAAATGTTAGTCGAAGTGAAAGAGCAAGATTTCCAGAACAAGTTTTAAATTATTCTCCCCCTCCCTTCTACCCTCTGAAATGCTATACTTTAACTTAAAACAAAATCTAATATTTCTAATACTGCCTATTTTTCTTTCTTTACATTCACACACCATTACATATATGCAACAAGTATTATTATATTATGTATGTGTGTGTTTTATCCCCATAATAACAAAAATATTATTTAAAACAAAATAATAATACAAAAAAAAATGTTACGTATTAATCATTTCATATCTTTAGGTTAATAGACAATCATAATTTTAGTACATATAAAATCATTAACAAAGCCTATGTTTATCGTTATTAAAAAATTCTTGGTTTCAATTGATCCTGGTTGTTTTAAAAGCTCTTTAAACAAAAATATACAACTTTATTGCTAAAGTTTTATTAAGTCTCTGATATCATAAAGAAAACATTAAAAAAATTCATATTACCAGTTCCATTCTTTGGCTGCGACTTCCAATGATTCAAATTTATCTTGTTCAATGTCTATCTTTGGCAGCAACAATTTCTGTGCTTCTCTGGAACAATCTCTTTCTTGAGGTGTATAATTATTTGATGATAATGATTCCATTGAGGTTACTTGCTTTAGTGGACAATTTGGAAATCATTATATTAACTCTTTTTCTCTTCCTGTCAAGCATGATTCTTTTAATGGATGAAGTACAGCAGTTGTTTTCACATTTATACATTTTCTAGGGTTTAAACTCAGTTACTGGAACAATTAATTGGACTTGATGATTTAATATTTATCAGTAGATTACTCCTTTTTTTGATCACCTTCAAATGCAGGTGAATGTTTTCTTCTTTCTATTTAAAAACATCTTATTTCTCTCGGTCAGTTGAAAGGTGTAGAATATTATTTTTCAGACAAGACATCTTTTCTTTCCTACATGATATGCTGGTTCCAAGGTAGCCTGGAAAAAGCCCCATGATGAGACATATATATTTTTTCTAGCCCGCCATCCCTATATTTTTAACCTTCAAAAATTTGATATTAAAAAAAAATGATTTAAAAAAAAAGGTTATCTAGCAGAATTAAAATGTTTGTCTGCCTTAGTTTCAATATTTTAAAAGTCTCTATCATCACAACTGATTTTCCAGACTGCTTTTATATCTGATTTTTTTCTATTTTTGACTACCTCTTTTAATTAGATTTATAACTTATTTTCAACCAAATTGTTTTTTAGCTAGATAGTACTAAAATCTCACTATCCTGATTTTTAGACAAACTTTTGTTTTGACGGAAAAAATAGTCTTAATCCTTTTTTACACCTATGTAACATCTCAAATTTGAGCTTCTTTCTTTTGATCTTAAGATGAGACATTTTTAAAATTAGACTTCTCACATCGTCTCTAAGTTTTTCAACAGAAAAACAACCCTTATAATACAAAAAAAAATTGTTGAGTAAGAAAAAAAATAAATAACAGATTTTCCTCTTTTTCTCTCAATATTTAATAAATGTAGATATATTTATGTGATGTAACACACACACTCATCATTCAAATCATGTATAAACTGACATTAAATAATCTAATTGCTAGCTGAGTAATTCTAACCTTAATATTTAAAACCAAATCCCTAGCTTTTAATTCCAACTTACAACTATAGAAAAGTAAAATAGAGAAAGAATAAAATATCAGAATTTAGCAAATGTAGGTTAGCTTTGAAGAGAGTTTAATATTTGTAATTTAAAAGTGACTAACTAAATAGCTTTTATAACACACACTGCCTATACATATGCATTATAACTTTATTTTTTAACAAAAAGAAATTAAATACGGAATAATTAACTGTGTGTACTACTCCTTTTGAGTTTTTTATCAACACACAAACAAATAAAGAATATAACTGTTGTCCCCCTCTCTTTCTGTCTTAAGCTTTTAGAACTGGATCTTGTAGGGTTTAAACTTGGATGCCCTACAGCTTCCTTTTCTATAAAAAATGTGATGATGATTTTTATTCCACATTTTCTTTCCTGCACATTACTACAAATTTAGCTAATGATTCCCCCCCCCTTTTGAATAAAATCATCAGCACCTTTGCTTTAACTATATCTAATAAGAAAATCCTAACTCATAAAATAACACTAATAATAATAAATATAATAATATTAAAAAAAATTTCTAACTACTGGTAAATATCATACTTTTCATTAGAAAACTTAAATGGGATTTATTTGGAGATCTTTGCCAAGCTACTATGCTGAAGTATAAGGGATCAAACTCCTAGCATTATAGGTTCCCTTATTCCCATCAAGAGTAGCAAGAATAAAGGCATTCTCTCCTATTTTCTTGGTAATTTGGAATGGCCCTCCATACAATGCAGAAACTTTTTAAATTGGTTTCTTTGGGGGTTGTTAACATAATAGATTATTATATCAGGACCACTCTAGTTCAGCTCTTGAGTTTTACTCTGGGCTTTTCCTTTTTGCAACTCATATTGTTAACTGCATAGAATTGCAAATGTATATTCAGTCCATTTGGGAGATCTTTCTTTTTCATTTTCACTGGACACTTATAAAACATATCCGGAGGATTTATTTTATCTAACCTCCTATTACAGACTCCATTTAGAAATATGGACTCTTGGTATCATACGTAATATGCCTTTAAAATTTTCAGAGAGATTTACTCTTTATACCATATATGTTTTATCTTAAAACTTTTCAGAAAGACTGACTCTCTGTACCATACATAAGGCATACCTAAATTTTCTAGAGACATCGATTCTCTGTACCATATATAATGGACATTTAAACTTTTCAGAGAGATTACTTTTTCAAAGAGGTTGACTCTCTATACCAGATATAAACTACTTTTAACTCTTTCAGAGCATCTAAATTTTTCAGAGAGATTGATTCTCTGTATGATACACACTGTATATTTAAATTCTTCAGAGAGATTGATTCTCTGTATGATACACACTGTATATTTAAATTCTTCAGAGAGATTGATTCTCTGTACCATATATAAGGTATCTCCAATCTATTTAAGAAGACAGATTTTTGAAACCACACATGCTGGTTAGTTACTAGATTGAGAACTACAGACTGTTGAAACTTTTGTTTTCTTTCTAAAATATCTGGTTTCATCTCCCCTCTTGCCTCTCTTAACTCAATCACCTTATTTGGTGCATGAAGTTTTTCCTCCCACTCTCTTCTTCTTTTCACTTCATGATCTATCCCAATCTGCTCTCTGGCCATCATCTCATGTATTCTTTTTACTGAGAGATTTGGTTTCACAGCTTCTATTGGCCTATCTACTTCTTGGAACTTATCCTCTATCAGTATACAGCTGGTTAATTTATTTCACCCAATTTCTCAGTCCTTTCTTTATTATCAGAAATCTGACTATCTAGCTTATCTTTTAACACCAGTGAGCTTTGACTACCTTCTATTATACTCTCTATAGATTGACATATCGTATGTCCTAAGGCTTTCCTATCTTCTCTTAGGTCTTCTCTTAAACTTTTATAACTTTTCTTCATCGTTTGTTCTAAACTTTCTATACTTTTATTCCTTTTCTACATCTTTTGTTCTAAATTTACCATATCTTTTATACTTTGTTCTAAACCTTTATTATTTTTCTCCATCTTCTGTTTTAAACTTTTATTATCTTCTTTTAGATCTCTTACACTTTGTTCTAAACCTTTATTACTTTCTTCTATCCTTTTAAGCATCTGCATCATCATCAATTCCACCTCTTATGGTGCTTTCTTTGCTATCTGAGTCTGGCCTACTTCTGGCTCCTCGTCTACCATTTCTATACTTGAGGCTGTATCATGGCCACTAACTTTAGAGGCATCTTCCTCTACTTCCTCTCTTCCTTTTGTTTTTTAAAGGCAATCTCCCTATCCTCTTCTTCAGAATAAAAACTATCACTGATACCTGGGGTTGGGACACCTTCCTCTCCCATAATCTCCTCAGTAGTATTATTTAGTTCACTCATGTTTTAAAATCATATATATCCCATCTGTGCTTCCCTGACCACCAAAAACCTACACATCCTTTCCTTGTCTGACACATATCTTTAACTAACTGACTGATTTGCTTTTCACCTTATCATGCATTACAAATACAAAAAATAATTATTTAATATCCTTATCTGATGAATAATCACACAACAATAATCTATATAGTGCATATCTGTCTGTAATAGCCCAAATTATACATTCATCCATTCTCCTAGAGATCCGACAGATATTGACAGTCCACAGAATGACTAGCAGTTCACAATCTTGAGATAAATAAAAGAATTCAGTCATAGCACTATAATCACACAATGCATCTCGAGCACTCAGAAGATCACCCCAATTCGATCACTATTAACTACCACAACCCTTGATTGAATAATGCAAACTCTGTTGCAATAAAAAAAACCTTTTAAGTCTTAGGGGCTAAAATAGATAAACTATGCCTTGCTCTCTCTCTCTTGGAGTCTTACATGGCAAGTATCCAAGAATGCCCTGCTTATTATAGATTACAGAAAATGAAGCCTTGCTCTCTGTCTTGGAGGCTTATAGGCTGACATCATGGCAGAACTGCTGTTAACTGCTTCATGATAAAATAAGGACGCTCTTCACTTATCTACTGGATTGGAAAACTATGCTGTGCTCTCTTGCTTGGAGACATATAGGCTGATATCATGGCAGAACTGCTGTTAACTGCTTCATGATAAAATAAGGATAACTTATAAATTGGGTTGGAGCAGTGAATTGGTTTGATCATTCATGGTACACAGAATACATAGCATTCTCAAGGCAATGACAAAACTCTCCACTCATCATTACAACTGCAATCTAACCAACCAAACTCCAACATCAAATATCCAATCCAACCTCCAAAATCATAGACTTTTTACAAAATGAACTCCCCAAACACACATGAGACTACTATCCCATAATTCATCACAATTACTATGCCTATCCCATCTCGCAATAAATCATTCTAATGTTTCAAAAAAAAATTATTTCACCACTGTCTTAAGTTGTGATATACTATCCATTTTCAAAATTGAAAAAAAAAACTAAGCTGTTTTATGGTTGTACCCATTTTTTCATCATCAATGAAAATTAAATTATATTAAACATCATCACACACAAATTTAAAACAAGACTATATGGCTAAGATAATTTTGTAAGTCAAAAAAAATTTTTTTACTACAAAGTTTTACTAAAAAAAAAATTTCTCTCTTTAAACACACATCTCCCATCATTCTATAGACTCCCTTTTTCAGGTATATGGTAACGTATCAAGCCCGAGTTGGGGGTCCATTGTAACATAAATTAACTAAGAAAAGATTCAAATATAAATATTATGATTATAAATATTTTTACCCGAGTCCAAAGGCATTGTAGTCAAAAATATATGAAAAAATCAAGATGCCTATTTCCAACATATTGCCATTGTAACTTAAACAAAAGGTTCAAACTAAGCTGTTTTATTGCTGTACTCATTTTATCATCATCAATGAAAATTAAATCATATTAAAGATCATCACACACAAATTTAAAACAAGACTATATGGCTAAGATAATTTTGAAAGGCAAAAAAAAATTTTTTATTAAAAAATTTCACTAAAAACAATTTTTCTCTTTAACCACACATCTCCCATCATTCTATAGACTCCCTTTTTCAAGTATATGGTAACATATTGAGCTCCACATTGGGCGCCATTGTAACATAATTTATAGATGATCAAAAGAATATTATAACTTAAATAACATAATTTACAGATGATCAAAAGAATATTATAACTTAAATAACATAATTTACGTTGGTCAAAAGATATTACCATTATAAAGTAATAGCTCAAAAGGATTCAAATAGAATAAATATTTTATCTGAGTGACAGTAATCAAATAAATGAGATCCAATTGATTTCAAACTATATTAACATGAGCATAAGCTATAAAACAAGTGGTAAATAAAATTATTATGAGGGAATGGCATTGTAACTCAGGTATATGGAAATCAAGTGAGTGAGTACATTGGTAACTCAATCAAATATCTCTCAATGTATCCAACTGTAGATTTTACTCACTCTTATCTCTTGGTTGGATCTCAAGTGCATATCTACATGAACAACAAGTGAATATGGTCTATCAGGGTGCCACTAGGTTAGCTGGACCTAGACAAAGTTATATTTATAACTCTTTCACATGTACCGGGTTTGAATCCCTTTTTGGTACTTTATTTCTAATAAAATGGAGGATTTTGCTTTTAGATCCATATTACTGTATGTAATAATATTTATTAAACAGAAAACATCCTTAAACTAAAGTGGAGCATATAAAGTTTATCAGACAGTAATCATCTCCCAGATCTTACATAATAAATGTGTTTCAATATTTCTATATAAGTTTTACTAGCTCAGATTATTATTATTAATTTAGGATGGCAATTCACTCATCCTTGCATGACATAGATGATGGAGTGGTGGTTATTACAAATAATAATAAGAAATCAATATTTATTTATGGCCTTTAAACATTTAAACAGCTCATTAATTAAAACATGATGATGATGATGATGATAATGATAATGATAATGGTTAACCACAGCTTTAGGACTAAGCCTAATCCTAAACCTAATTTTTATAAAGAAATTCATAATTATTGCTTAATTTTAGTATATCTAATTGGAACTTAAATAGCTAATATTCACCTTGATGAGGAATGATCACACTTAATAAAGACTACTCTTAATGAAATATATATCCCTCGTTTAATAAAATAAACTAATATTTATTGCTGCATTTCTAACATATACATAAAAATTTCTATATCTACATAAAAATTGATATTAACAATAACAATAATAATCATAATCGACTGTTTTAAAATCATAACATTAATTTTAAATTCTTCCCCCTTTCCTGCAAATGTTTTCAAATTGGATGTCACATTGACCATGACTTTCACTCCATGAGAAAATGTCTAAAAAAAAATAGACACTCTTTTTTTTCTCTCTTTTCTCTTTCGCACACATACCTTTATAAATCTAACATGTAAAGTAGAATGACTAAAAAAAAATGTTAGTCGAAGTGAAAGAGCAAGATTTCCAGAACAAGTTTTAAATTATTTTTCTCCCCCTCCCTTCTACCCTCTGAAATGCTATACTTTAACTTAAAACAAAATCTAATATTTCTAATACTGCCTATTTTTTTTTCTTTACATTCACACACCATTACATATATGCAACAAGTATTATTATATTATGTATGTGCATGTTTTATCCCCATAATAAGAAAAATATTATTTAAAACAAAATAACAATACAAAAAAATGTTATGTATTAATTAGACAATCATAGTTTTAGTACATATAAAATCATTAACAAAGCCTATGTTTATCGTTATTAAGAAATTCTTGGTTTCAATTGATCCTGGTTGTTTTAAAAGTTCTTTAAACAAAAATATACAACTTTATTGCTAAAGTTTTACTAAGTCTCTGATATCATAAAGAAAACATTAAAAAAATTCATATTACCAGTTCCATTCTTTGGCCGCGACTTCCAATGATTCAAATTTATCTTGTTCAATGTCTATCTTTGGCAGCAACAATTTCCATGCTTCTCTGGAACAATCTCTTTCTTGAGGTGTATAATTATTTGATGATGATTCCACTGAGGTTACTTACTTTAGTGGACAATTTGGAAATCATTATATTAACTCTTTTTCTCTTCCTGTCAAGCATGATTCTTTTAGTGGATGAAGTACAGCAGTTGTTTTCACATTTATAAATTTTCTTGGGTTTAAACTCAGTTACTGGAACAATTAATTGGACTTGATGATTTAATATTTATCAGTAGATTACTTTTTTTGATCACCTTCAAATGCAGGTGAATGTTTTCTTCTTTCTATTTAAAAACATCTTATTTCTCTCGGTCATTTGAAAGGTGTAGAATATTATTTTTCAGACACCTTTTCTTTCCTATATGATATGCTGGTTCCAAGGTGTCCTGGAAAAAGCCCCATGATGAGACATATATTTTTTTTTCTAGCTCGCCATCCCTTTATTTTTATCCTTCAAAAATTTGATATTAAAAAAAAAATGATTTAAAAAAAAAAGGTTATCTAGCAGAATTAAAATGTTTGTCTGCCTTAGATTCAATATTTTAAAAGTCTCTATCATTACAACTGATTTTCCAGACTGCTTTTATATCCAATTTTTTTCTATTTTTGACCACCTCTTTATTTAGATTTATCACCTCTTTATTTAGATTTATAACTTATTTTCAACCAAATTGTTTTTTAGCTAGATAGTACTAAAATCTCACTATCCTGATTTTTAGACAAACTTTTGTTTTGATGGAAAAAATAGTTTTAATCCTTTTTTACACCTATGTAACATCTCAAATTTGAGCTTCTTTCTTTTGATCTTAAGATGAGACATTTTTAAAATTAGACTTCTCACATCGTCTTTAAGTTTTTCAACAGAAAAACAACCCTTATAATACAAAAAAAAATTGTTGAGTAAGAAAAAAAAATATAACAGATTTTCCTCTTTTTCTCTCAATATTTAATAAATGTAGATATATTTATGTGATGTAACACACACACTCCATACAAGTCATGTATAAACTGACATTAAATAATCTAATTGCTAGCTGAGTAATTCTAACCTTAATATTTAAAATAAAATCCCTAGCTTTTAATTCCAACTTACAACTATAGAAAAGTAAATTAGAGAAAGAATAAACTATCAGAATTTAGCAAATGTAGGTTAGCTTTGAAGAGAGTTTAATATTTGTAATTTAAAAGTGATTAACTAAATAGCTTTTATAACACACACTGCCTATACATATGCATTATAACTTTATTTTTTAACAAAAAAAAATTAAATACGGAATAATTAACTGTGTGCACTACTCTTTTTGAGTTTTTTATCAACACACAAACAAATAAAGAATATAACTGTTGTCCCCCTCTCTTTCTGTCTTAAGCTTTTAGAACTGGATCTTGTAGAGTTTAAACTTGGATGCCCTACAGCTTCCTTTTCTATAAAAAAATGTGATGATGATTTTTATTCCACATTTTCTTTCCTGCACATTACTACAAATTTAGCTAATGATCCCCCCCCCTTTGAATAAAATCATCAGCACCTTTGCTTTAACTATATCTAATAAGAAAATCCTAACTCATAAAATAACACTAATAATAATAACTATAATAATATTAAAAAAAAATTTCTAACTACTGGTAAATATCATATTTTTCATTAGAAAACTTAAATGGGATTTATTTGGAGATCTTTGCCAAGCTACTCTGCTGAAGTATAAGGGATCAAACTCCTAGCATTATAGGTTCCCTTATTCCCATCGAGAGTAGCAAGAATAAAGGCATTCTCTCCTATTTTCTTGGTAATTTGGAATGGCCCTTCATACAATGCAGAAACTTTTTAAATTGGTTTCTTTGGGGGTTGTTAACATAATAGATTATTATATCAGGACCACTCTAGTTCAGCTCTTGAGTTTTACTCTGGGCTTTTCCTTTTTGCAACTCATATTGTTAATTGCATAGAATTGCAAATGTATATTCAGTCCATTTTGGAGATCTTTCTTTTTCATTTTCACTGGACACTTATAAAACATATCTGGAGGATTTATTATATCTAACCTCCTATTACAGACTCCATTTAGAAATATGGACTCTTGGTACCATACGTAATATGCCTTTAAAATTTTCAGAGAGATTTACTCTTTATACCATATATGTTTTATCTTAAAACTTTTCAGAAAGACTGACTCTCTGTACCATATATAATTCATCCTTAAATCTTCCAGAGAGGTTGATTCTCTGTGCCACATATAATTTATTTTTAAATTTTCTAGAAAGGTTGACTCTCTGTACCATACATAAGGCATACCTAAATTTTCTAGAGACATCGATTCTCTGTACCATATATAATGGACGTAAACTTTTCAGAGAGATTACTTTTTCAAAGAGATTGACTCTCTATACCAGATATAAACTACTTTTAACTCTTTCAGAGCATCTAAATTTTTCACAGAGATTGATTCTCTGTATGATACACACTGTATATTTAAATTCTTCAGAGAGATTGATTCTCTGTACCATATACAAGGTATCTCCAATCTATTTAAGAAGACAGATTTTTGAAACCACACATTTTTGAAACCACACATGCTGGTTAGTTACTAGATTGAGAACTACAGACTGTTGAAACTTTTGTTTTCTTTCTAAAATATCTGGTTTCATCTCCCCTCTTGCCTCTCTTAACTCAATCACCTTATTTGGTGCATGAAGTTTTTCCTCCCACTCTCTTCTTCTTCTTTTCACTTCATGAGCTATCCCAATCTGCTCTCTGGCCATCATCTCATGTATTCTTTTTACTGAGAGATTTGGTTTCACAGCTTCTATTGGCCTATCTACTTCTTGGAACTTATCCTCTATCAGTATAACAGCTGGTTTATTTATTTCACCCAATTTCTCAGTCCTTTCTTTATTATCAGTAGTCTGACTATCTAGCTTATCTTTTAACACTAGTGAGCTTTGACTACCTTCTATTATACTCTCCATAGATTGATGTATCCTACATCCTAAGGCTTTCCTATCTTCTATTAGGTCTTCTCTTAAACTTTTATAACTTTTCTTCATTGTTTGTTCTAAACTTTCTATACTTTTATTCCTTTTCACCATCTTTTGTTCTAAATTTACCATACCTTTTATACTTTGTTCTAAACCTTTATTATTTTTCTCCATCTTCTGTTCTAAACTTTTATTATCTTCTTTTACATCTCTTACACTTTGTTCTAAATCTTTATTACTATCTTCTATCTTTTTAAGCATCTGCATCATCATCAATTCCACCTCTTATGGTGCTTTCTTTGCTATCTGAGTCTGGCCTACTTCTGGCTCCTCGTCTACCATTTCTATGCTTGAGGCTGTATCATGGCCACTAACTTTAGAGGCATCTTCCTCTACTTCCTCTCTTCTTTTTTGTTTTTTAAAGGCAATCTCCCTATCCTCTTCTTCAGAATAAAAACTATCACTGATACCTGGGATTGGGACACCTTCCTCTCCCATAATCTCCTCAGTAGTATTATTTAGTTCACTCATGTTTTAAAATCATATATATCCCATCTGTGCTTCCCTGACCACCAAAAACCTACACATCCTCTCCTTGTCTGACACCTATCTTTGACTAACTGACTGATTTGCTTTTCACCTTATCATGCATTACAAATACAAAAAATAATTATTTAATATCCTTATCTGATGAATAATCACACAACAATAATCTATATAGTGCATATCTGTCTGCAATAGCCCAAATTATACATTCATCCATTCTCCTAGAGATCCGACAGATATTGACAGTCCACAGAATGACTAGCAGTTCACAATCTTGAGATAAATAAAAGAATTCAGTCATAGCACTATAATCACACAATGCATCTCGAGCACTCAGAAGATCACCCCAATTCGATCACTATTAACTACCACAACCCTTGATTGAATAATGCAAACTCTGTTGCAATAAAAAAAAATCTTTTAAGTCTTAGGGGCTAAAGTAGATAAACTATGCCTTGCTCTCTCTCTTGGGGTCTTACATAGCAAGTATCAAAGAATGCCCTGCTTATTATAGATTACAGAAAACGAAGCCCTGCTCTCTGTCTTGGAGGCTTATAGGCTGATATCATGGCAGGACTGCTGTTAACTGCTTCATGATAAAATAAAATATCATCACTTATAAACTGGATTGGAAAACTATGCTGTGCTCTCTCTCTTGGAGACATATAGGCTGATATCATGGCAGGACTGCTGTTAACTGCTTCATGATAAAATAAAGATAACTTATAAATTGGGTTGAAGCAGTGAATGGGTTTTATCATTCATGGTACACAAATACATAGCATTCTCAAGGCAATGACAAAACTCTCCACTCATCATCACAACTGCAATCTAACCAACCAAACTCCAACATCAAATATCCAATCCAACCTCCAAAATCATAGACGTTTTACAAAATGAACTCCCCAAACACACATGAGACTACTATCCCATAATTCATTACTATGACTATGCCTATCCTATCTGGCAATAAATCATTCTAATGTTTCAAAAAAAAATTATTTCACCACTGTCTTAAGTTGTGATATACTATCCATTTTCAAAATTGAAAAAAAAAACTAAGCTGTTTTATAGCTGTACCCATTTTGTCATCATCAATGAAAATTAAATCATATTAAACATCATCACACACAAATTTAAAACAAGACTATATGGCTAAGATAATTTTGTAAGACAAAAAAAAATTTTTTACTAAAAAATTTTACTAAAAAAAAATTTCTCTCTTTAACCACACATCCCCATCATTCTATAGACTTCCTTTTTCAGGTATATGGTAACATATCAAGCCCCAGTTGGGGGTCCATTGTAACATAAATTAACTAAGAAAAGATTCGAATATAAATATTACCATTATAAATATTTTTACCCGAGTCCAAAGGCATTGTAGCCAAAAATATATGAAAACATCAAGATGCCTATCTCCAACATGTTGCCATTGTAACTTAAATAAAAGGTTCAAACTAAGTTGTTTTATGGCTGTACCCATTTTATCATCATCAATGAAAATTAAATCATATTAAAGATCATCACACACAAATTTATAACAAGACTATATGGCTAAGATAATTTTGAAAGGCAAAAAAAAATTTTTTACTAAAAAATTTTACTAAAAAAAATTTCTCTCTTTAACCACACATTTTCCCATCATTCTATAGACTCCCTTTTTCAAGTATATGGTAACATATCGAGCTACACATTGGGCACCTTTGTAACATAATTTATAGATGATCAAAAGAATATTATAACTTAAATAACATAATTTACGTTAGTCAAAAGATATTACCATTATAAATTAATAGCTCAAAACGATTCAAATAGAATATATATTTTATCTGAGTGACAGTAATCAAATAAATAAGATCCAATTGATTTCAAACTATATTAACATGAGCATAAGCTATGAAACAAGTGGTAAATACAATTATTATGAGGGAATGGCATTGTAACTCAGGTATATAGAAATCAAGTGAGTGAGTACACTGGTAACTCAATCAAATATCTCTCAATGTATCCAACTGTAGATTTTACTCACTCTTATCTCTTGGTTGGATCTCAAGTGCATACCTACATGAACAACTAGTGAATATGGTCTATCAGGGTGCCACTAGGTTAGTTGGACCTAGACAAAGTTATATTTATAACTTTTTCACATGTACCGGGTTTGAATCCCTTTTTGGTACTTTATTTCTAATAAAAATGGAGGATTTTGCTTTTAGACCCATATCACTGTATGTAATAATATTTAGTTAAACATAAAACATCCTTAAACTAAAGTGGAGCATATAAAGTTTATCAGATGGTAATCATCTCCCAGATTTTACATAATAAATGTGTTTCAATATTTCTATATAAGTTTTACTAGCTCAGATGATTATTCGTAATTTAGGATGGCAATTCACTCATCATTGCATGACATAGATGATGGAGTGGTGGTTATTACAAATAATAATAAGAAATCAATATTTATTTATGGCCTTTAAACATTTAAACAGCTCATTAATTAAAACGTGATGGTGACGATGATGATACTGATAACGATAATGGTTAACCACAGCTTTAGGACTAAGCCTAATCCTAAACCTAATTTTTATAAAGAAATTCATAATTATTGCTTAATTTTAGTATATCTAATTGGAACTTAAATAGCTAATATTCACCTTGATGATGAATGATCACACTTAATAAAGACTACTCTTAATGAAATATATATCCCTCGTTTAATAAAATAAACTAGTATTTATCGCTGCATTTCTAACATATACATAAAAATTTCTATATCTACTTGAAAATTGATGTTAACAATAACAACAATAATCATAATCGACTGTTTTAAAATCATAACATTAATTTTAAATTCTTCCCCCTTTCCCACAAATGTATTTCAAATTGGATGTAACATTGACCATGACATTCACTCCATGAGAAAATGTCTCAAAAAAAAATAAACACTCTTTTTTTCTCCCTTTTCTCTTTCGCACACATACCTTTATAAATCCAATATGTAAAGTAGAATGACTAAAAAAAATGTTAGTAGAAGTGAAAAAACAAGATTTCCAGAACAAGTTTTAAATTATTTTTCTTCCCCTCTCTTTTACCCTCTGAAATGCTATACTTTAAGTTAAAACAAAATCTAATATTTCTAATACTGCCTATTTTTTTTCTTTACATTCGCACACCATTACATATATGCAACAAGTATTATTATATTATGTATGTGTGTGTTTTATCTCCATAATAACAAAAATATTATTTAAAACAAAATAATAATACAAAAAAAATGTTATGTATTAATCATTTCATAACTTTAGGTTGATAGACAATCATAGTTTTAGTACATATAAATCATTAACAAAGCCTATGTTTATCATTATTAAGAAATTCTTGGTTCCAATTGATCCTGGTTGTTTTAAAAGTTCTTTAAACAAAAATATACAACTTTATTGCTAAAGTTTTACTAAGTCTCTGATATCATAAAGAAAACATTAAAAAAATTCATATTACCAGTTCCATTCTTTGGCCGCGACTTCCAATTATTCAAATTTATCTCGTTCAATGTCTATCTTTGGCAGCAACAATTTCCGTGCTTCTCTGGAACAATCTCTTTCTTGAGGTGTATAATTATTTGATGATGATTCCATTGAGGTTACTTGCTTTAGTGGACAATTTGGAAATTATTATATTAACTCTTTTTCTCTTCCTGTCAAGCATGATTCTTTTAGTGGATGAAGTACAGCACTTGTTTTCACATTTATAAATTTTCTTGGGTTTAAACTCAGTTACTGGAACAATTAATTGGACTTGATGATTTAATATTTATCAGTAGATTACTCTTTTTTTTCATCACTTTCAAATGCAGGTGAATGTTTTCTTCCTTCTATTTAAAAACATCTTATTTCTCTAGGTCATTTGAAAGGTGTAGAATATTATTTTTCAGACAAGACATTTTTTCTTTCCTATATGATATGCTGGTTCCAAGGTGGCCTGGAAAAATCCCCATGATGAGACATATTTTTTTTTCTAGCCCGCCATCCCTATATTTTTAACTTTCAAAAATTTGATATTAAAAAAAATGATTTAAAAAAAAGGTTATCTAGCAGAATTAAAATGTTTGTCTGCCTTAGTTTCAATATTTTAAAAGTCTTTATCATCACAACTGATTTTCCAGACTGCTTTTATATCCAATTTTTTTCTATTTTTGACCACCTCTTTATTTAGATTTATAACTTATTTTCAACCAAATTGTTTTTTAGCTAGATAGTACTAAAATCTCACTATCCTGATTTTTAGACAAACTTTTGTTTTGATGGAAAAAATAGTCTTAATCATTTTTTACACCTATGTAACATCTCAAATTTGAGCTTCTTTCTTTTGATCTTAAGATGAGACATTTTTAAAATTAGACTTCTCACATCGTCTCTAAGTTTTTCAACAGAAAAACAACCCTTATAATACAAAAAAAAATTGTTGAGTAAGAAAAAAAATAAATAACAGATTTTCCTCTTTTTCTCTCAATATTTAATAAATGTAGATATATTTATGTGATGTGACACACACACTCCATCATTCAAATCATGTATAAACTGACATTAAATAATCTAATTGCTAGCTGAGTAATTCTAACCTTAATATTTAAAATCAAATCCCTAGCTTTTAATTCCAACTTACAACTATAGAAAAGTAAAATAGAGAAAGAATAAAATATCAGAATTTAGCAAATGTAGGTTAGCTTTGAAGAAAGTTTAATATTTGTAATTTAAAAGTGACTAACTAAATAGCTTTTATAACATACACTGCCTATACATATGCGTTATAACTTTATTTTTTAACAAAAAAAATTAAATACAGAATAATTAACTGTGTGTACTACTCTTTTTGAGTTTTTTTATCAAAACACAAACAAATAAAGAATATAAGTGTTGTTCCCCTCTCTTTCTGTCTTAAGCTTTTAGAACTGGATATTGTAGGGTTTAAACTTGGATGCCCTACAGCTTCCTTTTCTATATAAAAATGTGATGATTTTTATTCCACATTTTCTTTCCTGCACATTACTACAAATTTAACTAATGACTAAATTGTAATGGCACAGTATATATTATAGGAGGGGGAAAGAACTGTAATAAGTTTAATCATTTTTATGTGTATATATATATATTTATATTATTAATTATATATATATATTTATATTATTAATTATATTTAATGTATGCATTTTAATAATTATATTTATTGTAATGTAACATAAATGATGTCCATTGGGGGAGTTGCTGTAGGGTAATTGGTCATGTGATTGTGTAAAAAACATATTGAAATGGTTCAATTAAGGGATGAAATCTATATTGATGGATTAAATAATTTTTTTTATTTGTAGTTGATTGTTTATTTTAATTTTGTTTTAAATTGATTATTTTTAATTATATATATATCAATGTACTTATTTTGTTAATATAAATTTAAGAGAATAAAATAAATACTTAATGTGATATAATTCTTTTGAACTCTTAATATAAGATATATACCTGAAATTCATTTATAATCAATAAATAAAAAAAATATTTTAAATTAAAATAATAATTACTATTAAAATAATAATTACTATGCTTCAAAATATAAATTTAAACTTAGGAAAACATAACTCTCTTATATTTAGATATAAAAATAGATCACTACTTAACCTAAAATTATAATACTATTTATATCAATAATACTATACATTTTAAATTAAGAGGAAGAAACTACAGCAACAATAATGATAAATATAAACAAACAACCTGAGTAATAGTGTTTTCCTGAATGTTTGTGATGATGGTGTTTTAGCTGTATTTTTATATTGGACTATTTCCATCATCTAATATATGTGTTGAATGTCAGTTGAATGTATTTGGAAAATTTAAATAAAATTAAACTTTTTTAAAGACATTCAACACACATATTAGGTGATGGAAAGAGTCCAATATAAAAATACAACCTGAGTAATAGTCTTTAAATATGGCGTTTTTGAAATAGTACCATAGTCCTATTTTTTAAACTACAATCCAATAATTTATATTATTCCAGAAAAAGTAGAAATATTATGAAAAGCTATTAGATTTGAAGCACATCTTATTAATTCTGATATTTACTATATACCCAAATTATCTTTTCATTCAAGATCCACATAATGTTATAAGTATACACACACTAATTTATATCCACAATGTTGTTATGCAGATATCCTATCATTTAATAAGTAATTAACTCATAAAATATTACTAATGAACAAATTCTAATTTCATCTATAATGATGCTATGAAAATTGAACCCATTTTTATCTTTTGTATAAATACTTCAAGCTCATAAAATCATATCAGCAGGTGAACATAATCTTTGTTTACATTTTTCTGTTGTTAGCATTTAGACTTCATCATTTAAAAGTAGGTAATATTCTTTTTTAAAAGCAAAGAAATATTCACACAATGAATTAGTTTTTGTTCTTTTAATTAAATTGTCACCTCTCACACATTCCTGCCAATCCTATCCGGCCAACAGAAGGACACTATTGTTTTCACCCCATCATTCTATGCATTTTATAATCATAAACTTTAAAAAAATAAACAAAAAAATACATGAATGAACTTAGATTTGCTTCTATTAAAGCCATGATACAAGAGAGCTTGTTTAATCTGATTGGTTGTATTTATAAACTTATCCCCTTGATGTAAGAAAAACCATAGCAACACTCTGTATTAACTCTTTGGTCAAGTCTAGTGAGCATTTCATAAATAAAAATCTTATTATACAATAATAACAACAAATAATAAAAAAATCCAATTATTATATATAACAAACATTTACATTTTGAAAATACAAATAAGATTTTTTCACTCCAATATAAATTAAACTACATTCTTTTATACTACAATGGAAATATATCTTTTACACATATTTTTCAATACAATATTATACAATAATAATTAAACCAAGTTATAAATTTCGTAACTTGTTTTTAAGCTTGCATTTTGTGACCACTAGATGGAGTTTTACCAATAGCTCTAAACAAGCTTTGTTTTTATAAGTGCCAAAAGAGATAGAATTTAAAATCTCTATCATTATCCCCACCTCCAGACCAACTGGTTTCGAGTTTATGGCTCAGCCCTCTACTGACATGAGCCATAAGCTCGAAACCGGCTGGTTTGGAGGTAGGGAAATTCTATCTCTTTTGGCACTTATAAAAACAACACTTGTTTAGAGCTATTGGTAAAGCTCAATCTAGTGAATATTATACAAAAATAAGAAGCATACTTGAGAGATTAAACATTTAGGTGTATTATTTGTAACATGCCATTGTGAATGCTGTAATGAAAATACATATAATAAAGAAGGAATAATAATTTCATCAATACTATAAACTTTATTATTTACACATTCATTTTTCAAATGAATATAGTCAATTCACAATTTTTACAAGCTACAATTAATAATAAACATTTCTTTCTTTAATATTACATGTTGTCATAGCAATGTAGTCCAATGCAGTTTAGGTTAATATATTCACCATTAAAATCAAACAAGAAGAGAAATTTTTTTTTATGATTAATATTCTATCACATAAAGAAAATTTATAATTTCAGTAGATACAATATATATATATATATATATATATATATATATATATATATATATATATATATATTGTAATCCTCCTGGTTGAGTTTCAGGCATGGCTTTTATATGCATTTTTTTTATTATGTACTCTAAAATATATTAAAAGTCATATGTATAAAATAAATTTTAAAGTATTTTAAAAATGATAATAATTGTAAAAAATAAAATGTATTATAAGTTTATTTTGAAATAAAGAATTATTATTTTAAAATAAAGAATGTTCCCATGAACCAACTGAAGCTTTTTCAATAATCTGAATTTCCAAAAAAAAGTTAAGAATTATTGTTACTTCTTCATCATATCACTTGCATAGAGGTCAATAAAAATCATAATGATATTTTTAAGTAAAAATCATGCAATCTTTGGGATAAAACTTCAGAATGCCTTCCCTGATCTTTCCAATGGTGTAGCTAAATATGGAGCTGTAAACAAAAGAATGCCTTAAAATTAACTTTGACCCTGCTAGTCTGTTAATCACTGTCTAAAGCTGAAGCTACAATATGAGAAATGTCTAATATAAGAAATTTGCCACTAATGAATTATAAAAAAATATTCTTCTATGAATTAGTTGATGAACCTATTTCATTTTGATGCTCTAAATATCTGGAAAACCCTTACAGGAAAACTACCATGGGATAAATCACAATAAATTAAAATGTTAATATTGCTACCAGACATTTAAAATTGATGACTCTAATGGCCATGCATTTATCTACTTACACAAGCTAATAAAGTATAAGCTCATAAAGATATCATGATAACTAAATTAGTTAAACAGACAAAAACTCTCCATACAGTATTGCCACTCAGTGCAAGCCAGAGTAATCAATGGATGCCAGAAGGCTATGCATAAAATCCCCATCTAGTGCCTAGTCATCCAATATCCCCAGACTAGTTTCTGGCTTGTGGCCTTTATCAGTGATGAGTCTTGGATCTAAGAGCACTGCATCTAGATGGGAATTTTATGCACAAGCCTTCTGGCATCCATTGATTACTCTGGCTTGCACTGAATGGCAATACTGTATGAAAAGTTTTTGTCTGTTTGATAAGTTATAAGCAACATAAGAAATAGTGATCACCTGATGTTTATTGGCTTATAACTAAATGAGCTTACTATAAGCTCTTTCTTGATGAATTATGAAATATAAATCCACAAAGATTCTTTCTCTTTTGCATGCTCTTCATACAACCCTAAGTGTAAATATGGAAATATTTTTTATTATTATTTTATTTGTTAATTAAAGGTTATTGTTATTGTTAATAGTTTTGTTGCTTGTTTATTTCTTATCTGAAATCCAAGCTGATTATTTATTTTGTCATTTAATAATAGTATTAAGGTGGAGGTGGGAAGCAATCAGGAAATATAATTGAATCTGCATAGAGATTTGTTTTTATGTGTGTTCAATTTAATAGTTATCTGTAACTATTATAGATTTGATAACTAAAAATAAAATTGTTTAGTCACTCCTCCATGTACATGGTTACTTGTTAGTTATCTTTGTTCCCCTAGACAAAAATTAATTTTTGAATATTGTGTTTCCATTTTGTTGTTAATTTTATTATTATTAATTGTGAGATAGTGCAGTTATCATTATAATATATATACATATATATTGATTGATAGCAGCTTGTCCATAAAAACTGCAAACCTGAACTCCCTCTAGTGATAAATAAAAGTTTCTGTTCTATTATCGCTGTTTTCAATTTGTATATATTTATTTAAAACCCATTTATGCGTTGTTTATAATACAATACTGCTCAATGTTATTTTACCTTAAATTTATTTTTTAGTAATAGTCCTATTTTGCAATAGTCAGTGTGTTGTGAGTGTTTGGGTTGGAGCTTCAGTGTAGACTACTCCAAACCACACAGTTTACACAGTGACTATCTAGTGGAAATAATATACTGGGGGGGGGGGGGGTGATGGTGATTTATATACAGTCTAGGCTGGTAACATTGTAGCCTTGCTCTCAAAAAAATATAAACTTTTTTAAAAAATATCAATGGAACAAAAATCTATTTACTTACTGCTTTAGAGTATCCATGTTAAGTATAGAGAAAAACATCACATTTATGTAGTAATGTGTATCAGTTGTTTAAGATGGAGTGGATAGCTATGGGGAGTTTGAAAGGCAGAGTGCAAGTCCTTCTTATATGATTACAAACATGTTAAAATTTAATGATAAAGTTATGGTAACATTTATAAATCAAAAAGAATGAACCTTCAATATAAACTAGCTATTGATGGTTATGTTGTTACATCCAAATGTATTTATTTTTTCTCATGAGTCATAGCATCAGCCGGGAAGCGAACCGCTAACCCGGGACAACTGCTTGTAAAGCAGCCGTCGCTGACCTCTCAACCATCAATGCTTAACTACATCCAAATGTATTTATAAGTATAAACTGGCTTAGTAACTGAATTATATATATTACATTGTTTTTTCAAACTATTTTTTTCTTTTTTCACTTTTATTGTTATAGACTCACCAATATAAATTCTTATAAGGCACTATTGCTATTCATTTAATATATATATATACCATTAATGTTTTTATTTAAAAGAAAGCTCATTCATTTTCTAAAATCTATTTATATTATTTTTTATAACCAGTAGGTGGCACCGTTTTAGATAATTAAAAAGAATAAAGGACTGTATTTAATTAATGTTTACGCAAAAGAAGATTTTTAAAGAAATTGTTTTAAAAATCACTAACATTAATTAAATCTAATGTTGCATTAATAAGTATTATCAACAGTGATTATCTTTAATCTAGCAGACTAAATTCTATCTTTAGGTTTTTAATTGCTGTTTAAATTACAAAATGTCTTTCTAGCCTGCAGATTTTTGAACTTAAAAGTGATTTATAAGTTTTAACGGAAATTAAATCTTACTTTTAATAATAAAAAATGCCTTCGCTTTCAAGCACTCTTTTCGGTTGATATTTGCTTTCGTTATATGATTTTAATACACCTTAATAAAAGTTGAAATCATTTGATAGCAAAAGAAATCACGTGCTGCTATTTTTCTTGATAAAACATCGGATGCAGTGACATTTTTATTTTAAGAAGTGAGAAAATTTTAGAAACTGTGTCAAGATTATATCATTAACCGCTGAATAGTTAAGACTATATATTTAAAATGATTAACTTTTACAAATGGTTTAGAAAGAAATACAACATAGTTAACATATTTGAAACGAAAACAAAAAGCAGATGGTCAAAATAAACCTGTGGATTAACGTTTTGTAGTAATTAATCATTACCGAATATGAACTACTCAGCAAATCCGCACGATTCTAATATTTTAGGCTTGTTATATCAAAACTATTTAAAAACATAATTATTTTACAGAATAAATAAACATTTTAATCATCATTATTAATAGCTATCTATTAGAAAACGAGCATAACCATTACAAATCCAGGAGAAAAGAGAGAGAGGCGTTGGTGGCCTAGTGGTTAGCATAGCTGCCTTCCAAGCAGCTGGCCCGGGTTCGCTTCCTGGTGAACACATTTGACATATGAAAAAGAGAGAGAGGTCAAAGAGAGAAATACAAAACAGAAGACCTTAGCTATGTATGATTTTATAAAATACTCAAGGAATACAAATCACAAGCACCTCATGTTATTCTTTGGATTGCTTTTTTGACATCTTGTAACGTGTAACTATATACTATGTATCGTATAAAATAATGAATTTAAATAATTTAGCTTAGAATAAAAAACATTAAAATTACCAAAATAAAATACGGATCATTGTCAAGCGTTGTTAGCCGGGAAGTCATCGCAACCGCCTTGCAAGCAAGTAGTTGGTTTCAGACGGTTGTGGATTCGCGTCCCGGCCGACGCTATGACATATGGAAAAAAATACGGATCATTGAGAGTTTGCTAAATGTTTGGAAAGACTGAGATCTATTTGTATAAACAATAAATAAGACAAGCACACGCACATCTCGTCGTCATCAGCAGAATTGATCACTCCTAAATGAGTATAACCATTCCAATTCCACAAAATAATAATAATACTATACTACGGATGACTTCTGCATTCTGTGAAACACAAATATTTTCACTTCATACTGATTCCATATATTTATTTCTTATTTTTTAATGGTGTCTTTCAACTTCTTATGTAGCAAACTTTTTTTTTTTTTTTTGAAAGATCTTAATATTTTGATTAATTGTAAATTTCCATTCTGTTTTATCGTGATCTACTTTTCTAATGCCAGCACTTATTTAGAACGGCTTCTCGATAATCTTCATAAAGTATATGGGGACTCTTCCTTGAAATCCATGCTTATGTTTATACTATGAAATGCTTTTTTAGAAAGTCTCTTGTAATTCATTCATTTTTTTGTATCTAATCCAACAAAGATATAATTTTACAAAAACAAATTCTGTAGTTCTAAGGCAGTATGCAATTTGCTTATATTGAATGTTTCTTATATATACAATTAGAGGGGTTTGAACTCATGATTTTTTAGTCTATTTATTTTCCACTTTATCTCAAGCAACCAATACAAATAACCACACACATGCAAAAAAATACATGATTCTCAATATATAAATTAATACACTGTACAGGCTTACACACACCTGCACATATATAATGTAATATATAAGGGATTCGAACTCAAACTTTCACATGACCCTCAACTCTCCATGCCATCTGATATTGCTGACCCACCTGATCATACACATGTTGAAAAGATAAATAATCACCAATATATGTATTTCATGCTAAACCAGCAATCATCAGTTGGTCCAGATTACTATCTCCACACATATATACAATCAATGCTCAGCTTTATATTAAGATAGCCAATACTTTTTTGTCCAGAACCAGCACTCATCAGTTGGGCCAGATCATAATTTCACATACATATATATAATCAGTGCTTGATTTATATTACGATAGCAATTCTTCAAACTTTAATGGACAGGATTCAATTTTCTCACCTTTCCAACTATTCAACCATCCATTTCATTGAAAAACCAATGAAGAACTGCTCAAAGCCCTTGTTGGATTTGATATTGTAGTCATATCAATATAGACATTATGTCAATCTAATCCCACATATTATCAGACTATTATGTATTCATATATATTAAATAGGAGCGAGATGGGCTGAACTTTTACTAAGGTGTAATCTATTTCTCAAACAATATGTAATTCTAAGGCAGTATGTAATTTGCCCATATTGAATATTACTTGTATATTGTTTCTTAAAATAGATTCTATAATAGCTCTTTCAGCAATCAGAAGAATATATTGATTTATTTTACTTCAAAAGGCTCCATAAATTTTCTAAAATACTTGAGACAGTCATAAGTCTAGAAAATTGGGTAAATTAACAGTTTTCTACATAGCTAAATTAACTGCCAGCACAATAGAGTCTATGCTGCAGTTTTACATTTAAGTCCACCATTCTACTTTTTTAAAATTTATTTTCAAATTGATAAACATTCTAACTAAAAGTTTCAAAATATTTTTCTTCCATTATGGACTGAAAAAACTTGAGTTTTTTTAACATTAGTTTTTAAACCAAAATCTTTATATGTAGCATCCAAAATATTAAGCACCTTCTGTAGATTGTCTTTTAAATTAGTTAGGATAGCATACCATCTGAATAACTACAAATCCAGAAGGTGAGAAGATAAGTTTTTGTTTTGATTAATTTGGAATAAAAATTCCACCACAAATAGATATCACATTTCAATGCTCAATTTATTAACTATTTCATACTTTACTTTTCTCCCACCAATGTCTAATGAGAATCAGAGCTAATTTCATCATTAAAAAATATTTAATATTATGAACAATAAATTTGGCTTGATTTGTTTCAATTTTAAATTTACAAACTAAAAAAATTCCAAAAAATAATATTTGAACTTTCCAAAATAAGAAAAATATAAAAATGTTATATACATAATGAAAGCAAAGACTTAACATTTACTAGTTCTTTGTCATAATGTTATTGCAAAGAGAATTAACAAAATATTTGTTGGAACAATTCCAATTATTAAATATAAACAAATTATTATAAAGACATAACAAATCTATGAAATACTTGTCTGATCTGAAATCACTAATTGTGTTTATATTTTCTAAATTATTACAAAAATTCAGAATGACAACTGTTTGATAGTTTGTCTACACTATAATTTTTGCAATCTCTTCACTAATATTAATTCAAGATTCTCAATTTGTATTTTTAAAAGTGAAACATATTTGAAAAAATCTAAGTGGAAACATAAATTTATTTTATTTTTAATAATATTAATGAAAATATATTGTATAAATAATTATGTAAATTATGAAATGTTGGATTTTCCCAAGTTCTTCATTTAAAAAACAAGTAGGACAGTTCTTAATATTCATATTCAAAAAATCAATAATTTCTGGTTTTGTCAGGTTCTACCATATTAGACGTTTAACATTGATTTATTAGTTGTAAAAAAAAGTAAAGAGGTCGCTAGTTCACAAATCAGATTAATTTTAATTATTTTAAGTAATCAGAAAAATTATTTGGATGAATGGGAGAAAAAAATGATAAATGAAGTAAAGAAAAGAAAGGGATTGATAAAGAAATTAACAGTATTTTCATATAATAAATATGATGTAGCTAGAATTATATGGAAAGGAGTTGCAGTAGCAGGGTTAACATATGGTAATGATGTATTATATGTTAGTAAAAAGATATTAGATTACTTAGAAAAAGCTCAAAGGAAAGTAGGAAGACATGCATTGGATGCACAAGTATGGACAGCAAGGGAGGCAATTCAAGGAGAAATGGGATGGTCAAGTTTTTATATGAGAGATGCAAAAAGTAAAATGAAAATGTTTGGTAGATTGCAGTTTATGGATAATAAAAGAATAGCTAAAATAGTATTTAATTGGGTTACGAGTAAAGGGCAGGTAACAAGATGGGTGAGAAAGGTAATGCGGTATGCAAAAGATTTGGATAAAGAATTTATATCAATATATTTGTACAAAAGATGGGATGATTGTGTTAAGAGGATTATTGAGTGTTATAGTAGTAAGGAATGGGATAAAAGAATAAATTTATTAATAAAGACTAGGGAGTTAGAGAGATGGAGAAATAGTATGGAGAGTAAAAAGTGTTTAAATATATATACAAATAAACAGAATATTAGGTGTGAGTTAATATATGATAATAGTAAGGAAAGTAGTTTATTGTTTAAGGCTCGAATGGGATCTTTAGCTACAAAAGAATATACATGTAAATGGAAAAATATGGGTGATTTATTTTGTAAATTATGTAAGGAAGGAATGGAAAATATTAGGCATTTGTTAGTCAAGCGTTGTTAGCCGAGAGGTCATCGCACCCGCCTTGCAAGCAAATAGTTGGATGCAAACGGGTATGGGTTCGCATCCTGGATGATGCTATGACATTGAATGTAAATGCTTGAAAATAGAAAGGGTACATATAATGAAGTTGTGGAAAAATAAATATGAAAAGAGTGATTATACAGAAAGTGAATTATTAGTTTTTATGCTGGGTTTGGGAAAAGATAAGGGGGATTTAGATATAAAGGTTATAGAGTTGACAAAGATTATGTTGTGGAAATGGGGTAGAGCAGATTATGGGTAAATTTAGAGTGGGGAATGTAAAATAAAGTGGCTAACAGGTTTATCTGGGCATAATTGCTGAGATATTTTTGACTTCGTTTAAGGAGAAGCCATAATACATCACATCACTTTTTACTTTTCAGTTTGAAATGATCATAAAAAGCTGTAAAAAAGACCATAAAATCTAATTTAAAGCTGAAACGAAGAAGCATCATCATAATATTCCATAACAAATTGCAGCAACTAATCAACAAATTAAGATATCTATAAAATAGTTCTTAAAACCATTGTCATAAAAATCAAAAACAAAATAGGGCCTACACATCCTTGTTTAATGCCAGTTTTCATTTCAAATTCTGCTTATCTGCCACCCATAGCAATAACACTTTTTTTCATTATATCAGGTTGAAGCTACAATACAAATAATGTATTATTGATAACGATATAATTTCAAATAATACCAAAGGCCTGTTTTATTAACAGAGACAAATGCCTTCATAAAATTAATAAATGCAATCTATATCTTGTTCTTTTATGCTCAACACTATTCTTGCATTAGTTTGACAATAAAATCCATTTTAACAATGCTTCTCTAAGACCTCACTAAATCTATGGAAGCCATTAATATATGGTTGGAAGCAACTTACTCAAAAAAGTCTTTGAAAGTTTCTTAACTGTAGTAGATAATGATTCTATGAGAATTGTTTTTGTTTTTCATATGTCAAATGCATTGACTGGGAAGTGAACCCATGTCAGCTGCTTGAAAGGCAGCTATGCTAAGCACTAGGCCACCAACACTTGACATTCTATGAGAATTGTTGTAGTCTTGTTAATCCACAAAAAACATCTTTACGATTCAAGTGGCACAACTTCATAAATCCTTACATGTCTAAAAAAAAATTATATTTTTAAAGTGAACATACTATCATTATATTTTAAAACTTTCTTATGATGCTATATGCAATCATTTCATTTTTAAAACAACAAAGAAGGTATTTATCTTATTTTTTGTCCAAATTTAAATGAGTAGATATATTGGATATTTCATCCCAATTTTCATATCATTATTCAAAAGCAAAATACTCTCTCTACCTCATCAAAATATCATTGTCATTATATAAAAGAGCATTGTTGAAGAAATTAATACAATTATGATATTGTTTTTCAGATCCAAATATTATTTTCAATCTGTCCGAAAAATATGTCCAATTTCATTGAATGCCTGTATCTCCTTCACAGTTTTAAAACCAATCTTTTTTAAGCCTTCTTGTCAGAACTTCTGATTTTAAATTTTTATATTGACTATGAGAATTCACATTCAATCTATTATTCTATCAAGCATAAAATATGTGTTTCCTTTTAATCAAATCAATAACATCATTATCAGAGAACCCATCATGATTTTTTTTATTGAACCCAAAATTACATTTATTGTCTCTATAACACACTCCTTATGTGAACCCTATGCTTCAGCAATATGAAAATCCTGAAAGGCCAAATTAGCAATATCAATACTTAAGATCTGTTGAAATTTTAACAGAATAGTAAATGTTTCTAATGAATGAACATCAAATTTCTTATGAATGTGATTAGATTAACACCTAATTTTAATGTCATTATTATTTTAATCTTGGAGCATATAAATAAATAAAACTCATATAAATAAATAAATACTCATATAATATCTTATTTTGTATTAGTTGCAATTGTTTTGAGCACGGATATATCCAAATTCTATTTTAATCATTTTCCTGACTAAGCAAAGTCTTTGTGTTAATAGGTCCATATCTTGTATGAAAATTCTATAACAACAAGACAGTTGAGTTTACATTACCAACATTATCATTTCCAACAACTTTTAGACAAATTTTATTATTTATGCTGACACATTCACTAAAGTCTCCAAAAAAAAAAAAAACAAAACAATCTTTTAAAGGTTAAATAATGATATTCACCAAGCAATAAAGGTTTCTTTCTTTAAAGTCTTTGAATGTAATACTGGGACATATGCATAAATAAACTAGCATAAATGCAATTGCATTGAACAAGTTTCAATATCATTAACTTTTAAATTTAGAAAGTCTAAAAATAGAAGATACTAAATGAGATCTTACAATAATTTCAATACCATGCCATCTTTCTCTTGTGATCAACATATCTTTACAGAAAAGAAAAAAAACTTGCAATTATTTATGTATTTCTATTACATTTTATTTCACTGGAAATAAGTTGTTCCAAGAGCAGTTACATTACATCATATAAAATTTACAAATTCCATAACCTATATTTTAAAACAATTAGATTTTAAATGCCATGGGGGAAAAATTAACCCCCAAATTTAAGATCCATATATGAAATAAGAAAGTATACAGGGGTTATGTGGAGAAGAGAAGCTAAAGATAAGAGAAGATGGATTGAACTTGGAGAGATCATCCTGCAGTGGATTGATAATGGTTGTTGATGATGATGAATAGAAAACTAATATAACTACAATAAACTCACCTAATTTATTGTGAATCTTCTTAAGATATATAGTCCTTTCACTTTATAAATCCTCACTTTCGGGACTTGAATTCTCATCTTCACTATTCCATCAGGGTGTATCAGCTTCAGGCCATTTAAATTGCAGACAAACATAATTTCTTTGTCAATTTGCTTTCATGTAAAAGTACATTTTTCTATTAAAATCTGAAACATTCTTTTAAAATAATTTATATTTTTATAAATATTATCTGAAAAAAATAAACGTAAAAAAATTATAAAACATATGTTTTCACTTTACAAATCAAAATGAAAATATCGAATTTTCAAAATCAGAAGAATAACACTAAATGTTTCAAAAACATGTTTTCACTTTTAAAATCAAAAGGAAGCTACGGAATTGTCAAAATTTTGACAGGCACTCATTTGTGTAGAGAACAAACAATCAGCACCTTGGAAGGCAGTCTCTTATCTCATTGGTATATTGATTTGTTAGTTGTAAAAAAATTTTAAATGTTATTCAGTAGAGTTTTCTTAATAAAATAACAGTAAAATTGACAAAATAGCATTAAAATTCATGGTTTGAGAGAGAGTTAAAGCTGTTAGTGAAATTAATCCAAAAATATTGATTAAAAAGATTTAACACACTATTCTACATAGCTAATAATCAAGATCCACAGAAATAAGTTGGTAATTTTTTTTTAAAAATGCACCACTCTTTTAGGGGTCCAAAATTTGGAAAAAGATGTAACTTATATTCAAAGTAATACAGTATGTCAAGCGTTGTTAGCCGAGAGGTCATTACAACCACCTTGCAAGCAAGTAGTTGGTTGCAGACGGTTGTGGGTTCGCATCCCAACTGATCTTATGACATATGAAAAGAAAAAAAAAGTAATACAGTATTTAATTTTTAATACTACTGCCTCCTGCTTAAGTACTATTACTAATATTGCAATTATTTTTATTATTTTAATGAAAAATCTGTCAGGAATAATAATCTATCTAAACAGCATGAGGCAGGCGACTTTAGAATATTTTGTCTAAATTCTTTTCAATTTTGTGGTAAGCATAAGAATTCTCAGGTATAAATGTACAATTTTGTTATTCTGAAACCTATGCTCCAAATTCACTTTCAATTTGATTCATTAGTGATTATATGCCTAGAACATATGTCTTATGAAACATTTACAATAATATTAAACATTTTCTCATTATTGGTATTTTAACACCCAAGGACTTGTTCTAAAATATTCAAGTCAAGATTGGATAAAAAAATAAAAATGTGTTTCTGTAAAAATATAATCACACTAGTGCATAAATATAGTCAATGGACTGAGAAACTCATGAAAATTGGATCTACATTAGTTTAATTCTTCAACCGGAGAAAACATATTCATTGTTCTCTCTGATGTCAATTTTTTGTAATCATTCAATGAATTAAGTCTGTTTTCTGTATTAAAATCTAATAAAATAAATGTCATTTGTTAAAAATATAAGATTACAAATGAAAAATATCCTAAAACATCATATTGGAACTTTGTGAATGTAGAATAACAACAACAACAACAACAATAATGATGATGATGATGATGAACTTATTTCTGATATGATAGTGTAAAGAAAAAGCTCAGCCAGTGGAAAAAGAAAATTAGCTAAATCTCCATTAAATGAAATTTAAAAAAAAACAAAAACATGAGGAAATAAATATGACTCCAACATATAAATAAATATGATGCCATCATAAATATATCAAATTCTGTCCTAAAATTTAAAATTGCATTTATAATTTTTAAAATAATACAAACATTGTAGAGAACTCTGTTTTAAAAAAAAAATATTAACAATCTTACAAAACTGTAGTTTTCTGTTTATCATTATGATTGAATTTGTTAACTCCTATTTTTAAAAATAAAACATTTTTGAATAAAGTCAAACTGTAATAATGTATACTTTTAGATTTAAATAATTACTATACACACAATGTAATAACTGAAATACATGCTTATTATATACCCGCATCCCTTGTATATGTATTAAATGGATTGTGCCCTGTACATGAGGGGTCAGATTGACTTTAGGTCAACATGGTATGATGAGAATCTTGGCCTCAGGATGGCCTTTGAGTGCTCCTTCATCAGATTTTCAGTTGGATGGATGGTTGAAGAGTTGGAGTGTGGAGTGGATTGATCCCTGATCATTAAAGTATGAATATTGGCTATCTTAATATATATCTGAGTACTTATTGCATATATGTGTAGAGATGATAATCTGGACCAATTGATGATTGCTGTTTTAGCATGAAATACGTATACTGGTGGTTATTTAGAGTGGAGAGTGGTGGGTCATGTGAAAGTTTATACACACATTGTGTAAAATAATCATAAATATTTAAATAAACTATAAAAACAAGGTAATTCTTTTGTTGATCATTAAAAATAATACTCCTGCAATTGCTCTTTTTTAGTTAGAACCATAGTAGGTGTGGTTCAAATTCTTTGAAGTTTATTGTAGCTTCAAACTTTTGTAGACTTCTGCTCTCTTTAAATTTTGTTTTAACTAATAAATCATTAAAATTTATGCTGACAAAATAAATGTAAAAACAGCAAAATAGCATTACAGTTAGTCATAGAAGAGTGAATGAAAATTGAAGATTCATTAGTGTCTTTTCCAAAGATCTTCAAATAAAATACTTTGTAATTTTTTACAATAATGTTAAATGACTGACCATGAAGAGAAAACACCATTTTATTGGATATAGAACCTCTTTGTTGCTGAACTAACATCTTATTCTATGATGCAAAGAAAGTTCTATTGGTCAGGCACTGTTTATTAGTTATTTATAGATAACCCTCATATCTGAAAATAATTTTCTTATACTTCCAAGCAAATCAATCATTTAACACTTTCTAAAAGTATATTTATATGCGTGTGTTTCTTAATTCTAATTATTAAAAAAATATTATAATTTGTTGTTAAGCATTCACTAATATATCAAATAAATTTCGTTTTCAAGATTGTATGTAGGTTAAGTTTCATACTCCCCTCCCCCATATGTCATAGCATCGGCCGGGAGGCGAACTCGCAACAACCGTCTTCAATCAACTGATTGCTTGCAAGGCAGCTGCGCTGACGTCTCGGCTAACAACGCTTGAAGACCGAAGATCGGTAGAATAAATATAAAAGAAATAGAGTATTATGACCAAACTATAACATTTGATTATAGTCTGTAATTACTTGCCATCCTCTTAATGCAATTTATTCTAACATCTCAAATTTAGAGCTACATCATAAACTTTAATGAGCTTATACCATGTCAAGTTCTGAAAAATAAATTCTCTGCTTGAGGTAGTTTTTTTTTTAATTTCTTTACAATAACTTAATCACCATTAAACATATTATTTATAAATAACTAATTAAGTCTCAAGAAGACATCATCTGAAGGAGGAAAATTAAAGATTAATTTAAATCAAAATATTTTAAATTGGCAGAAAAATAGTTTATATCAGTGTGATTATATATGTATGTAAAAACATAAAAGTTAAAGTGAATAATAAATTAAGAAATAACTGGAACATGACATTCTGATTGCTTTTGCAGGCAACAATATTCTAACCAATTAAGATTTACCTGGGATCTCTGCTCCTTGGAGAAAAATAAATAAGTAAATAAAATTTATTTATTTATGTTTTTATAATGAAAATATTTAAAATACATGGGACTTAATCACAGTGGGTTTAAAGTAATGCATTTAAATATATATATATATACATATTTAACTAAAGTAATTTTTATGTTAGTTTGAATTGGGTTATTATAATTGCATGCTGTTTTATGTCGTTTTTATAATTGAAAACCCGTCGTCTTAGCAATAAAACCATTGGTTGTAAATTATGATATGTCAATAGAAAGAATTTTAATTATAAGCATATTATAATGGTCAATTTGAGGAATTCCGACTGTGTTAGATGTCGTTTGACAGAGGGTGGCAGTAGATTCATAATCTAAAATTCCTTATCTCGAATTGTAGATCGTACAAGTATGATAATCATTAATATCAATATTCATCTGTCATTACAATTATATATTTTATAATGATATGTGCCAATAGCTTTTAACAAACTTTTCAAAATAGCCCCACCCTCAGATCGGTTTCATGCTTTTGGCATTCCTCAGTGAGGAGCTAGGATATTCAAGCATTAGATTTAAAATACCAGGGTCAAACCCAGCACTTTATCTAATGGGTAACTATTAAGTAGAAAATCTGAAATTTTCAGATATCCATATGTCTTCAAATCCAGCTATCTAACTTAAATAGCCATATGAGAATGAATTAAGTTCAGATACAGCATATGTATATAACTTAAGCAATATAATAGTTAACCATTAGATAAAGTGCTGGGCTTGATGTATTATTTTAAATCTAATGCTGAATATCTGAGGAATGTCAAAAGCATGAAACTGGTATGAGGATAGGGATATTCTGAAAAAACTTGTTAAGAGCTATAGGCATGCTCATTATATAACATTTGTAATATAAGCATATTAAATTATATCACATGATATGTGATTTGATTTTCTTGCAATTACAATTATACACATATATAAGTTAAAGATTACTGGGAGAAGATAACTCAACAGTAACCTATTTCAGAGTCCTCAGTCAGTACTATCATCTTTAACTTTACCTTTCTTATTGTATTTCCAAATCCATATAATATTAATATCATTTGTTCTTTACTACTTTTTACAATACTTTTTACAACCCACTATTGACAATTTACGTATAAAATGTAAAATTATATGCTCATGTATATTTGTATTCATGTAGTTATATTATGTTTGTTATAGTTCTGAAGAAGATTGCTAAAGCAATCAAAACTGCCAATAGTAGGTTGTAAAAAGCATTGTAAAAAGTAATAAAGAAAAAAAATGATATTGATACTATCATCATTATTATATACCCTTTAGGTATCTCAAGACTCTTTGTGAATTTTTCATAATATGATGAATTTGATCTTCCATTACTTTATTTATAATAGCATAAGATTATGTGAAGTGGATAATGAAGAATAATGAAGCAATTTCAGAATACAAAATACATAGATATTATTAAGTTCCTCTTTATTGTATATGAAATTCTTTTGTGGATTTTATTTTTCTCCTCTCTTTTATTTAGCTGAGTGTACTTTTAGTGAAGAGCACCATATTCATAGTTCTCACATTTCATACTATTGTTGTTTTATTTATAATCCATCTTTATTATTCATATTATGCAAATCAATTGATTTAAATGTTGCATCATGTAACAACTGACTGCTGTTTTCTCTTTTATTTATCATGTTTTTGTGGTTGGCTTTGAATCAAACTTTTTTTACTTTCCTTTTTTCAATTATCACACACTATATATATATATATATATATATATAGTGTGTGATAATTGAAATATATATATATATATATATATATATATATATATTGATAGATCATGGATAATCCCAACTGACTGATAAGCAACACAAAAGCTAGATTACCAAAGGAAGAGAGATATCAGGTACTATATGAGATCGTGCAATATCCCAGGGTTCACAATCATATACTATGGTGAATCAAGGACCAAAATCACAACCAGAATAGCACACCACACACATTTTTGTAAGGAAGCTAAAGTTAACCTACAATATAAGTCTGTATTTGGGTATCATTAAAGATAACATGATCATAAGCTTTGTTTGATCCACAGTCTGTCAACTTGGTATGCATAGTCCATGATGACTAAAAATGGATAGCAAAAAAAGCTTCGTTAATAGTCAACCACAAAAACATGGTAAATAAAAGAGAAAAAAGTATTTAATTATCACACAAATGGTATATCTAAATCTACTGATTTACATAATATGAATAATAAAAATGAATTATAAATAAAACGGCAATACTATGAAACATGAGAGCTATAATTATAGCATTCATCTCTGAAAATGCAACTAAATAGAAGAAAGGAAAGAAATAAAACCCATTTCATAAAGTATATGCACATATGAACACCAAAGAAAAAATTAGATATCTTATTATAAGTCAATAATCAATATATCCAGAATTTAACATAAAATTAATATTTAAGTTTACATTTAATAAAGAATCCTTAAAATAATCAAGAGTTGTATATCAATATACAATAAATCAAGAGCATAACATGGCATGAACATATAAACATAATATTTCTTCCTATCTCTGTACATTATTATGGTACACATAATAATACAGTTGTTTTATGTATAAGTTGGTTTTACATATCAATATCAAAATCACATGTGTGTGTGTGCATATATACTCTAGAACTTAATGTTATAGTCAGCAAACATAAGACAGATTCTGATCATGCAAGTCCATAATAGACATTCACATATATTTTGCCATCATTCTTATTCATCACCTAAGTGCAAATTCAGAAACAACACATGAAAGTCATTATCATGATCATAAATGAAGAGCCTACATAGTCATTAAACAAACTATAAGAATGCTTCAAACTATATAAATAATAGATACATACATCATCATTAAATACAGTATAAGTCTGCTTCAAAATACATAAGAAACTGAGATGCATAAGTCACCTTTAAAATAAGCATGCTTTAAAAGTATATGCATAAGTGATGCATATACATCATTCTTGTTTATCTTAAAATAAACTTTGTCTCATATTTAAATACCTTATTTGCTATATTAATGTATAAATAATACACATATGTATAAAGGACAGATATATCATACAAGATACAGAATCTTTTATTTTCTGATTCTATTAAATACACACTATCTTTTAATTAAGTGATACACACACACACACACACACACACTAATGCCAGTTTTAATATATACTCTCGTTAATATTCATTAGGCCAAACACAATATTAAAGATTTAATAAACAGAATGAATCCATTATTCGTTATCAGTTTCAATTCCTATTTATATGCGGACATATGTATTAATTCATTTAAATCATTTTGTAAGTGTAACTAGATGCATGATCTCATTAATTTTATATTTAAAACTCTATAACCTAGATTATAAGTATTATATTAAATATTGATGGGCTATCATAAATAATTAAAAAAAATGAATTGATTTAACCTGAAATAATGAGCGATCTCTATGAGCTAAACTAGTTTACTTTTAAACCACTAAACATCACATGATCACTATTTCTTATGCTAACACATTATTGTTATTAAAACAGGCAAAACTCTCCATACAGTATTGCCACTCAGTGTCAACTAAAGTAATCAATGGATGCCACAAGGCTTGAGCATAAAATCCCTATCTAGTGCCAGAAGCCAGAAACTAGTCTGGGGATATTGGATGAGTAGGCACTAGATAGAGATTTTATGCACAAACCTTCTGGCATCCATTGACTACTCTGGTTGGCACTGAATGGCACTACTGTATGGTGAGATTTTTTCATGTTCTAGTTTACTTTTGTTAAATATTTCTCAATAATGAAGAGTTATATGTCAAGTTTAACTCCTGTAATTCACTCTCTCCTTCCAAAACTTAATAATAACCAAACTACACTTAAGAATATTTTCTTAAACAAAAGATCAACATTAACTTTAGCACATAAATAAATAATAATGAATTCAAAATTATATTATACAAATTGTAAATGACAAAAAAAAGAAATTTAAATTAAGTCTTTAGGTGTATATATAAAAAACAAAATTCATTTTAAAATTTATGCAAAGTCCATAAAATCTATATATTCAAACATGGCTTTAATACTATAATTGCCTAATATTAAGTTAGTTTGCCATTTGTTTTCCATGATAAGTCATAACTATAATTTAAATATTCATTTTTTTAATATATTCCAGAACTCTATGTCAGACGAAATACATGGCTCATGTCCATTATGAAGGATTTCGGGTTTTCCACAATGGATGTAGGTAATATAGGTATATTTATCACAATGTTAGAATTTATACAAATTTGAAAGAATTTATTACCAAATTCATCACTTCTTTTATTTTATTGTAATATCTTATATAAATGCAGTTTATTCACTCTCTTTTGAACACTTTTTAGCAAAAAAAAAAACTTTTTTTGTACATATATGCACACACAATCTTATGTTTTGACTGTTCTGCAGTCTTCTTCAGAGTTATGATATAATGAACAAAATAAAATACTTAACTATATAAATAATACCATAAAAATGTAAACAATAAAATAAAAATAAAAAAAACTAAAAAATCAACACAAAATATATTAAGGCTCTAACCTTAAGACCATTTAACAATAAAGACCTTTACAAATCAACATAAGATTTATTTAAAGCCACTCTTATTTTTAACCTACTTTTTATTTATATGGGAGAATCTAAAGCATTTTAATTTGAGAGCGTAAGGCTATTAAATACCTCATTAAGTCCACAATTTCTATTACACACTAAATAAATCTTAAATAAATCTTGTTTAAGATTTGTAGATGTCCCTACTGTCATTTACATAATGAGTATGTGCTTAACAAATTTAATTATTACAACTTTATATTGTCTTAAAAGATTTCTAAGCGTAAGATCTCAACACTGAATCGTTGTAAATCAAAAGACTTCATGAATGTTAATGTGTAATAGAAATTGTGGACTTAACCAATGAGGTATTTAATAGCCTTGCACTTTCAAATCAAAATGCTTTAGATTCTCCTATATAATTAAAAAGTAGGTTGAAGATAAGAGTGGCCACTCTTATCTTTTAAATAAATCTTGTATTAAGGTTATAGTCTTAATATATATTACTTTACGTAATGAGTTTAATTATCATAAAATATAACAAAACATAATAAAACTGAAATAAATATAATCAAACCCAAATAAAATAATCCACTTAATATAAAATAAAATATATAATATAAATATAAATTATACATATGTATTCCTGACTGTATGCATACATATCCATGAACAACTATTAATTAAAATATATTATTCATTTTTACTTTTAATAATTTTCTAATTACTTTTATCCTTGTGAACTTAAACTTTAGTTTTATTAGCTCCACCTTAATAAAATACTTACTTTTTTTGTTTTTTTTGTTTACATTTTTTATGGTATTATTTATATAGTTATGTATTTTATTTTGTTTATTATATCATAGCTCTGAAGAATACTGCAGGACAGTCAAAATGTAAGATTGTGTATGTATATGTTTTTTTTGCTAAAAAGTGTTCACAGTAGAGTGAAAAATTGTATTTTTGAAAGGATTTGTTTTTAATGGGTCAAAGAAGTACTAATTCATTAGCTGCTATCTGAGTCCATAATATCAGCTCTCTGTCTGAAGCAGAACCTGAATAACAAACAAGAAATGCATTAAAAAGCATCTGAGTTTACTTAAGAAAGTTTGTATTCATATATGGTAGATTGGAACTACTTTCTGAAGCACAATACAAACAATGAAGATGAGTGAGAAAAACAAAATGAATTGACTTATTTTCTATCCAAAGAATGTTAATCATTTAATTATTAAAGAAAACTATTATAACACATAATCCATTTTTTGTTGTTAATAAAGGATTTACAAAAAAAAAAGTACATATAGTTAAATATAGTTATAGATTATACATTACAAGATTATAACTATTATCAAAATTTTAATTAGCTTCTTAAAATTAATAACATAAAAACTTATATAATACAGTTTATTTATAATTTTCTAATTTTAATTACTTAATGTTAAAATTAATAAAACTAAATATTTCCTGTCTAACTTAGTTTCAATTTAAACATTAATCTTTATTTTAACATTTTAAAAATCTGTCTACAGCTTTTAATTCAATTTAATCAAAACTCTAAAAAAAATCTTTATCCAATATATATACATATTTAATTCTTAATCATATGGTAATCAACAATATACACATGTGCTGTTTAATCATGTGACTTTTCTACAATATTATATAGAGGAAGCAGGAAACTCTCAAAGCAAAGCACAAGATAGAGACTTTGAAAAAATAAAAATGGTCGTTTTATCTTTGCACCTAAATTCAATTATATAAACCAATCTAAAGCATTTTGGAGTGAGAACATGAAGATCTTATAGTCATCACTTTATTTCCATTCTATTTATTTATATTATTAATCCAATGAAATTTTCAAATTTATAACTGGTTAAACAACGTATATGTACATGGCTGATTATCATATAATTAAGAATTACTAATAGAACTGTGCTAGAAAATAATGTCATCAATTTCATTTATTCTAAAGTCCTTTAATATTAAATTTGAATATGAGAAATTACAAAAAATATCTGAATACTAAGAAAAATAATAAATATAAAAAATGTATAATAAATGCTTTTATTATTTCCTAAAAAACTAAAACATAATTGTTTTCTTCGATCATAATTTTGTTTTATGTTTAACAGTATGAGATGTCGAAATTAATTTAATTCAATTACTAATTTTTACAATTAATAATTGAATTAATTAATTTCTGGATGTCTCTCACTTTTATTTCAAGTTAAATATAAAAATCCCAACTGTGGTTGAAAAAAATATTATTAGTATTTTTATGCACTATAAAGAAAAGTGTTTATTATAAAATATTTTTAGATTATTGAAATATTAGGTCCTATGTTTGCATCTATCCTACTTCAGGATCTAAGAAAAATGCTTTTTTACTTTGTCTATCACAGTGGAAAATAAGGTATACTATAAAGTCATAATCTCTTATTGAGTGCGCAGGTAGTTCTGCATTACTTTTAACTTGAGGATATGCTTCACAGATTTCACCTGTTTGATATCTTACCTTTCTACTATTTTTAAAGAGACATTTCCATCATGTATGACATATTTATAGAAAACTGACCATCTCTTTATGGGTGATAATAATAAAACATAAAAGTATTGAATTATACCAAAGAAAGTTAATGCATCAGGACAAGTTTTAGTTGTATCTGCCAAACCAAGATTATAATGATAACAAGCACAGGATATAAAAAGAGTTTAAAATTTCCTTTAAAAGATTAACCTAAACTCTAGAAATGTTTTCCTCCATATTTAATTCATTAACATATCCTCACCTTCAGATAATATTAATGTTTAATCTTAGAGAATTAGTCTCTCACTTTAGCACAGTATATAAATTTTTACAATTTCATTTACCACTGTCAAACTCCCTCCACTCACAACTCTGACGCCATCCATTTCAGATAAATACAATAATGACCATTACTAAACATTATCGAAACTAGAGATTATCTCTAGCACAGATAAAAACTTTAAACCTCAGTTAAAGATTAATATATCTGAATTTTTGTTTATTTATTTTACACACACAGAGTTATTAACCTTTCTCTTTCCCATGCGTAATATCTTATAGATATAATAAATACCTCCATACTTCCCCATTCTGATCATTATTGTATTTATCTGAAATGGATGGTGTCAGAGTTGTGAGTGGAGGGAGTTTGACAGTGGTAAATGAAAATGTAGTAACAATTTACTCTAGATAAATACTTTTTATATAATAAAAATATATATGAGAGATAGTGACCTGGGTCAACTGATGAGTGCTGGTTCAGTACGAAATGCATATTGGGGGTCGTTTGTCTTTTATTATATCTTTATTTAAATTAATTTAAAAAGAATGGGGAAGTATGGAGGTATTTATTATATCTATATAAATTTTCTCTAAAACTACTTGCTGCATTTATAAATTTAATAAACTGTTCATAAACTCCAATAATTGAACTATGTTTTTTTACCATCAGGGTCATATCTGAGTGTAAAGAATATTTGTTTGTGGTGGCTGATATTGGGAATACAAAAATTACACCAAATTATTTCCTGATTTATTTGATTTATAGTCTAGCTCTGGATTTTACTTTTCATTAAATTCATTACCCCATTTTGAATTGTTTTACATAAATAATGTTTGTAACCTTGTTTATTGGGAGTTTGTCAAGGATGGTCTTGAATTATTAGATCAAATTTTCCAATCAGTTCAATAATTTCTACAAAATTTCCATTTTGCAAATCACCTATGGTATTGATAGATCCTCCAAATGCCAAATTGTTTAGCTAGAAGTTATATCAGTGACAATAATCTTTCAAAAACTTGATATAATCATGTTTTTTCTTAATTCAGTAAATTTTGTTGCATCTTGTCTATACTGTCCACATCTAAAAGTCTCTTTTGAAGTTCTGTACATTTTAACGTAGCAACCATATGATGTTTTGATTTTTCACGTTTTACCAGTCTAGTAGAAATATTGGGTCAACTATTGAATACTGATATGGATAAAGAAATCGTCATATCTTCATGAAAAGTATCTTTTTTATAGTAATATATTATCCAGGGAAAATATATAATTTCATCATTTAGGAAGTTTTTTTTTTTTTAAAATGAACTTTTGAAAAATGAGTTTCATTATTTTGGCAGGGAAGTTCATCCACAGGAATTTTTGGTGGTCTTTATTTCATTAAATAATCGATTGTTTTTGCTGGTTCATTCTCTCTGACCAAGTAGCTGAAATACTTATTATATTTAGTAATATAGTAACTATTTTTTTTTTCTCTTGCGCAGAAAGCTAAATTATATCAATGGTATTGTTTCCTTATTATGTGTTTCTTCATGATTATTATCTATATCCATCTTACTATCCTGAACATCTTTTCCGTGACATTTTCATTTATATGAATATTTTCATCTTGATTGATCATTTCTGATTCTGTCTCATCGTTGTGAATTCTTAAAAATTTGTACAACGTACCTTTTTGCTTTTCATCTATAATTTTTCTTATTTCACTTAATTTTCTTTTGGTATTACCACTTTGGTATTTTCTGCCTTCATCTCTTTTTTGTTTTGAAGGGACACCCTATAAAAAATAGTTAGAATGTTAAGATTTGTTCGCAGAGATAGATAATAAGCGAAAATAAATATTTTTATATTGGTTTAAACTTTTTTAAATTGGAATTAAAATAATCAAAAACCACTTTTATAATTTTTTATTAATTAAAAAGTACTGAAAAATTGCCGCGACAAAGTAAATTAGGAATTTTATATTTTCCCCCATAATACTTAAGACTTTAAAACAGTTCATTGAACAACTAAGTTTTTTTTAGTATTTTACGTAAAATATATATATATAGATAAGTTTATTGCATTGTTCATTATATAAAATAATTAAACTGCATTAAAATTAAAATTGGATGGTTGCAATAGATCCAAAGATGTAGGTGCAGTGTTCTCAGACCCAAGGTTCCTCACTGCTGAAAGCCATAAGCTAAAAACTAGTGGTGATATTGGATGAGTTAGCACTAAATAAGGATTTTATGCACAAATTTTCTAGCAATAATTGGTTTCTAAGATTTGCATTGAGTAGCATTGCTGTATGGAGAGTGTGTTATGTCAGTATACTTATACAAAAGATGGGATGATTGTGTTAGGAGAATTGTTGCATGTTATAATGGCAAGGAATGGAATAGAAGAATTGATGCAATAATAAGAAATGAGAAATGCAGAAGTAATAGGAAAATTAAAAAGAGTTTATAGATAAATAGATAGATAGATATATAGATAGATAGATAGATAGATAGATAGATAGATAGATAGATAGATAGATAGATAGATAGATAGATAGATAGATAGATAGATAGATAGATGGATGGATGGATGGATGGATGGATGGATGGATGGATGGATGGATAGATAGATGGATGGATGGATGGATAGATAGATGGATGGATGGATAGATAGATAGATAGATAGATAGATAGATAGATAGATAGATAGATAGATAGATAGATAGATAGATAGATAGATAGATAGATAGATAGATAGATAGATAGAGTATTGGATGTAAGTTAATTTATGACCATAGCAAGGAAAGTAATTTGCTGTTTAAGGCTGGAACAGAATCTTTAGCAACAAGGGAATACACCCATAAATGAAAAATGTGGATGATTTAGTCTGGATGATGTGTAAGAAAGGCATAGAAAATATTAGGCATCTGTTAATTGAATGTAAATGCCTGCAGGCAGAAAGGGTACAAATAATGAAGTTGTGGAAGGATAAATATAAATGAAGTGATTATACAGAAAGTGGGTTCTTGGTTTCCATACTGGTTTTTGGAAAAGATAAGATGAATTTAGATATAAAGGGCATAGAAATGGGATGGAGTAGGATGGAGAAGAATATGGAAAACATAGGGTGGAGAATGGAAAGAGAAGGTAAAGTGGCTAACAGGTTTCTCTGGGCATAATGGCTGAGAGATTTCTGACTTTTAAGGAGGAGTCACAGTGCATCACATCACAAAGCACATTATATTAAAATTAGTTAGTATGAGGGGTTATACTGATGTAATATTTACATGGGTATGACTACAATATCAAATCCACCAAGGGCTTTGAGCATTTCATCTTTGGTTTTTCAATAAATTCGATGATTGAATTGTTGGACAGGTGAGAAGATTGAAGCCTGTCCATTAAAGTTTAAGGAATTGTTATATTTTCACATGTGTGTAGTCATGCTTATTGACTGTTTGAGATGAAGTGGAGGATGAATGGAGACTGAAAATCCTAAGTTCAAATCACTCTATTTACTATTATAAACATTCAGTATACTGAATGAATAGGTTAATTCATATATATATAATTTAATTCACAATTTAGTGAAATAAATGATAACAATTTATTTGGCCGAAATAATTTTTTTAAAGATACACACATGGCATATCTTTATTTTTTGTGACAGCACAAAAGACAACTTGCTAAATGCATATTACAAGCCACAAGAGGATTGACAGAAACAACAATACAATTAGTCAATTCTGCACTGTAATATATATATAATGTAAAAAAAAGTATTTGAATATATTGTACATAATCTTTCCAATTGTAATTTATGCAATATTTTAATTACATAAATAAGAAAGTTATCCATATTCAAATTAAAAAACTGAGAATATAAACAATGTTATCATATTTCCAGTATTTGAAATTAAATTTGAGTCAGTTAAAACCAGTTCCGAGATTTTTGCGTTTATAACAATAGCTCATTCATTTCTTTTTGTGTCTACTCCAAGTAACTGTAAAAGCTTTTTAATACCATAATTATCAAGTTAAGTGAAAGTGTATTTTTAAAAATATAGTATTATCTGTGACTCCATATCTCCAAAACTTTTTACATCAGTGCTGCAAGAAGTATTTTGTGGATTAAAATGGGAAGCTAAAGGAATGAAAGTAAATGGAGATCATTTACATTTTGCATATGATGTAATTGTTTTTGCAAATAATGCTTTAGAGTTGCAGGAGTTATCAGATGAAAATAGAAAAGTAGGACTAAAAATAAATGTTAAAAAGACTAAAGTAATGTTTAATCGATTTGCTCAAAATATGAAAATAAAGATTGATTATGATGAGTTAGAAGATGTTAACAGCTACAAATACCTTGGTCAGATTATTAATACAGATGGAAACATAATGAATGAAATTAATCATAGAATTAAACTTGGTTGGAGTGCTTTTGGCAGAAATAACTTGATACTAAAAGAAAATATGTCAATGTGTTTGAAAAGAAAGGTTTTCAATAAATGTGTTTTACCAGTTCTTACTTATGGATCTGAAACTTGGAAACTTAATAGAAAAGCAATACAGATACTTCAGACCACTCAAAGAAATATGGAAAGATGCATGTTGGGAGTAACAAGAAGAAATCCAAAATGCAATATATGGGTAAGAAAACAAACAGGTGTTACTGACCTCATTGAAAAAATTAAAAGACTGAAGTGGAGTTGGGCTGGCCATATTGCTAGAAGAGATAATAATAGATGGACAATTGAAATCTTAAACTGGATTCCAAGAGATTGTAGAAGACCCAGAAAGATACCACATTTGAGATGGATGGATGAAATAAAAAATGTGCAGGTGATGTGGAGAAGAGAAGCTAAATATTGGAGAAGATGGATTGAACTGGAGATACCTTTATCCTACAGTGGTTTAATAATGATTTATGATGATCATGCATCATTCAAAATTTTACCAAACCAATGTAAATATGAATTGAAATATAGTTCATCAACACTGTTAGATAGGACACTTCTGAAATATTAAGTGGTTATATCTTAAATAAAAGTGTTTAAAACCAAAGCAAGTTAAATCTACTGTGAGTTATGTGAACATAGATTTGGTATTGCTGAAGAACTGAAAAAATTGACCCAACAGATTTTTTTTTTTCAAGTTTCAATGTCAGAATAGATTTAAATTATTAATTAAAGTTATTTATATAGAAAGATGATCTGTTTCTTCTCACAAAGTTATATATATATATATATATGTTATGGTTGAAGTTATTAATCGGTTTGTATTAATAATTACCAGTTATTATTAATAATAACCAAATAAGATGGTCAAAGTGATTAATTTTCAAAAAATTAACACATGAACTGGTGGTTATTCATAATTCTTGACTGTCAATGGTAAATTTAATACATTTCAATACCATTAGGTTGGCAATCAACATTAAATTTAATAAATTTCAGTATGTTAAGGTGTCAGCTTCTCCGTATTCCAGAGAAAAGAAGGAGTCATATCATTATGGTGTTTTTGTTAACCATTCACTTTGTGCTGATTACTACATTGTTGAAAGAGATTGATTTTTATTTACGTCTAGTGCTGGTGTGACTAGCACATTGTTTTTACATGTTCATTAATTTTACATTACCCATGAGCATAATGGAGGGTTTTGACATAATGAAGAAATGATTTAATGATCAAATGAATAATTTGAAATTGAAAAAGAAAAAAAAAATCATCAGTTATTTACAAGTGACGAGAATTACTTTTGCTTAAAGTTAAAGAAAACAAATGCTCATAGGAATCCCAATTTAGGTAGTCAAGGAGTCCAATGTTGCAATTGGACAGGCGATTGTGACTCAAATCGCTGCAAATGTAAAAAATCAAAAATTCTTTGCAGTTTTAAATGCCGCAAAAGCTCTTACTGCAAAAATAAATAGTTTTTCAATATTATATTATATTAAATTTTTCATATTTGTTTTGTATTCCTTATTTGTATAATTTTATCATAATTTAATAAATAATACAACAATAAATTTAAAAAATCACTAAATATTAAAATAACAACTAATAATATTAAATTATATACACCTGGGTCTGTTTTTACACGGACTTATTTAACACGATTTTGAAGTTATGCAATTCGTGTTTCACCGGAAGTCGAACTCCGATATTGCACTATTACTTTAAATAATAAATTTTGCGCACTCACGTTATATTGAAAGTAATAGCACATTATTGAAATTCGACTTTCAACTTAGTAATTTCACTATTTTCAGTGCTTTATAATAGTAAGATTTTATGCAATAATGAAATTAAAATCATGATTTCCACATTTTATGTATACACACATTAAATTTTACAAGATTATAATGAAAATTTGTTCAAACATTGTGCGTGTTAATTTTGCATTTTAAATCACATTCTGTTTTTGCTTTTTAAAAAAGAACGTTTAATCAATTATTAATCATTTAGTGTCAGCAAGTTTATTTTTAAAAGATGAGTAATAGCAGTGGGCACAATTAAAATCGAAAATTAAAGACAAAAATAAGAATTTCATTTTTAGTTGTTAGATTAATCACTAATTACATTGTCACCAGAAAACCATTAATTAACACAACATGAGAGTGACATTGGCATTAGTTGTATTTCATCTTGCGAGAATCTGATTTTTTTATCAGTTTGCAAATGAACCTGTTTACCGGCGATAATAATTAAAACGTGTATAAACAAATATAAATTACTGTAAATTATGCATAAAAATATATTGTTTTGAATAAAATTAAATATTATAGTTAAAAAAAGTTTGTCTTGTATCAATTTTTTTCAAATTTGAAATTTTTTATTAGTCATATTTTATTTCCTTATTTTTTTGCACGAATTTTAAAGTAAATTTTACGTTGGTGCTTTGCTTTTACGTGAGTTTTGAAAAATCACAGTCCATATCCCCCCTTTTTCAAGGCAAGTTACATCTATTTTTGCATGATTTCGTTTGCGCGTATTTTCTGAGGAACCTATCTATCGCATAAAATGAGACCCAGGTATATTTTTATTACATTTATCAGACTCCTACTAGTAATTATTAATAATTACCTGGCCAATGTGATTTATATGTATTATTTATCACTTGGACCAAAGGATTCTGGTAATTATTAATAATTACCGGGTCAATGTGATTTTTGTGTATTTTTATCACTTTGACCAAAAGACCCAGTAATTATTAATAATGACTAGTAATTATTAATAATAACTGGATTTATCTTAACTATAATATATATATTAAAAGCCTAAAGCTAAACTAGTTAATAAAATGATTAAAATTAATCCAAATTCAAAATTAAACCAGACTACTTAAAAACATAAAATAAAGTCTATAACACAACCATTGGTTTCCATGCCAAAAAGCAAAGGACTAAAAACATATTAATATATATATATATTTGTAGGTATGTTTTTAGTCCTTTGCGCTTGGGAAGGCTGCTTTTAGCATGGAAAACAATGGATGTGTTATAGACTTTTTTTTTTGGCTAGTCTGATTTAATTTTGAATTCGGGTTAATTTTAATTATATATATATTAACTATGGTCTTATATAATTAAAAATAACTACCAAGTTATGTGATAAAAAATTTCATAAGAACAGTATGATAAAATTTTCCTAATGTTAATACACAAATCGTTATTTTAAGCCAACAAAAACATCTTCTTCTGCCAGCATTAGGTATTACATAATAACAAATTCAGACATCTACAGTTTGAGAGAATGATGTTGACGGTATGTCAAATATTCACAATAGTCATGCAATTTTTGGCATTGCTTTATTTTCTGAGGTAAAACCACTTAGTATTCATTTTTAATAACTTTAGGAAATGCCAAATCACTAATGAAATGTAAATAAAAAATGACTTATGAATGAAAATAACAACAAACAGCTATCAAATTATATGATAAAATCTGTTCTAAGAATAGCATAGAAAAATCTCACAAGTGCTGAAGCTCAATTCATTATTTTTAATTAACAAAAAGAGTTATTTTTTTGGTATACCCTAAATATTATATGTGTCTGAAATTGATAATATATATATATAACATTTAGTAGCTAAAAAGATCTTTTGTTGGCTAAAAAAAAAAGATTTGGATATGAACATTTCTTTGTCGTGCTGTTTTGTGGATGATTTTATCACGTGATCTAGTAATTATTTTTAATTACGCTAGTTATTATTTGTTTATATTTTATTAAAGATTGGATCTTTTTCAAGATTATTAAAAAATGAATATTTAATAGTTTTGCACGGGGAAGTAAAATAATGCCGAATTTACCTTTCATTCTTGAAAATTGTTGAGGCTTGATTTTGTTATTATATATAACAGCTAGTGTGTATCAGAGGAAAATCTTTTATTGGCTAAAAATAACAATTGGAATATTGAACATCAATACTTGCAAGACTTCACCATGCTTTTTTTTATAAAATATTTTAACATATATATGATATAGTAAATATTTTCAAATATACATATAAATTTAATATAGGCAGGTTCTTGAAGAGTTCATTGTTTCAATATATTACATTTTGAATTAGGGCTATTTAATTTTAATATTATTTAATTATAAAAGGTTCATGGGTTTACAAGATTATTAAAATGAATATTTAAAAATCCTGCTCTGTGGATATGATTTAAAATCGATTTAAAAAGACGAAATAAACATCTCCATATTGTAACAGGAACTGGGTTCAAACCCTGTTACAAAAGGAACGAAAATGTAGTTGTATATAATTTTTGTTTATTTATTAGTATTAGATAATTATTTATAAAAGTCGCACATACCAATCGCACGTGTATTTGCTGGAACGAGGGGTGTGGGTATATATTATGAGTGGCATACGTATATGTAGGTAGATATTATTGTTCCCCCCCCCCCCCCCCAAAAGGGTTTATTTTTTTTTTTAATAAAAAGAAAAAAAGTGTTTTAAAAAAAGGTGATATTATTTTGAGAACAAGAAAGTAGAAGTTTAGAAGACTTTAAAGCAGGTAAAAGAAAAGTTTCTTTTGTGAGTATAAACTTCCTGAATGAATTGGCCAAATGGATCGCATTGTACAATAAAAAGAAAGAAAAATAAAGAAAGCAAAATCCAACTGCTTGAATGGATATATATATATTTTTGTGTATGTTTGTTTTAATTAAATGGATTTTTCAGAAATAATTTTGATTAAAAAAAAATGAACATGGAATGCCATTAGTTATTGAACTATTTTCGATCTATTTTGTGTGGTTAAAGTTGATAAAAGGATTTGTAATTAAAATTTCAGGAATTAAAAAGAAAAAGAGAGATAAGTAAAAGTCAAGATCGCTAAGTGTTTTTCCTTTTGTTTGACATTTTTATAAGAAAATCTATTTTTAAAACAAAGGAATACCAGCGATCAGGAAAAAGGCCACTGGGATTGATTAATTAATTTGAAAAAAAAAAAACCGATAGTTGAGCTCTGCTAGTCTTACGTGTAAGATATTCTAAATTTTATTTGAAAAAAATTTATTAGTTGAAAAGAAGAAAGTTGGAGAAGCAAATTGTGTGAACTAAACTACATATATGAGTGACCTCATGGATTACATGGGTAGAATCACCATCGTGCTTGGTCAGTGTTCGGACTCCAGCCATTTTAATATGCCACGTTAATATATTCTACAATCAACATCTCCAACTGCCATACATAACTAAAGCTATTTGAATCCAGTGTAGATCTATGCCATTCCGGAATTAAGCTGAAAGAATAAAGAACAGAAGATTGAATACGCCATTTTAGAGAGACTAAAGGAATGAAATGTTAAGTGGAAGCGATGGATGCCATATTTGCCTAGGTAGGATTCCCGGAATCTTTTTGCGAGCACTCGGAAACACATACGCCAGTTATTCAAATTATACTATACTGGTAAATATACACTTATTATGCCATTTTCAATTTTTAAAGTTAATCCAACCTAATTGCAAGAATATTTCATACTATACCTGTATTATTAAATGTTTTTTTTAATTGTCTTCTCCTTAATAATATTTCATTAAAATATTTATTATATGTATATGTGTGCCATTTATTGATTGTGTTTTTTAAATAAGTAATAGTAGATCTGTAGCTAAATTATTGATTTAGTGCGATACGCGTTATAGAATTTATGAGTTCCAAAATCTCATACACGTGCATGCTGGTGTGAATTTAACGATAATTTATAGCAAGACAGATTAGATAGCAAAGTATATGAGGATTGTAAAAGATTTAGTTTAAACTTTAATGGGATAACAGAAATAGAAAGATATAGAACGAATTGATTTGAAATTGCATTCCCTTTTGTTTCTTCTCCGGTGCATGGCGCTACCACACCCTGAGCATTAAGGTGGGCAACTCATTAAAAGGTTGAATCAAATAAATATTTGATAGACCCTACAATTCTTGTTGAATAACGAGATTGGCGCTTGGCAACGAACAAAAAAAAATATATTCGTTGTCCATAAATGTAGAAGTCTAATTAAAAGTTAAGTTAAAGCTGGGAGCATTCGATATCATTACCTGATGTGTATGTGTTCTGCTGTCGGTTGCTTCACTTACCCCTTTGAATGACCCAAAGTTCGGGAAAACATCGCATAAGGGGTAAATGACTCGGATTTGTTTTTGGGAAAACTTTGTATGGGAAGGGCCGTTAGTAATACATGCATCACTGTAAAAATTCACCCTCGGAAAGAAAGAATAACTGTAGAAAAATTGGTTTGATAAGGATAAAGGTTTGAATTCAGCTAAATTAAAATTTTAAAAACGTAAACATACACTGAATAGGGAGAAATTGTTACAATATATTAAATGTCAGATGTCATAATTATCACCAGCAGCCAATGTTTCCTTAATATATAACTTGACCTGCAATTGAAAATCCAATTTATTTTCTACACGTAGAAATTAGATGATAGCATCGCAAGATGTTTAATTAAATTTAATATAGGTGATGGAAGGTTCATAGCTCCAATGTGTATATAATCAAATGACTTATTGCTTAAGAGTTCATAAAAAGTTTTAGATCTGTGTTAGAACTGGATGTGATGACTGCATCAAACAACACAAAGTATATATATATCATTAAAAACCAGTCAACACATAGACAATATCAATCAACAATTTCAAACTGTTATCGTGGCAACCTCCTTGTCTATTTTCTTACAGTAAAAAATTATTGAACATGGCAGCTAAATGGTAGTTCAATTATAATTTAACAGAGATTTGGTAAATTTCACATAACTTTATATTTATTCAATATTAAATACTATTCATCATTATATATATAGTGGAACCGCAATAGCCATTGTATTTTGTTCCAAGCCTTCCTTACATACATCACATATAATAGCTCATATTTTATTGATAAACTTTGATTAGAATAGAATACACGTAGTTATTAAGATGCAACTGTACAATATTTTTTAACATCCATATATATATATATATATATAACATATGCTTTTTTTATAAGTGTACATAATACACAAACATATTGTGATCTGTGCATTGACATATATACTACAGAAATGGATAGAATTATAATCTTTGGCAAGCCAAAGTAAAATTTTATTATTGAAATATAGTTTAAAATAATTAAATGTCCCTTAGACCATGTTTTTAATTTCTCACTTGCATATGCCAAGATGCCATTTTAAAAATTATCATGTGAGAAATATAAAATAATTTATTTTAAAATTATTTATTGTATTTATAATGTATCATTTTTAGCATACTACTGTCGATAATTATTTCATATAAATCTTGCAAAAATATATTTCAATTATCAAAGCTTCTATTGCAGAATACAGTTAGAAAAATGGAATTTAGATAATACATAAATCGATTTTAATTGCTACTAATGTGGGGTTACAATTAGAGTAATAGAGAAAATTAGCGATAGAAAATTTTATTTGGTATTCGATACATTAAAAATCAAAATGAAGCATGTAAATATATTTCAATTATCAAACATTCTACTAATGAGGATACACTTTAATAATAATAATAATAATAATAATAATAATAATAATAATAATAATAATAATAATAATAATAATAATAATAATAATAATAATAATAATAATAATAATCATTTATTTCAGCAATTAACTCATTATGCAACAAACTACTATGGAAAAGAAAAGTATTAGCCATCTCAATAAAACAATTAAACCGACCTACAAAATGGAATGGTATTGGACTACATGAAATACTAGTGTTTCACACCCAAAAAGCAGTGAATCTGCTTATAGACATATTTAGATATTTTCCAGAGATACAGATTATAGTAGAAATCATACCCACTGATCAGCCTCCCCCACATATAACTATATCTACCTTGCTTGTGAGTTGTGAATCCGTAAAAAAACAATATAACACTAAAAACACAAATACATACACATATTGGCAAATACAAAATCTACTGTTTCCATACCAACCAATGAATAAACAGCCCATAATACTGGGAATAAATAATGGCCAACTATTAAGAAAGTTCAAAAAATGGTGCCTGGAACCAAAATTTTATGATTTCATTACCAAACTTAACCTGAATGCATTACCAGCAAGACACTTTATTTGGTACAAGAGATTTTACACAAATGGTGATCCACTGTGTATGATATGTCACAGAAATGAAAAAATACAAACCCATTTCCTACATGATTAGAAAAAGTGTGACAAATGATGCTGAACAAGTAGTGGCAACATGGACCACAATTAGTAAAACAGTAAATGCATACAAAAACCCACAATACCAATAATACATGCAGCCACATTCAGCTTATACATATATTGGTATATATATATATATATATATATAGATATCATGCATATATATATATATATATACATATATTGGTGCACCCATTGCACATTCACATGTGGAAACAATCCAAGAATACACACCAACACCTACAACAACAAACTTAAAATACTTAAGGATAGAGACAGTATTCTTGCACTACAGAACATTTTCACAGCAACATGGGCTCTCTTCAAAATACGCTCAGCCATTATAACAAGGACTGGAATTAGTACTCCTAAAAATAAATTTAAAAATGAGATAAGACTATTGATGGACAATCATAACAATTTTTTTACCTGGTTGAACAAGATAACTTTCAGAGACAAGGTCTAAACCAAAATTGTAAAAAAAAAATCCATATAAGGATGTGTAACCTATTTTGATGTAACCAACTGATACTCAATAAAGTTTGCTTTCAAACATCATCATCATAATAGTAATACTACTACTATTTACTACTACTGCTACTACTACTATTACTACTAATACTAATAATAGTACTACTATAGTGCATACATAATTAAATTATGGCAAATACAAAATTTTCAAATAATAATAATAATGATAATTTTAAAATAATAATATTTTACTGAGTATATGCTCATTCATTCCTGTAAAAAATTAAAAAAAAACAACAATAACTTATTGTACTATATTTTTTCTTTTTAAATTAAATAGAAAAATGTCCAACTTTCATTGCAGTTACATAAACTCTGGGTTATATTTGTTTTTTTGAATAACTTTTTTCTTATTAAAATGTAATAGGAGTCTTCTTATCAAAATACATATAATCTCTCTAATTGTTTTGATATTTTAAAATCAGTATCAACTTTAAAGTAAGTTCTAAAATTTTTTAAAACCTTTAGCATTATGTTTAGAAAGAAATTAATTATGCAAAATATTGAACAACAATTTTGAAAAAGATAATAAAGGAAAAATAAAATGTATATGCTTTCAACCTAAATCAATGAAATTTTGATTATCCATACATGAGGATGCAATGAGCATTTGCTCTAAAACTGCTAATTTTTACATTATCATAGTGAATTTATGGTCATGTATGATGACCATCTCTAGAATTATTTTACAAGTAAAAATCGATAATATTTAAATTTAAAGCTATAACAATGGGAAAAGATGGACTTTCCAAGGTGCTGATTGGTTGTTTCTTATTTTCAACAAAGGGAGTGCTTGTCAATGATTTTGATAGGTCTAAATTCTTTGTTTTGATTTTCAAATAAAAATATATATTTTAGAGTATTTTTTTTTATATATTATAAATTATTTTGATAAAATATGCTAAAAATATAATTATTTTAGAAAATAGTTAAGATTTTAGTAAAAAAAATTCACTTTTACACAAACATAAATTGAGAAAGAAATCAATGACTTAGCTGCATTTTCTAATAGGTTATAAAACATTCATTTTATGTTTTTCACTATAGATTATTTTTATAATTATAAATAGAAATTTAGTTTTGAAAAAACTTTTGTTCACTTTCATAATCTAACAAATTATTAATTTGCTTTTTACAAATGAAACTAAAATCAATATAATATTAAAAGATGAATATATTTTTACTGCTGATTCTGTAATTGACCAATCAAAAGTTTAGAACTTTAATTCACTAGGCCAATAGGGATTTGTACCAGTTTAAAGGTTAATGAACATGTGCTTATATGCAACTATAGAGAAGCTTGTTATTTCTATGATTGAATATAGCTTATCGCTTTTGGGAACTTATGGTGTTCTCATATTCATAACAAGATGAAATAGAATAACACCATAAGTTTTTGAAAATGCTAAGCTGTATTTAATTTATAGAAATAACAAGTTTCTCTATAGTCACATATAAGCACACTTATTATATTTATTACATTCTGTATAGAAGTAAGACAGGTAATGCCATTAAACATAAATGTGTACAGTGCTCCAAGATGGGAAAATGGCTGCTGGATATACTGTAAAATTTATTTCCAAATTTTAATTTTTTTAAAATGTGATCACATATGGTGGTTAAAAAAATCTTAATTTCAGGGAAAAAATTTTTGTTACATTTTTGTTTGATTGGTTACATTTTTTAATAGTGTATAATTGAAGTTGTATATATTGATATACAATAGTTCATGTCTTCACTGTATATGCTAGTTCTGTAATATCCACAAACATTTTTTTCAAACCGTCTTATGTATATTTAAAACTATAAATAATAGTGAACCAATATAATACACCTAATTAACATATGTGAACAATGAAATTAATTTACAGTATTCCTAATACTGACTTCATACTTTGTCAAAAGCTACTGACAATTAGAAAAAAGATATACTGACCTCTCTTACCAGATATTTATTTTTTAGAACAACTACAGCTCATTAGGTGATGTAGAAAATTACATATCAGAACTCTCCACCAGAAATGATAATCTGATTTTCTATTTAAATTCCATGATTGTTAACTTGATATTAATCTTCTGGCACTGTGACAGATTTAATTGTTCTCCCTAGTGTGCATTTTGTAAGCTTTTAATTTTTAATTCTAGTATTAAACTATTATTCTATATCAAAACATAATGAATTAGATTTAATTTTATAGAAATTTACATTTCCAAATGAAATAAATTTTAAAAAATCATATATGGACTTTGCAAATGTTAAAAAAATAAGATCATTAATCAAAACAAAAACATTTTTGTCATCCATAGCCAGGAGGAGAAGTTTAATTTTTTAAATTCAATAAAATCTTTTTTTACTGAAATTTGTTCTCAAAACCTGAATGGAAAAATGTCACTCTCTGAGAAATCTACAAAATTATACTTTAAAATATAATTTTTTAATCATCTTACTCAATATATCCTAAGAGAGTATTGATGATGTCATATTAGCTATAAATTGGAAAGATATAGTTATGCTTTGTAAATGTTACACTAGTATTTATTATCTTTTATTTTTTAAAATAAAGTATATATATGTAAAATAAATGTATAATCATGTATACTTCTGATTTTTAATAATTATTACACAATTATTGTGAAAAAATTATTGTGTATCTTAATAAACTTCACACAAATGTCAAGTTTTTAGTCATTCTAAAAATTTCATCAAAGTAATTTTGCAAAGTATGTGAAATCTGATAACAATAAAAGAGACATCAAGTCATTCATGTCTTAACACATTTTCAATTATCTTGATATCCTTAGATTTCTTTTGAAGTTAAAATACCAGAATAAAATTTACATTAATTTTCAGCAAAATAACTCAATAGATAAAGTTGACATTAGTAATTTTTCTCAATTTCTCCATATGAAGTCTCTAGCTTTGCTAAAGGAGATAGTTAAATGTATCTTCAGTTAAATACAGATGTATTTGGTGCTAAAACTTTTTAATGTAGTAATATAAACATTTCTCAATGAATATTGATTTTTTATCAATATTAATATATCCATTAGAATATAATACACTACTCTTTGAAAAAATATATATGTAATAATTAAGCTGGAAATTATGATGCTTGATGTATATGTGATTAAGGTGAGTAAATTACTTTCTCTCTCTCAGGCTATGAATAAATACTAACCATGTTTAGCAAGAATTGAATGCAGACTAAACCCACATACCCTAAGGAGATATATATGAAACCAATCAAATTAAATTAGAGCATTACTCATATGAGCTGCACACTTTCATAAGTTATTGGCCAATTAAGTCAAACCTCTCTTTCTCAGAATAATTTCTTATTAGTACATAACTAAATTTGCAATCACAGTATTTAAAGTGACAGTTAACCTGTTGTTTCCGGTGACAAAATTTAAGTATTTAAACCTTTAACTCAATTGTTGTTTAGTGATTATTCTGAGAAATAATATACGTATAATGACAGAAGTTAGTTTGATGTTTTCCCCACCAAGTGATAACATATGAAAGTATGGAGCCCATGACAGCAATATTATTAATTAATGTTATTGCTTATGTATGTCTCTCCAGTTTAGCATCTTATTTTTACACATATATAATCCTCAAAGTGCACTGCGTAAGATTTCATTGAGTGTTTCAATGTGGCAGAAATGGCTTTCAGCCATTACGTTTCTAAAATTAAGTTTAGAAGTTTAATTAATACTGAATATGTGCGTATTTAATAATAAGTACATTCAAGCTTTAAGAATCACAAATTCACACTCATGGCATTCAAATAGAAAGTCTGGCTATTACTTCTGGTGAGAAGATTCAGGTATTTTAATGCACCTGAGATTAAAGGTTATGTATATTACAAGAGGTCTAATCTGATATCTTTTTCACTGATCGATAGCTATAGAGCGTGAAACTCATATTAGCAATGCTGTGAATTAATATGGTTGGTTATATATTTGTTTTTAACCAATGGTCTTTTACAGTATCCCAATCCTATGTAACTATATATCAACCAATAGTCTGATTCTTCAATGTAATACTTTAATATTAAATAATTCACATATATACACACATTTAAAATATAATTTAATTTTTAAAATATACATGTTTACATATAATTAAGTTCCAACCAGTAACCACCTAAACATTCACAGTAAATATAGTAATCAATATTTCTCACTGCTGTCAAGGCAACCTTCACACCTTTTAATAGCAAGAATGGAAATCCATTCTTACTAATGGTCCATTGAATATATATGGACACTTAAAGATTGCAACTTGACTACAGAGTATGAAATATTGATACATGAATATTTACAAAAATAATAATGCATTTATGAAAAATATAATACAGTAATAAATCTGGTGAAAACAAGAGAGAGCATAAGTTCATGAGTGATTGGATGCGCAAGATTAACAAATAACCGATTGAAAAATAGGTCCGGATGGGGCTTACATAGATGGATGAATATCGTAAATTTTTTTTAATAAAGGTTTTAGAATTTTTTATTTTTTCATTATTAGTGCAGAATAGTTGAGTCCATGCAGTTGAAGAATAAGATGGAGTTTTATTTATATAACTTTGTGGAAGAGAATGATCCGATTAGCAGACCAATTATCATTCCATAATGAGTTTTTTCATGTCCATGTAACTATTAATTTTAGCTTCAACTGAGCTACTCTTGTATACCAAGGTGGATTCAAACCCTGTTTCAAAAGGAAAATTTTGTATCTAATTATTCTTTATCGTTCTTTTTTAAATCTTTTTCAGCACAATTCTTAGGTAAATAAGATTGGCGCTTGGAGTCATAAGTGACGTCCATAAATATGCTGGGCGAGAAATATAAGGAAATATTATGAATTATTTGAAGAAATATTATTAAATGTCTTAGAGAAATATGGTACGGTATATATTTGCCTCAATAATTGACTGTATTAAAATCACGCGTATGTGCGGATAGCTATATAAGTACGATACGGGAAAAACTGATTGCTAATAAACATAAACAATATATATATAATGAATATAATCTTTCTTTCATAATTTATAGAGAAGTTATTGAGATGTTATTACATATAAATTTAAAAGTCTATATCAATTTTATACACTTTTTTTTTTTTAAATAGTTACATCCCAAACTTGTTAATTTTTTAGGCACCACTCAAACTCCTTTATATTCTTTGTACATGTATAATTCGTTGTTTTATATAATTAAAAATAATTTATAATAGTATTGATTAGTTTAATTTATATACAGTTCTTTCAGTAATTCCATTATAGAGGTATTAAATAATGCATAGTGTTAATTATATATGTATGACGCATAATAAAATTGATTATAATAAATTTCTAGATAAATAATATATTTCATGCAATGTTTTTGATTTTGATTCAACCGTAAATTTTTTAAAATTTGGTTGATATAAGAAAAACAATCTTTCGTTTTTTCCTCAACTAATTTTATTTTCTTTCTCTCTCTCTCTCTCTCTCTCTCTTTTTTTTATTTTTGTAATTATTAGCGCAGAAAAGCTTAACTTATTTAAATTAGTAGAAGAAAATCGCATCAGTATAACTAAAATTTACTTTGCTACGAGAAGATATTCGTCTTGTTTATTAATATGTCAATTTATTTAAACTACACTTTTAAATTTCCATCATTTTTAAATTCACTTAATTCTTCCTACTCAATTAAACTCTTTCCGTATTTGTAATAATATAAGTAAAAATCATCTTGTTCGTTGCCGCACTTCTAAAGAGCCATTGTGGTCTTCTATAGTGCCACCGCATCCTAGATGGAAAAAAACTGGATGTCTATGCTTTGTGCAGATTTTTATGCCTCCCCCTCCCCCATTAAATAATTATATTAATGATATAGATTTCAATAAATTAATGACAAACGTTTAAAACTAACATGTTAGAATAAAATATGTTAAGAGAGCTAGATAGAAAGAGAGAGTCACGGTAGTAACCGATGATAATCAACTTTTAATGTTTAGTCATAGCTATCTAATGCCTAGTTACTCAATTTTCTTTATAGCAGAGAATTCAGACACTCTTCCGCACGAGTTCAAAAAGAAATACATCTGCACATTTAAATGTGATGTAATATTCACTCACGCAAAATAATTATTTAAACTTAAAAAAAGATTTAAGAACAAATGAAATTAAAGAAATAATATTGTGTTATTGGTTGAATAACATTTCATGTCAAACGTTTATCATTATATTGTTCAGCCATTAGAAACTGTAGTTAGATACAATTTGTAATCGAAGTCTTTATGTCTAGAAATAATATAATGTTTATAAAAATAAAATTTAACGGGCTTATATTCAAATAAAAATAAGGATGGGGGACGCTTTTTGAATTTATTTTATTAAGATTTCAGCAATATTTAAGCTTTGTTGTTTGTTCTGAGTTTTCTGTGATTGTCAAAACATACGCGTATTCAAAACATTGAAAGTCGTATGCCCTAAAGGTTGCGTATTTCTTTCTGATAATTTTGTGAAGATAGATTTTTATATATATAATATATCGTATATAAATTTTTAAAAATTCTCAGCTGTATTGTTAATTATGTTATTATTATTTTCAATTCTTGCTTAAGTCCTTTTTTTCGTAATTTGGGCTTGTGTACGCTAAAACACACAAAAAAATCTTTAAACAAAATCTCCTAATAGTTATGTACACTATTGTATCGTTATATCTTGTAGGTTCTTTATTTAAAATATAGAGATAAAAATAGCAGTCAAATTTATAATTTAAAACAAAAAAAAAAAGTCATTTTTTAGATTAAATTTTTGAAAAATATAAAAAGATTATTAATTTTATATTATTTTTTTGGTGAGAGGAATTGAAAAAAATTTATAATACATAGATTTTCTATTGAAATATTTTTTATCAAACGTGGGAATTTCTGCGAATGAATACTTCAAAGATTAATCAGCGATAAATTCTTTTATTTATTAAATGTATTATTTAACTTTTTTTAAAAAAAAAAAAAAAGTATGACAATTAATTGCTTTGGCAAACCCATAACTATTAAATGGAGGAAAAGACGGATATAATATTATAATAAAATTATAACATTTACCGTTTTTTTAACCACAATATAAAATGATGTGTAATTGAAACATTTAAAATGATAAGATTTACCGTTACGATTCCAAAAGATTGTAGATCAAAAATATTTCAGTGAACAGAAATATAAAAACCGAAAGATTAAATAATAGTAATTATCAAAAAAAGTTAGAAATATTATAAAGCACAAAGACTTACTAATTAATACCCTTCGGTAAATTTACGTTATACAATTTAAATAAATAAATATAATTGGACAGTTGAAAAGAAGTGTGCGAACTCGAACGTTACTCAATAGCCTGAGCGAATATTTTAATAATAAATATACTTTTAAAAAATTATAATATAGGGGATTTAAACATAGATTTTTAAGTTCACTTCAGCCATCTACTCTATCTCATATAACCGATACACATGACCACACAACATGTGAAAAAGATAAATGATATTCAATATACCTATTTCATGCTGAACCAGCACTCATAAGTTCTGTATCGGTTATATGAGATAGAGTAAATGATCAAGGGAGCCTGAAAGTCTGTATTCAAGTCCCCTATATTATATCTAGACGCCAGGTATATAAAGTATACTTGTAATTTAAAAGATTACAAAATCATATCTGTATCCTACCCATCCCTCTTCTGTGTATTTAAATAGACAAGGTCCTATACATGAGGCATCAGAATGACTTGAAATCAATATAGGCAGGGCAATGATATTGGCAATGACAAGAGATTTGGGCATTCCACCATCAGATTTTCAATAGTATGGATGGCTGAAGAGTTGGAGGGTGGAGTAGATTGAAACCTTTCCATTAAAGTGTGAGGATTTGCTATCTCAATATAAACCAAGCACTGATTATTTATATATTCATGTAAGAGATGATGATCTGGACCAACTGATGAGTGCTAGTTCAGCATGAAATATGTATAGTGGGGACCATTTATCTTTTTCACGTGTCTGATCATGTGTATCGGTTGTATAAGATAGAGTAGATGGCTGAAGGGAACTTGAAAGTCTGTTCAAGTCCCCTATATTATATTTAAATTCCAGGTATATAAAGTATACTTGTATTTAAAATATTAAAAAATTATAATTATACAATTTATTGTTAAAAAACCAAAATATATTGAAAATTTTTATGTTGACTATTTATTGTTGATATAATAATGCTCAGTTAAATATATGTGGTTTTAAGATATCTAATAGTTTTTATATTTTTTAAGAATGGCATGGATTTATATTAATTATTAGTAAGTTTTAATTGCGCTATATGCAAGCTTCACTTTCTTGCGTAAAGCGCAATTAAAACTTACCACTCAAAGGTGAAGTAAAACCAAAAAAATTATTAATTATTAGTGTGTATATTTAGTTATCAATGCATTAATAATAATAAAACATTGATTATTGAAAATGGAATAACAACGGAAAGAAACAAGACTCCCTACCTTACTGAGAATGCTCTAGTGAATGTTATCAACTGTTAGCATGGGCATAAAGTTTCAAGTGTTGATATCTCTGTAATAACACATTATTCATTAACTGAGATTTAAAATGTATATTTGGGCACAGGATAATTTCTAGATCAATAAATGATCCCTAATAATCATTAATATATCTACATAAAGTGGTTTTGTGTCAAAGTTGTTAAGTGCAGAAATTTTGACTTTATAAAACATATACTAACCTGTTTGCTGTGATATTATTAACATTTGTTTGCTGTGATATTACTAACAGTTGGTGCATATACTAACCTGTTTGCTGTGATATTACTAACAGTTGAATGCATTTGGAATATTTATCTAAAAATTAAACTTTTCTAAAGACATTCAACACACATATTAGATGATGGAAATAGTCCAATATAAAAATACAGCTAGAATAATTTATGTTTATAGATACTGAACAGCTGATGATAACATGTATAAAAGATTATGCTCTGTAACAACTGATACAGTGTGCTGGTTTAACACAAAATACCCATCTGAGGAGATCTTTATGTTTTGATCACATGGTTCAAGAAAGTGTGATGGGATAGAAATTTGACATATGTCAAATATATAAATGTGAAGTTAAGTTTAATTAGAAGGACTTGAACTGAGATTTCAAGCTCCCTACAGCTATATATAACTGATACACATGATCACATACATGTGAAAAAGATAAATGATTTCCAATATATGTATTTCATACTGAACCAACACTCTTCAGTTGGTCCAGATCACTATCTCCTACACATATATACAATAAGTGCTCAGTTTATATTAAGATATCAAATCTTTGAACTTTAATAGACAAGCTTCAATTTTCTTCACTCTCCAATTTTTCAATCTTCATCAGATTTTCAATGATATGGATGGCAGAAGAGTTGGAGAATTGCTTGTCCATTAAAGTTTGAAGATTTGCTATCTTAATATAAACTGAGCACTGATTGTACATATATGTGGGATATATATATATATATATATATATATATATATATATATATATATATGGGATATGGTGATCTGGACCAAATAATGAGTGTAGTTCATCATGAAATACATATATTGGAGATAATTTGTCTTTTTCTCATATATGTGGGCATGTGTATTGGTTTTAATAAGGAGTGCATAGCTGTAGGAAGCTTGAAAGTCTGAGTTCAAGTCCTTTTAATTAATTAAGTTTAGTATAGATAATATACTTATATTTGAAATTAAGTTTAAGTTTATTAAATATATATAAAGTTAAATTGTAACATGTGTTATACATGTCTTACTGATAAAATGAAGTGGGTGGTTCAAAATTAACCCATAATGAGAGTCTGATTTCTGAACTGATGAGTAATTGTTATAAGATAAAATATAAGATAATGCAAGGTGAAAGATACCCTGATAAAAACAAAAACTTGAAAACATATTGACTATTGACAATGGAATAACATATCTATATTTGCTAATAATTATCTATAATAAAAATATAAAACATAAACTGTACTAAAATAAATTACTATAAAAATCAAAACTTATATATAAAAACTGTATTAACTAGTATTTTATATGTAATATGTATTTAAATTGTATTCTCATAAAATGATTAGAGATTAATTTAAAAATCGAAATTACATAGGGAGATTAGCTTTAATCTGAAATATCTGATCACTGGGACATTTGGGATTTATGATTTTTTTGAATGTTAGCAATAAATATTTTCGCTGTTCATTTTAAGCTAACTCAGTTGAAAATTCAAATAAGTATTAATTCTATTATCAATAGTGTATGTATATTGGGAATATTTTTGTAAACTATATAAAGTTATTTTATTAATAGCAACATAACATTTTAAAATACAGAATATGCTTGTATTTGTATCAGCACCAAATTGTTATACAGCAGTAATTCAAGCATCAAATCAAAACAATAGTTTGCATTTTTGTTGAATAATAAAAGACTTTGAATTAGTTGTGTCCATCTACGTTAAAAAATAATTGTGGAAAATAGTCCCACAATTCCACATTAAGCAAAGTAAAGCATTAATCACAGAACTACTGAAAAACAACTTATAGTAAAATCTTTTAGGTTAGATAATTAATGTTATAACTGGTAAAAATATTAAATTTATACGAAATTGATGTATGCTATATTTTCTTAGCTAAATCCAAACATAACAACGAATACAAATCAATCTTTTATGATAATGAGCTCACTACTGGCCACACTGTCTTTTTCGTCAATGTCAGAACAACCTATGCTGAGAGAGATGACAGAAAAGGAAAATATAAAGAGGCTTAGATGATTGCAAAGAATCCACATTCTTTCAACAGAAAGGAATCATTTGTTTCCATTGTCAGAAAGTGGACATTTAAATATTAAGCCTCATTTGCATATCTGACTACACCCATATATATATAGGCCTAGTTCTAACTGCTAAAGTTTAAGCAGCACTATGATTCTGATAGTAATTTGCCAAAAGTATTCTTAGTGCATTATAAGACTTTTGCACTTTAATGGTTACCTTTTCTTAATACTCAATTATAGCAAGTTTTTAAAAATAAAGTAATTCTTAAAAATAAAGAAAATGGAGGAAAAGGGAAAGACATAAAGTGCAGATAAAATCAGGCCATGTTATTTACTTTGAGATTAGAATGTTAACTCAATATTAACATTTATGAATTAAGTTTCTGAATAGTGAAATCAAGAATTTTTCAAACCATTTTAGCTTACCATCTATTTAATCTCACCAGTTTCTACTATCTCTGGACTTTCAAAAATTGATGAGCCTATTATTATAAAAATAGTTATATAATACAAAAAATAAAATAATATAGTGAGAAAAAGGTAGGTTTTCTAAAATATGATATGTTCCGATAAATCTCTGCTTATTATAAAATTTTCTGACCCGTATGCTACCCTTTACCTTCCAAGTCATTTTTACTGTAATTTTTATATAAATAAAACATAGATATTTGCAAAAACAGGCTATTAAAAGAAATGAATAATATATATATATTTCATATGTCAATGGATTGACCGGAAAGTGAACCCGGGCCAGCTGCTTGTAAGGCAGCTATGCTAACCACAAGGCCACCAATGCTTGACAATAATATTTTTTTGTACATTTATATGCATATATTTCACAGAATTATTAAGAGCATAAAAACTAATTATGATTTTAATTAAAAATATAAGACCTTAAAGTGTGTAATGTAACTCTAAATTTGAAATGCTTGAATAAATTTTGTTAAGAAAATAGCCAGCAGTGGCTTTTTCATTGATTATAATCAACATTTATCTCTAAGCCATAATATTTACCTAAAAGGTAGATAGTTTAGCATACATAGAGTAAAGAATTGAAGATATTATGATAAAATCTTTTAAGCATTCTTGAAACGTTATTAATTAAACAAATAATTATATAATAAATTTAAATGTTCTTAGCATAGATAGATAGATATCGACTACTTCAGACATTGACTAAAAGCTATTGATTTAAAATAATACAAACAATACAATTACAATGATTTTACGGTTGGATTTATCAATAGGTATAATAGATTGGGAATGATTAAAACAGAAAAATCCTTGTAAATATTATTTAAGCAGTTGTAATCAGTCCTTAAGAAATAGATCAGATCCATGGATTGTAGTCTTGGTATATTACTAGTCAATTTCATTGTCTAATTATATATGATAATTGAATTAAGCGATTTTTTACTTTTACTTATATTACTAGATAATTATCCTATATTGTATAGCAAATTAAAAAACATCCATAATATTCAGCAAAATTAATCTGATAATAGAACTTTTATTGGTATTTTCAGTGTCTTCAAGTAAACTTTCACCTCTTCAAAAAAATTTGCATAAAATATTAATACAATAATAGCTTCTCTTAATTTTTATTATAATGATGTTCCTTTTAAACCATGTTTGTAAGTGTCTTCAGTAATTACAAAGTAGAATACCATTCTTTCTTTGAAGCAACGACTATTCTGCAGAATGCATATTTTGAATACAATTTTCTCATCAACTCCTTTATACCACCACCCACTTCACCAAACACTAGTCAGTGAAGAAGTATTATTATAAACTTACTTTAAATTAACCTTCATCAGTAAACCAAGCATCTAAAACTTATAATTTATTAATTATTGCATATAATAAATTATGTTTTAAAAAAATAATTTAACACAGTTTTTCTTTTCAAATCTGATTTATTTTATGAATCATTTTTCATTTCAATTTTCTTTAATGTTTCAACCATATTATATGATCATTCTCAAGGTTTATTCCTATAAAAAATATATATACACAAATATACATTTACAAAGTATCTATAAAGAATTTATAAAAACGATATAAAATATTTTCACAAAGTATTTCTTGCTCACTTAAAAATGAAAACGTAAAAAAATTAAGACAAATATGAAAGTAAACAAGAAGTAATATGTATATATGTATAATTTACTTGAAAATATTTTATCTTGTTTTTATATATAAATATTTATTTATATATATAGTTTAGATTAATAAGTTGTCTGTTATTTTGATTTAGTTATAATTTATTAAGTAAAATATACACCTATGTATGTGTATATATTTTATAAGAATAATTCTTGACAATGATCATATAATGTAGTCAAAAAACGTTGGAGTAAAATTGAAATTAAAAATGTTTCATAATATAAAACAAGATCTGAAAAGGAAAATTATTAAATTAATTTGTTTTTAAATACTAAAATTAATAAACCATATTTGGAAAGAAAATGATGAAATACTTAGTATAGCATAAAAAACTTAAATAGTTTTTTTTTTTTTTAGTTTTGGTGCTGAAAACTACAAATTGTTTGAAACTATTGTAAAAAATATAAGCATTCTTGGTTTAAAGTGATTAAAAGTTTGAATAATTTTGAAATTTATGAACGGATAACAAGTACGTGAAAAGAATTATTTATATATTAAAAATTTACAGCACTAAATAATATGCAATATTTTGGAGTGATGAAATTTCCAAGTGGCATCTCTACTAGATGCAAAGGCATATCATCAAAGCCTAACTGCAAACAAGATAAAACATTAATCTATTTCACCTGCAAAATACAATATAGATGATATTATATATTCAGTATAACCCTTTTATTTCTCTGATTATACCATTATCGATCCATTGCAGGATGAAGGTCTCCCTCTCTCTCTATAAGTTCAACCCATGTTCTCCAATCTCTAACCTCTCTTCTCCACTTCCTTATTTCATTCATCCATCTCACATTTGGTCTCTTTCTATGTCTTTTAAATCTCTTGGAATTAAATTTAAGATTTAAATTACCCATCATTATCATCTCCTGTGGCAATATATCCAGTTCAACTCCATTTTAGGTTTTTAATTCTTTCAATGATCTCAGTAACATCTGTTTTCTCTATCGCCTGAGTATTTCATTTTCAATCTATTCTTGTTACTCCTAACATCCTCTCTCCATATTTCTTTGAGAGGTCTGACATCTCTGTATTGCTCTTTTATTAAATTGTCCAAGTCTCAGATCCATGAGTAAGAACTGGTAAAACACATTTATTAATAAACTTCCTTTTTAAACATATAGGCATACTTCCTTTTAATATTATGTTATTTCTTTGATTTTGCATTTAAAGTCAGTAATGCACTCTATCTTATTCAATTCTACCATCACTTATATAAGTATGGTTAAAATATCGCATACAGTGGAGTTCATGAAGACATTGCCATAAGTTAAAAAAATCTTGTGCTGCCTTATTATGAGTACGAATTTAATGTTCACTCATTGATATGTTTTATGTCAACTCACTTGTAATAACATGATAAAATCATGATAACATTAGTGGTAATTATTTATTTATAGAACAATTCAGAAACTCGAAGTCTATCATTTTTCTACATTATAAATATATAATTCAAAAAGGTAACAAACCTTTCTTATACCACTATAACTTAAAAATATGTGAGCTTAGGTGATATCATAAAATAAGTGCTACTTATGTATTACACCTGCTGCACGAGTTTACATGACAAAATGCTGTATCTTTCTCACGAGGGGGTGTTTGCATTGGCAAAATACCATATTAAAAAATCACAACGACAGTGTTCTCCATTGCAAACACCCTCTGCCCCACTAAAAAAAGATACAACATTCTGTCATGTAAACATGGGCAGCAGGTCTAGTACATAAGTACCATTATTTTTTTATTACAATATTATTCTTTTGAAGAGAAGTAATTAATTTGTAGAGTGCACAGAGAGCTTATGTAAATAGTCTGAATAGGCACTAACCTGTATTCAATGCACTTTGAAATTTGCAATAATCAAGCATATTTTGCCGATAGAGGGATCTTCCAAACCATGACACAAGCTAGCGACTTTTATAAAGATAAGAGTGGCTGTCTTATCTTTATAAAAGTTGCTATCTTGTGTCATGGTTTGCAAGATTCCTCTATCAGCAAAATATGCTTGATTATTGCAAATTTTAAAGCGCATTGAATACAAGTTAGTGCCTTTTCGGAATATTATTCTTTTATATGTATATATATTTCTAAAATCAACATAAATATATTATATTTTTAAATATATGGTTAAGAACTCCCAAGATGCATTTCAACAAGAATCATGTTTTTATTGATTGTTCTAAGTCATCACATGCTCAATGTCCATTGAGCTTGCTTTTCACTTTCCTAAAAAATAATTGAAATAGGTTATTGTTTGGGAGGTTTTAAAAAGTTCAAGTCTCAAAAATGACAGAGTAGTATCACAAACTATAACTCTATTACAATGTCAGACTCTGCAGGACTTCTATTTATCCTAATAATAATTATATCAATCCAATTCTTATGTATCACTTTATCTAATCCATTCTTATTTAAGAGCAATATTTAGACAATTTCATTATTAATTATTAATATACATTTTAGTGTCAAAAATTAGTTCATTTCATAATACAGATATATACTTTAACTTTATCACATTTTAACATCATTACTATTTTTGGATATAATATTTGAAATACAGGCACTATTCATATACCTGGAGCTTAATTGTAAATATAGGATTTGAACTCAGCCTTACAAGAACCTTTCAACTATCCACACTATCTCATACCACTTATACACATGACCACACACATGTAAAAAAGATAAACAATCACCAATATTTGTATCCCATGTGGTTGGCCTGTTCATTAAAGTATGAAGTTTTGCTGTCTTAATACAAACTGAGTACTGATTATATGTATATGTGGGAGTTGATGATCTGGAGCAACTGATGAGTGCTGGTTCAACACAAGATACATATATTGGTGCTTATTTGTCTTTTCTACATGTGTGTGGTCATGGGTATCAGTGATATGAGATAGTGAAGATAGTTGAAAGGTGCTTGAAAATCTGAGTTCAAATACCCTATATTTGTATTTATTAAAACAGGCAAAATTCTCTATAAGTATTTCCACTCAGTGCAATCCAGAATAATCAATGGATGCCAGAAGGCTTGTGCAAAAAATCCCCATCTAGTGCCTACTCATCCAATATCCCCAGATGAATTTCTGGCTTGTGGTCTTCGTCAATGAGGAGCCTTGGATCTGAGAGCACTGCACCTAGATCTTGGGATCTAATGCAACCCTTCAGCAGCCACCTTTTACCTCTACTTAACTACAAAACTATGAGACTCAAATTGACAACACTATAATATTTTAAATCCAAGATCATCAGCCTATAGAGTCATATAGGTTTGAACTCAGTTCAGTACCTATACATTTTGGTGTCTTTGGTTTTTTTAATAACCATAGCCACCATTATCCTATTAGGCAGGATTGGTTTTAAGCCAATAAACATCAACTGATCACTATTTCTTATGCTTGCTCTTAACTGTTATTAAAACAGGCAAAACTCTCTATACGTTTTGCCACTCAGTGCAACTCAGGATAATCAACGAATGCCGTAAGGTTTGTGCATAAAATTCCCATCTAGTACCTACTCATCCAATATCCCCAGACTAGTCTCTGGCTTGTGGTCTCCATCAGTATTTTCAATTTGAGTCTCATAGTTTTGTATTTCAGTAGAGATAAAAGATGGCTGCTGGAGGGTTGCATTAGATACTAAGATCTAGGTGTAGTACTCCCAGATCCAAGGCTTCTCACTGATGAAAGCCATAATCCAGAAATTAGCCTGGGAATATTGGATGAGTAGGCACTAGATAGTCTGGGGATATTGAATGAGTAGGCATTAGATGGGGGATTTTATGCACAAGCCTTCTGGCATCCATTGATTACTCTGGCTTTCACTGAGTGGCAATATGTATAAAGAGTTTTGCCTGTTTTAATAACAGTTAAGAAAAAGCATAAGAAATAGTGATCATGTCATTTATATTTATTCTTGGATATATATTATCCATTTTTAGACCAATATAAATACTCACTTTACTTTTTTTACCTATATAAAAAAAAAAAACGTCTTTACTGATAGTTTGAAGATCGCATATCATTTAAGACAAAAAAAAAATTATCATAGTTCCACTTACTATCTAAATATTTGGTATTTATACTAATTATTAAAATCAAATGTTGCAAAAATTTAGCATATGGCTCTTCATATAAAACCCTGATTGATTATGTATGAGATGTTATCAGTATATTTTTAAACATCTTTAAACACGAAGGTTGAATAAATGTTTTAAAATGTCAACATTAGTAGATTTTATTGTTCAGTTTACAAAAATCTACTATAGTAGCTAATTATAATTTCTATACCCTATCAACAGCATGTCTGTGAATTTCATTAAATACATCAAAGAAAAAGCCATTCGTGTACTAAATATGATGACGATATTAATAAGAAGAATGAAGACTAAATATAAAAAGTCTTATTAGAGATATTAAGAATATCTATAATATTAAAAAAGTTGTAATATATAAAGAAGATAAAGGCTATAGATTTGCTATTATGTATTATTAAGATTATATAGATAAAATAAAATATGAAATAAATAAAGATACAATAAATTATTAAAAGACCCTACTACTAAAATAAAAAGCAAATATATAAAATTGCTTAATAAAAGAAAAGATTATAAAATCATAAATATAAATGAATATAAATTGTTCTATTCTTCTTATAAAAACAGCTGAAATTCATCTAGATAATAATTAATTATTATTATTTAAGTTTAATGATTTATTTTACAAAAATTATGTAAATATTTAAATAAATGGATAACAAGATATAGGATAGATTTTTTAAATAAAAAATACAGATAGTATTATAAACAAATTAAATAATATAAAATTGACTAGAAACTTAAAATATTTTTTAGAATGGATATAAAAAAAATACATCCAAATATTTCAAGAATTAAAAGTATATAAACATTAATAAAAAAAATTTGCATCAATATATAAATGATATAAACATAATAAATATTATAAAAAGTTTAACATTGATGTATAATAATTTATGTTTTAAATACAACAATGAATTTTATAACGTATATAAAAGATAGATTATGGATTATGTAATTAGTGAGTTAATATCAACAAATTAGAAAGTATTATAATCTAAAAAAATAATTAGTCAAATAATACATTCTTTTAGATATGTAGATGATATTTTAATAATTGGTAATGAAAGAGCTATGAATAATTTTATAAAGATTTTAATAATATAAATAATTTGCAAAATTAGAATTTGAAAATAAAATTAAATATTTGTTTAGATATAGAAATAATGATAGAAAATAATATATAAATATATTTTTTTAAATAATGTTTTTATTAGTCGACTTAAAACTAGAAAAAATAAGAAAGTAATCTGACTAAAAAGTAGAAAAAAAACTGAATCTCAGTTAATTTCCCACTCTTGGAAAATATCACAGATCTTAAAAATCTAGACTTATTATAAAATAATTGGAAATTGCAGAAATATTGTCATTTAAAACAGGCAAAACTCTCTATACATATTGCCACTCAGTGCAAGCCAGAGTAATCAATGGATGCCAGAAGGCTTGTGCATAAAATTCACATCTAGTGCCTACTCATCCAATATCCCCAGACTAGTTTCTGGCTTGTGGCCTTCATCAGTGAGGAGCTTTGGATCTGAGCTCCTAAGATCTAGGTGCAAGCTCTCAGATCCAAGGCTCCTCACTGATGAAGGTCACAAGCCAGAAAGTAGTCTGGGGATATTGGATGAGTAGGCACTAGATGTGCATTTTTTGCACAAGCCTTCTGCCATCCGTTGATTAGTTTATTACTCTATCTTGCACTGAGTGGCAATACGTATAGAGAGTTTTGCCTGTTTTAATAACAGTTAAGAGCAAGCATAAGAAATGGTGATCATGTAATATTGTCATTTCAAAAACATTTGGGGCCTTTTTAATTATTATGATTTATTTGAGTTTCAAATGCGTTTTTGAAACGACAACATTCCTGCAATTTCGAATTGTTTTATAATAAATCTAGCTTCTCAAGATCTCTGATATTTTCTAAGAATGATAAATTAATTGAGATACAGTTTCTTTCTACTTTTTAGACAGATTACTTTATTTTTCTATTTTTTAATTGGCTAATACTATTTATATAAAAGCAATATTTAAAAAAAATTTTTTTTTACATATTATTTTGTTAAAACTAAAAAAAAAAAAAATCTCAACCGGAGCAAATTGAAATATATGGACTACAGATGTAAACATACACAGACATGGCAAGTTAATAAAAAAGCATATTTATACTAAACATTTTATTAAAGAAGATAAATAAATTACTCGATAAAGTCCTAACTCTTATCTTCATTATAATATGCATGCCCAATAAAAATCGTATGAATATTCCATGTCAGTTTGTATTTGATAAGAATCCTAACACATTGACATTTTTAGTGATAAATTAAATAAGAAGTGTTAGAGAATTACTCTTTGCAATAAACGGCCTATGGTGACAGACTAGGAAAGCTGACAATTGCTAATATACCAATTGATGGAGAGAGGAGGGATAATTCACTTACATTATAGTACTACAAATAAGTTAAACCTATTTTGAATTTATTTTGAAATTTATCTTACCAATGGGTCTACAATATTCTTCTCGTTCATTTTATTCGGAGACCAATCGGCTATTAATTTGTTTGGTGATTGAAGGGGAAAATGTTTGGCTTAAGGACAGTTTCAAAATGTTTACTGCAATTCTGGAAATAATTTTTGCCTTTTGATGGCAAAAAGTCAAACAAGTTCTTTTATTGTGAATATACAGCACAATGATATTGCAAATTACAATATCTAAGAAATTTGGTTTTTCAAAATCTTAGTCTTAGATATAAATTATGTTTATTACAATTTTTATTTTATTTCCCAAAGATCAAAGCACATCATTAAATAGTTATGTTCTTGTAATATAAATTATATTAAAAATACTAATATATTTCAATTGTAAATATTTAATATTTTGGACAATAAATTTTAATCTTTTTTTTTTTTTTTTTGTAAATAATCATCTTATACTGTAAAGCATGGATGGACAGTATATAGAGCATACAATAAATGTAACATGGATTAAATGGATAAGATATTAAAAGTTAAAAACATTAATTTTTATTAATATTCAGAAAAAATTATAAAGAAAATTCACATTCAGTGAGTCAAACTAAAAAAAAATCATATTTTTTTGTTCTGCATTTATTTTGTAAAAAGACAATTGACACTTGTCTAATTTTGAGTGTCCAATCCACAGCCAATTGTCAATAGTCTTTTATTTTATTTTGTAGTAAATGTTTTTACTACCCTGATAAGTTGTGTTTTGTAAGTCGTACAGTTTTTTTATTCATTTACTCATTAAATTATTAAAAAATAAATAAAAATATCAGATAATTTAATAATTAGTGGAAATTTATTTTTTATTATATTAGGACCATTAGGATATATTCTGACATAATAGAAGACATGATTTTAATAGGTTCTACAAAATACATCATCCCAAAATAGAAGGAAAACAAAAACTACTGATTAGATGACAAAAAAACATGTGACAAAAAAAAAAGAAATAAAAAAAAGACAAAACATGAAAAAAAAGTTATGGTAGAGTAGTAATGCCAGAAGGGTCCTGTGAATATTTTTCTAATTTTACTCAATAAAAGGAAGTTTTATTTCTGATTGGAAAAGTTGTTAAGCCTTATTTCTAAGCATCCCTGAGATGTCTTAATAGTCAAAATATTGAAAGAGAAAAAAATGAAAATAATCTGTCAAAGCAAACAGTTGTAACATCTCTGAAAACCTCTTTCATGATGTAGTTGAACAATTTTGCACATCAGATCTAAATAAATTTGCAGATATAAGTGATATAACACTAAAAAATGAATTGAGAACAATTTTAAAATCTTCAAAGAGCTTATTTATTTTGAATCATTTCATGAAAAAACAAGAGAGTTCAGATTTACTTGCCACATAAAAACTGGATAAAAACTCTATGGCTAGATTCCATTTTGTGTAATCTTAACAATTGGTGAAGCTCTATCATTGACCAGTAAGTTCATTGGGATTACAATTTTAATTGAGAACATTTAATGACAGCTTCTAAAATATTATTGCATTATGCACCATGTTATTATTTGGAACAAATAAAATTTTCAGCAGGCTTAAAATAAAAGAATGAAATAGATCAAAGTTAAGATAATATTGAAACAATGATCTCAATTTTTGTTGTGGCATATGATGGATGAATTTCTAGTAAACAGGTTATAAGTAGATTTTGAAAGCTGAAAAATTCTGTTCATGGTTTTTGTTTTTTTAAAATAGAACAAAAAATATTTGGATGATATTTAATTTAGCATTCTCAATTAATGTAATTAAATATCTGTTGATCTAAACCTGAAATTTGAGACAAGAACAAACTGATTAGCTAAGTAACAATACCCAGATGCACAGTAGTACCACTCAGTGCAATCCAGAGTAATCAATGGATGCAAGAAGGTGCAACACTCTCAGATCCAAGGCTCCTCACTGATGAAAACCACAAGATAGAAACTAGTCTGGGGATATTAGATGAATAGGCACTAGATAGGGATTTTATGCACAAATCTTCTTGCATTCATTGATTACTCTGTCTTGCACTGAGTGGCGCTACTGTATGGAGGATTTTTATGCTGGGTTTGGAAAAAGATAAAGGGGATTTAGATATAAAGGTTATAGAGTTGACAAAGATTATGTTGTGGAAATGGGATGGAGCAGAATATGGGAAAATTTAGAGTGGGGAGTGGAAAATAAAGTGGCTAACAGGTTTATCTGGGCATAATTGCTGATATATTCTTGAGACTTTGTTTAAGGAGAAGCCACAATACATCACATCACATCTCTGTGCAACAACTTTTGTAAGCATGAAGAATGGCTCATGTAATGTTTAGTGGTTTAATACCAATCCTGTCTAAGTAAAAAATATCAAGGCATTCGAAATAAGATAAAAACTTAGAAAATTTGGAATTGAAAACAATGTGACACAGCTTCTGCATTTAAAAAAGCAAAGAAAATGTAATGAAAATAATATTAATGTTATAAAATATATTTAAAACATTAGATTATTACAAAAATTACATGATGGTTTTGAAATTTTACTCAATAAGGCCTGAAAATGTCTAATAATATAAGAATAGAATTTATTTAAGGTGAGAACCAGTTTATTATAGAAAATTAAATTGATGCACTTTTCAGAGTTACAAATGATATTGGCATGATTAATTTCTTACATTCAATATGTTATGAACAGAATCCAAAACTATAACAATTTACTCACAGTTATATATGATGTTCAGATAACAACTCCCAACGCAAATAAGCATCGTCATTCTAAGCATTTTCATTTGTTAGATTGATAAAAATCAAAATAAGGTTGTGAAATACTGATTCAAATTTGAAAAATGCAGTTTTCAGTAAAAAAATTAACAGATTAAAAGCAAAACAAATTCAGAAATCTCGTTAAAGAAAGCAGTGTTTAAATCTTAAATTTTTTTATTGAAGATCATTATTTCATCAACAAAATGCTAAATATTATTTACCATTTAATATTTTATTTAATTATATATTTAGAAGGTAATCATCCCTTTTCATGTGTGCCATACTATAAATCAGCAATGTTAAATGCAAGGGTACTCTTATTTTAGCCTCAAGATAAAGACTTTGGGAAAATAAGAGTGGCCATCTTATTTTCAAATTTACATGCACTTATATAGGCAAAAGGAATAAACAGCATGAAAATATAAATCATTCACTTAACATCCATTTAATATCTCAGATTTAAATTATATTATAGTGCTAGTGAGGAGGGATAATTGCCTTCTAAATATAATTACAGTTTGATACTATGCTAGTAAAATTCATTGATTATTACATAGTTTAATATCTTCTAATATTTGTCATCATCATCAACCATCATCAATCTACTGCAGGATAAAGGTCTCTCCAAGTTCACTCCATCTTCTCTGATCTTTAGCTTCTCTTCTCCACATCACCTCTGCAAACTTTCTTATTTCATCCATCTCCCCTGTGGTCTCTTTCGGGGTCTTTTACAATCTCTTGGAATCCCATTTAAAATTTCAATTGTCCATCTATTTTAATCTCTTCTAGTAATATATCCAGCCCATCTCCACTTTAATCTTTTAATTTTTTCTAATATTAGCAGGAAGAAAATTATAATATTTCATAAGTGCTAATAAGATTATTAAAAGAAATGGATGTAAAGTGAATAATTTATATATTCACACTCTCACTCCAAAACATTTAAGATTTGCCTATATAAGTGCATTTAGGCTCAAAAATAAGATGGACATTTTATTATCTCAAAGTTTTTCTCCTGAGGTTGGGGTAACAGTTATCCTTGCATTTAATATCTCTGATTTATATTATAGTATGGTGCTAGCAGAGAATGGATGATTACTTTATAAATATAATTATAATTCAACATTACACTAGTAAAGTTTATTAATCATTACATTTAATATATTTTACACAAAAATTTAATCATAGTGTAACAATTATATAATGTCATCAACTCCTGCATAAAAAATTGTCAAAATGGATTGTAAAACATTGGTCAATCATGTCTTTTACTTAAAGAAAAACCTCAATATTGTATTCTTTTTTCTTTCAATATTAAAATTATATTCAGATCTATAGAAACAAGTTTTAATTCATACTTAGCAGTATATATGCTTAGTTATCTATTGACAGGCAAGTTAAATAACCAGATAATAAAATACTGCAAAAAAAAAAAACATGCACATGGCTATAGTTTACCATTGCTTAGACTCTTCTTACACATTTTATTGTAACGTCTTAGAACTACAAGATTTTTGTGAAGTGCACTGAAATGCTGATTAAATTATTGTGCATATTATATTGAATTATCTTAGTAATGATGAAATATTAGAACCACTTTTACTACTTTTATTATTACTACTGCTGCTGCTACTGCTGCTATTACTACTACTACTATTGTTGCTGCTGCTACTACTACTACCACTATTACTGCTACTGCTTCAGCTACTACTACTACTACTACTACTACTACTACTACTACTACTACTAATAATAATAATAATAATAATAATAATAATAATAATAATAAAAAATAATAAGCTTGTTTAAGAAAGCATGTAATATTTGACACTCAAGTGACCTAGGCTGAGCACAACTGTTCAATCCAATTAATCGAAGTGAGTTATTTTAAAATTCTACTGAGTTGAGAACTGATCTGGAAATTTTTAGTTTTTGAGTCTTCAATCTATCAATCAACAGGTTTAATTAATTGCAAGGTAGATATATTATTTTCTTTAAAGTTTTACTAAAGCAGAACCACAATCAGAGACGATAATAAATTTATAGCTTAATGATACTGACGATATTAAAGGTTGTAATTTTCAAATCTGAAAAAGTATAATGTATATACTAGAGGTGGCTAAAGATAAATGACGGAAACATGTGACTCTCATAGAGACAGGTTGGGTTGAGCTTATTTAAATCATCACAAACAATACAAAAATTAAATAGAAATCTTTCAAATTTTACATTTAATTTTATTCCTTCTATTTTTGCGCAATCTCATTTAATGACTAATGAAATAAAAATTGCATATTTTCTTCTATTTTTATAGTCAGAATTTTGAAAATCTTTAATATTTGCAATCATTAAAACACTACTACGTTCGTGAATAAACATTATTTATCAGTATTTGTAATTGAAATAGATTTTTGTTATAAAATATGCGAGCAGTAATTCAAACGTATGTGTTTGTTCTTGTTTTGCGGCTCTCAAACATCTCTATTTTATGTACGTGGTTCTAATATTAACCAAGTTTGACTACCCTTGGTCTATATAATTTAAAGATCATTTATATATATGTAATTAACTAAACGCAATATTAACATAACGTATGTTAATAAAATCTTGAAAATATTAAATACAATCTGCATTTCGGCGTTGAGCCTTGCCAAAGGCAATCGCAATGTTTGCCAACACGAAAATGCATTAAGACTATTTAATATTTTCGAAGTTTTCTACGAACATGTAATATTAGTATTGACTTTGATTCATTATATTTTAATGATGGAGTTATCGTAATTATTTATAAATGTAGTCATATATATCTGAACTGTGTTTTTCCTCAAATACTTAGTAAAAAAAACTTCGATAGCTTACTTTATCAAATGATAACAGTTGCTTATATCGCCATTAGCAGCTGTTCCGCTTGCTCTCTGATTAATTAATTATATAGGTTAAAAATAAAATGAGTTATTATTAATCATTCTTTTTTCCTACATTAGAATTATAGTTTTTTTTTTTTTTGCATTTTCTTAATATTTTAGATAATGTAAACTTTAACATCAGAATGAATTATGCCAACAATTAATTCAGGAAATGCTGTTAAATCTCGTATTTCAAAATTGTTTGTAGTCGGAAGACAATAAGAATTAATTTAGAGAAAAGAAAAAAAAAGGTTGATTATGGTATCTGTGCAGGAATTCGTCGTTTGTCTACAGTTTGTTATGACTAGCATTACCATTATTACGAGGTGATAAAATATACACGACCAAGAACTTTCTTTTCTAGGAGTTCTTCTTTCTAGTAGCTGAAACTTGAGATAAAAGATGACAAATTAACCTCCATATGGGCGCCGAAAATAATCTTCATTACTAATTTTTAACTTTTATCACCTGAAGAGGTCACGCTAAATGGGTAAAAAAAATATTTTTAAAACTAGTTAGTTCATAATGAAATCTAATCATCACTAATTATATATATGAGGAAACTAGCTAAAGAACTTTGAAAATAATTTTCAGTATTATAACAAAAAATTTGTAATCGATTAAACTCTAACTTTTAACCCAAAAAATTCACTAATGAGTTCGTAGAATGTTTACATTTGATTATTTACGTCACATTAACTGTTGTAAAATACTACAAAGTCTGATTAAATGTTTGAATATTGTATAATTAATCGCTGGTATAAATTTACAAAGACACACACATTGAAATTTAAAAGTATAAATAAATATCTTGTATAATTTAATTTGTATACCCACGAATGAAGCTTTGTTGTGTGTGCTTGACTGAAGTTTAAACTTATTAAAAATTTAGAATCTAAAATAAAGTGTAGTCTAGAAGCGAATGACACAAAATCCAAGGATTCTTAGATCAATTCAATATTGCAGAAAAAAGTTGAGTTTAGTCATTTGTGTGGAATTTATTGTGTGGGTCTTTTTGCATGTGGGTGTTTCAAGTCTCTTGCCAGCTCGAGCAATTGACCATACAGGCAAAACACAAAGTGATCGAATCATATTATAATTACTTTTTTTTTTCATAGTTATTTTACAACACAGATTATACTCAGACTTTTACCATCAGGTAAACTCATTTTTTTGGAAAACATACATCAAATTATTCCTTTTTTTACTTTCAAAATCTGCACTTCGGAGTATTAATTTATTCTATTTCCTTTGTCTTAGAACCATCTTTTGAAAGCTTTAGTAATCAGTAGATACAAAATATGACCAGAATCTCAGTTTGGTTTTTAGGTGCTAGCCACTTTTAGAGAGGAATAGAAATTTGCACGCACCCATCTAGCAAAACCTTTCTTCCCTTTTTAATCTAAACTAATAAGTCAAAATCTCTAAGACTTTGGTTTCAAATCACCTTGATTGTATAATTTTTTTTTATTAAAAGAAACTTTATTAATAGCAAACTTATACAAATATTAATATAATTACAATAGAATAAATTTATAGACAAAAATTTGATGAAACTACACCCATATTGGTGTGATGAGTTGTTTAACTTCAATGTTCAATGACATGTAATTCAACTTTGAAGAGTGTAATATTCTAATATAATAACAATTATAATATTCTAATATAATCATGGTGATCAAATTAAAGAAGAGTTTAAATATTTATTTTCAGGAGTGAAATCTGATGGAGTGCGTTAATGGGAATAATAGCTTTAAGCTATGAAAAAACTCAAGTGAGATAGATTGTTGATTGCCAAGTTTTGGTCATGATGAGAGCGTATAGATGTAAGTTAAAACATTCCTTACTATTGCTTTTGAGTACAATGTATTCATCATTGTCAAATATTATAAAATGGCCTACAAGCCACATGATTACTTGTGTAATTATAATAAATCAGACATTAGCTGTTGACTGTGTATGTAAATTCAGTTTAATGTTAACAGTAATCCCCTTCCACTTTTTTGCTGGATATTTAACATCAGTAAGACTCATAAACTAGTTTTTCTTACATTCAACATAGACTTTAAGCAAAAAATCACTTCTATTTTGTTTACTCAAAATCAAAGTTGTTCAGATATCAAATATTAGTGCTATAATCCATATTTTTAGATTAATTTTTGTCAGTGTAATTTTAGATATTTCTGCAGCCAGTTTTAATTCTTTTATAAAGCTAATAGCTTAAAATGAAAAGCACCCTAAAGTATCAAATTCAAGTCATCTCATTAGCATAATTAAAATAAGACACCAGTGCCCATAACTAATCAGACATAAACTCACTTCCTAAAAATAAAAATTGATTTTGCTTTGGAAACACTCAATTATACTTTTAGTAAAGGCCATTGCTTCCTGAAAACTCATGATTAAACAAGAATATTGCATAGAGACCATGTAGTTATAATGGTTTTTTATGGGAAAAAAATTGGCTGGTTATTCCAGTAAAAATTACATTATAAGCTGTACAGAACAACTTAACCTAGTACATATAGTAATTTAAAAACTCCTTTAATGTACATTATATGTTTGTATGCGGGGTTTGATCTCAGACTTTCACACAACCCACCAATCTCAGTGCCATCTCATATTGCTGACCCACCTGATCACACATATGTTGAAAAGATAAATAATCACCAATATACATATTTCATGCTAAACCAGCAATCATCAGTTGGTCCAGATTACTATCCTCACACATATATATGATCAGTACTCAGCTTTATATTAAGATAGCCAATCTTTATACTTTAATGGACAGGCTTTAGCCTTCCATTTCATTGAAAATCTGATGATGGAACATTCAAATCCCTTGTTATTGCCAAGGTTGTCATCCTACCCATGTTGACATATTAGTCATTCTGACCCCTCATGTACAGGAGGATAATCCATTTATACGTACATATGTGAGGGATGGGCAGACCTTTTACACACTATTTATATAAATTAATACATTGTACAGGCTTAAACCTCCATTTATATATGTAATATATATGTGGAGTTTGAACTCAGACTTTCACACAACCCACCACTCTCAGTGCCATCTCATATTGCTGACCCACCTTATCACACATATGTTGAAAAGATAAATATTCACCAATATAAGTATTTCATGCTAAACCAGCAATCATCAGTTGGTCTGAGCTCAAATCCCGCATATATTATATATATAAATGCAGGTTTAAACCTGTACAATGTATTAATTATATGCTTGTGTAAATTGGCTATGTGTATTATGCAATGTATGATAATGCAACTTTTCTGGTGATCATAATTATCTAATTTTCTGAATCATGAATTGCTTTTTCTAAAGCTCATTCTTGTCATCTAAATCCTTGATTACATTGGTTTTTTGGACGGCTGCACCAGATAATGACTGATGATCTCTAGAGAAAAGGTTTAGAATGGATGATTGATATGCTTAATGGATTTTTTTAATATGGAACAACCATGATTTCTTGATTTTGGAAAGTTTGGATACACCTACAACAGTTTGAGCACATTGTTCTATTTTGTCTTTGTTTTTAAAAATAGGGGTCATGGTAAATGTGGATAACTTATAGAAGAACAGATATCAAGATTTCCTTCTCTTTCCAGTTGACATAAGGTATTCATTTCTGTGTCTATACTCAAAGATTTTCTTGATTTTTTGTGTGGTTATATTAGTTGCAGCCATGATTCTATTTGAAAATGTACCTTTTAAATAGAATCACTAGGAAAAAACGTATCTTTTAACTCTTTCAAAATGAATAAGAAAGTGAAAGTAAACTAGCTGTTAATAATTTTTTGTGTTCTTCTGGGCAACAGTAGTTTATTTTTTTCAATTTTGTACTACTATATTATATTACTTACATGAAATTATTTAGAATTTTAAAAATGCTTAATAACAATTTATTTAATTGATCATAAAGGCTTGTTATTATTAGTGTAAGAGTAACAAAATTAGCATACTGTAAATTGTCAAAATTTAATCACAGTTAAATTTTAAAAAAATCAGACATATTAAAAAAAGAAAAAAGAGAGAATCTAATCCATTCTGTGTTTGCATATTGTAATCAATATTTAAGGCTTTTTTTACAATATGTGCTATGCGGATCTAAATAATTATTACTTTATATGCAAATATTCTAGCTGTTGCATTTTTGTTTCGCCCCGAGATGTTGCAATTTATTAAATGTGGTAGACATGTTCTTTGGAATAACTTAAATGTTTGATTAGTGCAGTCAAACTATTTAAATAAATATTAAAAGTACGAATCTTTTCCAATTTATCTATATGCAAAAAGGAGTTTGCTATTAACTGAAAGGAAACCCTTTGATTCCTCTTGGAGGCCTTAAAGGAACTGAGCAGGGCAAATTCCTAATGTCCACTCCATACGTTCTTGTCATTGCAGCTGTTATTACTATGTGATTATTCATATAGTATATGAACATGGATGGAC